>OW569407.1:46006761-46606761 GCA_937654795.1 Cistogaster globosa
CAATAAAACAGGGCTTATTTTTCCATTATGAGTATCAGTAAGTACATTAATGATTTCGGCCTCTATTCTCTGTAGATTTATTGCTGTTAATGCCAAGTGAGTTGACAGAATTCCAACAAGTTGCAAGTTGCTTAGTTGGGAAGATTCCTTAGCTACTTCATTTTTGTTTTGCTTAACCATTTCTAAGATCTCATTTATTTTATTCCGAGTATTAACTTCATCCTGTTTAATGACGTTGATGGTTGAATCAATTATTGATGTTTGATTTTTTAAAAGACTAGTTATGTGGCCGTGTTCGATTTTGGCCTTGTTAATAGTCCTTGACATTTCTTCTGCGTAGTCTGCATCAAAAACACCAAAAAGTGAACGGGCAATAGTGCCAACTATGTTAAATGGATATCTTTTAAAACGTCTGTTGGAAAATAATTCTTCATCTTGGAGTAATTCATTTTTGATTTGCTTCATGTTGTTCACCAAGATATTGCACATCGAGTGTTGTTGCATTACAGGGCACAGTTGCTGTAAAGTTTGCAAACCTGATGAAAGGGATTTTATTTCTGAATAAAATGGCATTAAATCGTAAGACACATTTTCCATTCCGCCGTATTTAGTTTCGCCTTTCCTAGTTCTTCGGAATACAACCCTGGGTCATTCTGAAATGGTGTAACTATCAAGTTATTGCACAGCACCATAGGCATTAGCAATAGTGATAATAATGCAGTTAGTATTATCGGGTTATTTGAAGCCTTGAATCTTTTTGTTGGGATGGTATCCTTTTCGTCTTTCCTGGGCAAAGATCGTCCTAGTGCTGGTTTTATTTCTGTTGGGACTTCTTTTTCATTTTCTGCAAATAGTGGAGCCAGCCTGTGTATAGGTCGGTTAAATACCCCTGTTGATGTTTTTACTTCAGCCACTCTTATAGCACCGTCATCACCAGTGAACACATTTAGAATTCTTCCTAGAGGCCATTTCATCGGAGGAAGGTTATCTTCTTTGATGATAACCATATCTCCCGTTTTGAGATTGCTGATCTTTTGGTTCCATTTGTGACGTTGTTGGAGTTCATGTAAATATTCTGCCGACCACCTTTTCCAGAATTGGTGTTTTATGTGTGAGATTAACTTCCAGTGTGATATACTGGACGTCTTAAGAGTATCAGCTCTGCTGTCTACTTGCGATGTTAGTGCTTCATCGATGAGAAAATGACCCGGTGTCAATGCTTCAAGACTATTTGGATCGTTTGATAGTGGAGTGAGAGGGCGAGAATTCAAAATTGCTTCGATTTCGATGATAATTGTTTCTAATTCTTCATGGGTTAGTGCTTCAGTTGATACACTGCGTACCAAGAGATGTTTTGCGGACTTCACTGCAGCCTCCCATAGGCCTCCAAAATGTGGTGCTCTCGGTGGGATAAAGTGAAATTGTATGCCCTTTGAGCTGGAAGCTGCAATGATCACTTCCTGTGCCTTGTCTGAATATATGTTTTTAGATAATTCTGCCAAACTATTTTTTGCTCCGACAAAATTCGTAGCATCATCACAATAAATATTTTACAGTGCCCACGACGAGCAATAAATCGTTTAAGAGCCCCAATGAACGATTCAGTTGATAAGTCAGCTCCAAGTGGACTGCCTTTGTTGCAAAACAGCAGAACACAGCTATGTAAGCCTTGGTTGGTCTTTTACCCCTGACTTTGTAGTGTACCCAAAATGGGCCACAATAGTCTACACCAGAGTTTATAAATGGTCTAGCAGGAACTACTCTTTGTTTTGGTAGATTACCCATTACCTGTTGGTATAGTTGCGGTCGTGCTCTAGTGCACCTTATGCAATTTTGAATAATTGATCGTGCTGTTATCTTTCCTTTTATTGGCCAAAACCTTTGCCTTATTGTACTCAGAAGTGCTTGAGTTCCACAGTGCTTGTACTCTTCATGCGTCATTGTAAATCATAATTTTACCAAGGGATCGTTATATGGTAATATTATTGGGTGCTTTGCGTCTGGTTGTAGATTGGAATGTTTCAATCTTCCTCCTACGCGAATAATGCCTCCCCCATCTAAAAATGGTGATAAACTGCTGATAGAGCTATGGTTGCTTATTTGTTTGTTGCCTTTCAATTGTTTCATTTCGACTGCAAAATCTGAAGCTTGTATGGCATGAATAATTAAAAGAAGGGAGTCGTCTAGCTCCTTAGGAATAGGTGATATATTTTTTGGTCGCTGCGTATTTGACATTCGTAAGTTTCTTGTGAATCTGAGCACATATGCCAAAATCCTTTGCAATCTTCTAAACGAATTTTTGTGTTGAATTCTATATATGAAATCGATGTCCGTCGTTACTATTGCTGCAGTAACTACCTTTTTTAATTCCATGTTGTTTGGAATAAAATGTTGAGGAGATACTTCCGCCCGCCACAGCTCTTCTTTTCCATGAAAAAATATTGGCCCATGAAACCGTAATCCGTATTTAGACAGATCTGATGGTTAAAGACCTCGGGATAGAATGTCGGCAGGATTACCTTTCGATTGTACATGTCTCCATTGTTCTGGCAATGTTAATGTTTGGACAGTTGATACCCTATTAGCGACGAATGTTTTATATAAAGACGATTGTGATTTTATCCGGGAAAGCGCTATTTCGGAATCGGTCCATAGGAACATAGTCCGATCTTGAAACTTTAAGTCGATTTTTACCCTGTTAGCAAGTTGAGCTGCTACTACTGCGCCATACAGCTCTAGCCGAGGTAGCGTTTGTTGTTTCAAAGGAGCCACTCTTGATTTCGCACAAAGCAATCGCACAGCTACTCTTCCATCCTTTGTAACAAAACGAATATACACAGCCGCGCCAAAGGCCTTTTCCGATGCATCTGCGAACACATGTTATTGTGTTTTTATTGGAGTCTCGTCATAAAATATATGTCAAGATATTTTGAAATTGTTGAGACTTTCCAAATCACTTCGAATTGTATTCCAAGTAGCACAGAGCTCCTGAGGTAATGGTTCATCTCAATCTAGTGTAAGTTGCCACAATTGTTGAATAAATATCTTTGCTTTCACAACAATAGGAGCAAAGAGACCAAGGGGATCGAATAGTTTTGCGAGCTCGGAAGTAACTGTGCGTTTTGATATTACTTGAAGATGCTTAGTTTTTACCTTAATGCAAAATTGATCGGTTTGAGGCATCCAATATAATCCCAATGTTTTTATTGTTTTGCTTATATTGTCATTGAAATCTAAGTTGACTTCTCGATCACTATGTGGTATATCCTTCAGTAATCTAGAAGTATTTGAACACCATTTCCTTAGGTTGAATCCGTGTTTTTTCAAAATAGCTATTAGTTCCCTTTGAGTTTCAACCGCTGTACTTAAGCTATCAGCACCACCGAGACCGTCAACCATATAGAAATTTTCTTTTAGCATTTGAGATTCAAGTGGATAGCGAGCCATGTTTTCTTCTGCAATTCTCTGTAAACATTTTGTAGCCAACTAAGGAGCTGCTCGTGTGCCGTATGTTACTGTATTAAGCCTATAATAATTAATTGGTAATGAAGGATTTTCTCTCCATATGATCAACTGGTATTGATGGTTGTCTGGACTAATTAATATCTGTCTGTACATTTTTTCGATGTCTGTTGTAAAGACAAATTTAGGCATTCGAAACCGTAGTAAAATAGAAAACAGATCACTTTGGATAGTTGGTCCAGTGTACATTAATTCATTTAGAGAATAGCCTGTTGATGTTTTTGCAGAAGCATCGAAAACTACTCTGAGTTTTGTTGTTGTGCTGTCAGGTTTTAGAACACAATGATGTGGAATAAAGTATTTTGGATTTGATATGTTATCCAAGTTGACCTTTTCCATGTGTCCTAAATTTTCATATTCCCTCATGAATTTAATGTACTGACCTTGCATATTTGTATTTTTCTGTAGCCGTTGCTCTAGACTAATGAATCTATTGTATGCCATTTGATGAGAATGACCAATGCTGCTGGATTTTCGCTAAACGGAAGTTTGACAATAAAACGACCACTTAAGTCCATCTGAACGTGCTGATTGAAGTGAGATTCACACAGATTTTCTGCTGGAGACATTATTTTTTCATTTGACTCTACCTCATCGAGTTCCCATAGTTGTTCGATTGCTTTTTCTAATGAGGTTTCATCGTCAACAACCGCACATGTTAACGTTGCAGATGGGAAATCAATTGTGGGTTGTTTGAGTGAGCCGCCTACAATCCAGCCAAGCGAAGTATTTAGAAGTATAGGATGATCATTCGAAATCTTTATGGTACCAGGTTGTATTAGACTAAAATAAAACTCCGCACCGAGAAGAATATCAATTTTCCTTGTGTTTTAAAATTGGGATCTGCCAAATGATTGTCCTGTGGAATTTTCCAATTAGAAACATCCAAATTATGATTTGGCTGTGCTGGTATAATTGTTGGTAACACAAAGGCTTCCAAGTTAGTCGAAAATTCATGATTACGAGACATCATTTTCATATTTACGCGGTGATATGTCTTTTTTTGAATTCTTCCAACTCCGTCAATGGACAAAGTGGTCTCTGTTGTTTTAAGCGATAACTTTCTTACGAGCCTTTCAGTCACTATATTCACTTGTGAACCTGAATCCAGTACAGCCCTAAATTCTTCTGAAATTCCATTTGCCGCCTTGATAATAACCCTTGCTGTGGCTAAAATTACGTTTTTCTTGTCTTCTGTTGATGCTGAGGAGACTGCGGCTGTATTGGCTGGTGTAAAATCGTGCTTTGTGGGTGGCGTTTGCTTTGAGACTATTGATGAGACTTGAAATTTTTTTGATAAATGTAGTATCGTGTTGTGCTTGTTATTACATTTTTACAGTTGCCATAAGTACAAGTCTTGGCTAAATGATCAGACTTAAAACAGTTCACACATAGTTTCTGTTGTTGTACCCATTTGAGTCTTTCAGTTTCTGTCATTGCCATGAATTGTTTGCAATGATAAATGCGGTGCTTACCATTATTGCATAGTTTGCCATTGCTGTTATTCTCCACTGAAGCAACAGAGGAAACAACCTTGCTGGAACCTTGATGGGTAATTAATGTTTTACCAATCGACTCCATTGATTCGAATTGCATCTCCAAAAATGAAAATAATTCTCTTATAGTGGGCACCTCCTTCGGTTTCGATAAGGATTGTATAAACCGAATGTAAAGAGTGTGATCTAATTTTTTCATCATTATTTGAATTAGTAGGGCATCCCAAGCGGATGTGTCTATATTCAAGTTGTTAAGTGCTAACATGCATTCTTTTGTTTTATCATGAAGAATCTTGATTGATGCAGTAGATAATGTTCCCTTTGGTTGACTCAGGATCCTTTCTACTATCGTGGCTACAAGAATCCGTTTATTGTTGTAACGCTCCTGAAGAAGGGTCCATGCCGTTTTGTAATTTTCTTGTGTTAGAGTTAGGTGGCTTATAAGTTTGCCAGCCTCCCCCGATAAATTGGTTTTGAGATACCACATTTTTTGGACATTCGGGAGAGACTGCTTGTCTACCATTTCTAAGATAAGTTCATAGAACTGACGCCACTTTAAACAGTCTCCATTAAATTGAGGAATCGTTACCTTTGGAAGGGGCAGTGAACTGTGTACTGTCATGTCACTTCCCAGACGTGGCGCAAGAGTTGCACCTTCATTGCATTTGTCTGTTAATACTGCAAGTTTAACTAGATAATGTTGAACCAAGTCTTCCAGGGCATCGTATTTATCTTGATGTAGTCCCACCTTTGATAGATCTCCAGTCTTTTGCCACATGTGGTCATATAAATCTTGAACTTGAGTCCATAAATTTTTCACAGTGTCTGATTTGAGTTGATAAAACTGGTTTGGCTGATCTGCGTCTATTGAGTCTAAGCCATGTAGCAGACGAGTAAGTGCTGTCATACGAGTAGTTATCCTTCTAGCTAGTCCATGAATTGATTCCTCTTCTGCGTCATACTGTTTAGATGAAAAGTCTTCTGATATCTTCTCTCTTATGGTTGGCACTGGCTTGGTGTTTAAAGGCGTCAGTTTCCTTATTTCTGACTCAATGTATTCAATTGCATAGCTGTATTTTGCACCAGTTGATTTGTATAAGTCCCTTACAATATAGGGATCCTCTTCTGATCGCTACGAATTCTATTCTCTGTTTTCTCAAATGACTGCCATATGGAAACGAGTTCATTCCGTTTGCTTTGATAAAATTCTTCAGTTCTTCTGTCGAGTGGAGCTTTTTTAATAATTGAAATGATTTTTTCAATATTACCAGCCCTTATTTCCTGTTGTGCCACAAGATCCTGAATGGTTGCCATTGTGAGCTGATTGCGTTGTGTTGAGTTGGTGTTTGTGTTGGCCGCTTGTGGCTACTCTTTTTGATTTGTCAAGACCTGCACTACTCGTGAGGGTTTTTCAAAATAGGAGTTGAACTTGCTGTTGCCGGAACTGATAGTATTCTAGCAGTTAGCACTGTGTTTGTCCTCATACACACAACCGGTAAATCTGTTACCGTCTTGGTTGCGTGGGTTGAAAACTTGATAACTTCAAGGTGTCCTGATGCCTTGTATTATGCCTCTAAAATCTAAAGGATGTGTGTTTTTTGTTTGTTATGGCTATCAAAGTCCCTTACCCCGGATGTGGGGAAACTTAGAATATCTAACCAAAAACTGGGGTCACCAAAATGTTTGTTGATAAAAAGATTTAGTGGCGGTCAATTCAAACACATAAATTTGAACTGGCACTAAATCGCAATCGAATTCCTTACAAGCACTTGTAACTTGAAGGAAGCCGTCAGATAATAAAACACAATTGTTCTGATTACTAAAACGACTGAATCATATTTATTTTTTACTTTCTTTTATACACAATTAGTTAATAATAATATGCTTAGCTTATGAATAATAACAAATGGATAAATTGCTAAGCTTAACACAAAAAATGACCTAATTTATAAATAGTGTAAATGAACTTAAAAACAAAATAAGTAAACAAATTAAAATGGTTAATGAACTTAAAATGCTGTGTATGCGATTAACAAAATATTAAAGGAATTGTGCAATAAGCAATTAAACAAAAAATGAAACTAAATATTGTGTAAGCAATTGGTTAATGCTTAGAATTAGGTCAAGCAGAATAAATGTATATAAATGTATTTAAATATATTAAAGTATGTTCTTAACAATAATAATAAAATGAATAAACAAATGTATGTTCTTAACAGAAATAATAATAATAACAATGATAATAAAAAATAAATAATAACTGAATTTCATAATATTAAAACTAACACTTAAAACTAATACTTACCTTATTTTAAGTTATTTGTTAACAGTTGCTGAAAATGTAAAAAGTAACGGGTATGCTGATTGATAATGCATCAGTATACCTACAAAATAAACTTACTTGTAAAGTAATATTGAAATCGAATGGTGGTGTTGTTTATTTAAGTGGTTTTAATCGGGGTTAAAATTTTTCAACCAAGTGCCCTTAATACTTTCTTTGTTTTTAAATTATATTTTAATTAGTTTAAAGACTTTCCTAAAAAAATAATAGGAAAGAACAGATGTTTACAAACAAAATATAATGTAGAGCTACTGGAGGCGGTAAATTTAAGCAGCAGGTACTAAGCCCTTTCAAAGTAACTGTAAAAAATTTTCTCCAGTTCCAAAAGAAAATTTACCTTTAGGGTATGGATCAGTCCCAAGTAAAAGAGACCTTTCTGAAGGCATACACAATGCCTATCTCAACGTTTTTAAGTTATTTGAAATGGTAAGCCATGTTGCCCCAAGAGGTCCACTTGCATTTATTGATAACTTGAATGAATCACTTATTTTTCAACTGTTAACTAAAAGATTCTTGATTTCTGCCCAAAAAGTCTTCTTTGTACTATTGAGTTTTGCTTACTTTCGTCATTACTTGAGTCAGTGTCGGAATTAATGTAAATTTATTTACATTTTCACAAAATTATTATTTTTATTCAATCAACTGGCTCAAAAATGATGTAGATATGGATATTACTTTCTATAGACAATGGGTATTACTTTCTATAACATTATTTACAAATGTATATATATTCTTGAGATATTCTTTTATAATGATATTAACTCATACTTTTTTTTTTGCTGCATTGTTTCTCAGATTTATGGTAAATAATTTCTTATTAATATTTTTTTTAAGATATAATTTTTTTAATTCTACATACAAAATTGGCATTTTATTCTGGTTTTCGTTTTTTTTTTATATTTTTTTAAATTTAGTATTTCCTTAAAGACCTCTTCAAGAGCTTTTAAATGAAACCAATATTGACATGTAAAAAAATTTGAAATTTTCAGAGCCCCGTAACTCGGAATATATGGGTAAGCACCAATTTTTCACTTGATGATTTTTCTTATTTTTTACTTCTCTATTGTCCCATTCATTTATTTTTTTGATTGGAGTTACTTTATTGTACCAAATGACATAAAAAATTAGAGGTAGGTGTGGTATTTTGCCTGCTGCCCCGAAGGACATGAACCGATAATGCTGATTTCCAATAGAACCTCTTCGGACACTATGTCTGATCGATTGATGTATTTATTTCTTTTTTTTTTTTGTAACACTAACACGGACGGATAGACGGACATCGCCCAATCGACTTCGCTATGCATAAGGATTCAGAATACATACACTTTATTTGGTCGCAAATAAATATTGTAGAAACTACACACAGAATGATATACTTATATATACCCCTTTTCACTTTTTGTGGTGAAGAGTATAAAAACAATTAACATTTTTTTATAACTTTCATGAAAAAAGTTAATAACCGAGCAAATCTAAATTAACGGTCCGTGTGAGTGTGCTTCTGGAAAAAAGCCCTAAAGTAGTGAAGCAGAAAGTTGGAAAAAGTGTCCTCGCCGGTCTTCGATTAGCGTAAGTGCTCTTCTGCAAAAAAGCCCTTAAGTAGTGCTGCAGAAATAAAAGTGACAAGTCTCAAATAAGAAAAAGAATTCTACATAGTAAAACCCAAAACACGAAAAAAAACTAGAAAATCCTGTGATGTGTATTTAAAAGCAAGATGCCATGGAAGCTAAAAGTGTTAAAAATCCTGAATGAGTTACAACAAATGAGGAGAAATTACAAATTGGTATAGCCAGAGGCCCCTAAGTAGCCGCTAAAGTGAAGCACAATGGACCGCATTGCGAGAATTTACTTTAAAGTGGTACAACATTTACAAATATTAATTAAATATAAAAACCTTTTAAAAACACCGTGTAAACGAAATGGGGTAAGCACGCTGACTACAAACCTGGTTGCCCAGGGTTCAACCCCTGCGGCAATCAAAAAATAAAAGATGTTTTTTCTGTTTAATGGTATAAATTCATATTCAGCATTAACAAGAATGAAAACTTGCAGTCTCCTTCGTCGGTACTTCTTCATAGCATATTGGCCGGCGAAGTAAAATAACTAACTCTCTTTCTCCCTCTTTTCACCACCTGTCTTATCTCTCATATATCCCTTTCCTAAAAAGAGTGCAGCACTGTTACCAAAATAACTAAATAGGTAATAATGCATAAAGTGCTACTTCTCTTAAAAAAAAAAATTTAATTTCATAGTTATAATGAAATTTTTTTAACCAATCACCAAACTAGATTTTTCCTTTGCAAAAGAATCTAAGTGGTTGCGTGATAAATTTCTTGTAGTTTTATAACTAGACGATCTGCATTTTTCATTAAATGACAGCGTCAAGTCCGTTGCAAATAAACTAATCATTTTATGTTTAAAATTTGAATGTAGTAAGTAGGTGGGGAATCTACGGGGCAGGCATTGTATTATTTACAAGTTTTTATTCTGAGTAATTTTAAGCTTCCTTGTGTGAGTTTTAGCAGTTTTGCTATACCAGACTTAGCACGAAGGCTGCTGTATATATTTCTGGCCTAATGGAGAAAATGCGAATATTTATAATCAAAAATGGTTCTATTGTTTTTCAAAGTATTGTCCAGCATGATTTATACACTTTTGCATGCGCTCAAACCAGTTGTCGAAGCACTTTTTCCACTCTGATTGAGACAACTCGAAAACATGGTTTTTGAACACTTCAACAGCTTCTTCTGGCGACGAAAATCGTTGACCACGCATTTTTTTCTTGATGTGCGGAAACAAGAAGAAGTCATTAGGTGCCAAGTCAGGGCTGTACGGCGAATGACACATTAATTCGACGTTTTGGCCGGTCAAAAGCGCTATGGTTTGAGCCAATGTGTGAGAGCTCGCATTGTTATGGTGAACAATGATTCGTCTTCTCTTGCTGGTTTTTCGAATTTCTCCGATGACTCCAGGCAAACAAATTGTAGTGTGCCACTCAGAAGTGACCGTCCTACGTTGCTCAAGTGGAACAGTCGCCTAATGACCAGCTTTGCCATAGAAACAGGCGACCATTTGCTTCGAAGTGCTTCTTCCACTTTCGTTGGATTTTGCTCGTTTTTGAAGATCCACACGGTTGTTTGTTGTTTCGTTTCGGGCTCATACGCATAGATCCGTGATTCGTCACCTGTGACGATCTTATAAACGTCTTTTGAAGCACCGCAATCGTATTTTTGCAACATTTCTTTGCACCAATCGACACGAGCATTTTTTTGAGCGACTTTCAAATTGTGCGAGATCCAACCTTTTTTACGGCCAGGTGTTCATGCAGTATCGAATGTATGCTAGTGGAAGAATTGTCCAAGGATGTCTCTATCTCTCGGTATGTCGCATCTCGATCGTGCATTATGAGTTCTTCCGCGGCATCAATGTTCTCTGGCAAACCAGCCGTTTTTGGATGACCTTCACAGAATTCGTCTTTGAGCGAGCTTCGGCCACGATTAAATTCGTTATACCAATTTTTCACAGTGCTATAGAATGGCGCTTCTTTGCCATACAAAGATTTAAGTTCATTAATGCACTCTTATCGTGATAATCCACGTGGAAAGTTGTGAAAAATGATGGCAGGAAAATGTTCACGAGTTAATTCTGTAAACAACACAAATAATGGTCGTACGACAAAACGTTTTGAGTACGATTATGCTTAAAAATTACAAACTTTCCAATGGAAATGTCAGATTGCACTTGGCAGCACTAAGTGTTGCCAGGCCAGAAATATATATAGCAGCCCTCGTAATCATTGTATAATATTATTATGTTTTTTAGGCTAACTGCCAGTTTCACGATATCGCAATCGTACGTTTGTTCGCACAATAACATTGAAAGCAAAGACAAATTCTCAAAAACTGTTTTTGTTTTAAATCTAATTATGAGAACGAACGAACGATTGCGACATCGTGGAACTGGCAGTAAGCCTTGGACCTCTTGTTTAGTAAAGGATATAGTGCCTAATAACACTTAATTGACTTGTCACATATGTATTTTATATGTTGGTTAAACAAAAGCTTTTTTTCTAGTATAATACCTAAATATTTAATGTTCACTAATAGTAATGACATTTCCTTGAGAGTACAAGTTTTGTGAAGGAATACGTTTCGGCGACTTAGTGTATGGAAATATGATAGCTTGTGTTTTGTTATCGTTAACTAAAATTTTCCATTTATTTAATTATTTTTAGATAAAGTTTAGAGCCTGCTACATTCTCTTGACTATTGCGTTTAAGACCTTACCGCAACACATAAAAGCACTGTCTTCAGCATAAAAACTACTTCTTGATTTCTGCGAATTTTTATATCCGAGGTATATAATGAATGTAGTGTGGGAGAAGGAATGGACCCTTGAGGTAAGTCTGCGGGTATTTGCCTTTTACTAGAATAATTCGTGTCGATGCAGACTACTAATGATCTATTATTTAAAAATCTTTTCACTATTTTTTGTAAATAAATGCGAAAATTAAAACTATTTAGTTTGAACAACAAACCATCTTGCCAGATAGTATCAAATCAAACTCCAGTACTTTTGTGTTGACTTTTATTATTTTCAATAAAATTAATTACCCTTTTCAATTTACGAATGGTAGAGTGTTCCTTATGGAATCCAAACTGTTGGTCAATAATAATGCTGTTTACTTTTGAAACATTTTTTATTCTTTTGAGGATGATTTTTTCAAACATATTGTCCAATAGGCTTAGGATGCTGATTGGCCTGTAACTGGTTGGCATTTAAGGATCTTTTTCAGATTTATGAACTGGAATTACTTTAGCTATTTTGAGACCTTAGGGAAAATAGCCAATACTCATACACACATTAAATATCTTACTTAGTGTTAAAAAAAAATAAAAAATAATTATCAGGCATATTTTTAAAAACAATGGTATAAATTCTATATAAGCCTGCGGCTTTATTATTTTTTTACAAAAACACATATAACTTGCCTTCAATGGCATCAGCTAATAATATCATTATCACTGAGCAGGGACTCATTAGGCTTGTGCTATATAGTTTAATTTAGTAATGGCTCTTTTTAGTTCAAAGTTTGAAAATGAACTAGTTCAAATTTTAGTTCAAAGGCTCTCGTTAGTTCAAATGTTCTACTGACGTATTGTCCGTACTTTTCAACTTTTAGTTTAAAGGCTTTCTTTGGTTCAGAAGCTCTTTTTGTTCAAATGTTCTTTACAAAATATGATGGCAACAATACCTTAGCATTGCCAAAACGAATGTTTAATGAAATGCATTGCAGCACTTAACTCATGTCCGAAATAGTCAACAAGGAAATAGAGACATGGATTCTAGTTTATCTTGTCTGATAATTAAAATAAAAAGTATAGTTCAAAAACTAGGTATACTTAAAAGCAGAGTTTAAAAAAAAGCAGTACACTATCATAGCGTACTGTTTGAACAACACAAACACTAAATTTGTTTTTATTGTTTATGAATCTGTACGCAAACAAAATACTGTACACCACGATTGTAGGCTGATGATCACAAACACTACGATAATGTACTGATTTTTATTTTAGTATACAGTTTATCGTAGTGGTCTTGCTTGTAAATTACTTTTAGTGTTTGTTCTTTAGAGTATTTTTGGTATAAGGGTAGTTTTTTTGATTTATTATGTTTTTCATAGTGGTCTTGCTTGAAAAGTTACAATTGAAAAATTAATATATTAAATTTTTTATTTTGTATTTAAAATATTTCTTAAGAAAGTTATCTTTTAATTTATATATTATCCAATTTGAAGATTAAATATAATTTTTCGATTAAATCTGTTAGATATATCGAAGTGTTTGTTAATTAATTGAATTAAAAAATACTTCTATAATAAATCAAATAAAGAAATTAGTATAATATGGTTAAATTAGGTAATTTTTTAAAAAAACAATGTATTGGTTGGCAGATATTTTTAAATTATTGAACATAATTTAAAATTTGTTGCAATGTAAGAATCAATAAAAAATATTACTGAATAATAAAGGTTTGGAAAAACTAATTGCCAATTTATGGAGTTTAATATATGCGAAATGCTTTTATTACATCATAAAGAGTGTTAATACCATGTAATTTTATGACCAGGTAGATATAACTCTACATCTGCTTAAAAAACGCTTAATTTGTAAGAATTTTTTATTCCACTTTATGGAGTAGGTAGAGAATAAACGAATGCGAATCTACTTTGTAATAATCTATTTTTGGGTTAATAAGTGCCCAGTGACCGCTGCCACTAAATCACGCAGTCCACCCGTAGGTAGCTACAATAGTGCAGCCGCCCTGACCCGATCCAAAGAGGGCCAGATTGTTTTAGCGGACGAACATGTCGACTCGTTAGACCAACTGGACCGGGCCAGTTCGTAGATAGGAGCGTCAATGTGCCGTCCGCAAGCAGGGAGGGGTATGCCACAGAAAATGTCAATGTCACCATCGTCAAGCATTGTCCCCCTCTTTGCCAGTTCGTCGGCAACAAGGTTGCCCAAAACGGTACCGTGTCCCCTTATCCATTTTAGGGTCACTACCGAAATTTCAGGCATCCCGACAAGGCATGTACGGAATTTAGAGACAAGTTCAAATGTGGTGAACACACCTCTCAGGGACGTAATTGCGGCTTTACTGTCGGTACAAATGAAAATATCCCTGTTGGATATGTTGTAGTACATCAACCAGCATACTGCCTTTCTAATAGAAGATATTTCCTCCTGTAAAACACCACAGTCATTTGGAAGTCTGAAAATCATCCTTGTCCCAAATTCCTCAATATATACCCCAACTCTCGTCCCTTTCTTGGAGACATCCGTGTATACGCAGAGTGCTCGAGATGGAAGAGAGTGGCCCTGCGTCAGGTCAAAGAGAAATCTCCTTGTGAGGGAGGGTTCTGGGGTGCGGTAGTCCACAAGATCACGAATAACATCCGTGATCCGTAGTACGCTAGCATGTCCCCATGATTTATGGTTTCATGCGCCTATAACATTCAGTCTGACTGCCGTCCTCAGCTCCACCCTCTTGGCCTGAAGATCCACGGGCAGCCACTTAAGCATGGCGAAAAGCGCCTTTGTGGGCGTTGATCTAATGGCACCGGTCATTAAGATCACCAAACTGCGCAGCATCTTCTACAAGAGACATTCGCTGCAGAGTCCAGTGCCTTCCACCAGAGAAGAGCTCCGTAGAGCAGAATCAGCCTAATCACCGTCTCAAGAAGCATATTTGCACCCCTTGGGTTGATGCCCCAGGTCTTACCGACTGCCCTCCTGCAAACGTATATTGCCGTAATGGCCTTTGCCCTGGCTTGGATATTCATTTTCCAAGATAACTTACATTCCAAGATAACGCCCAGAAACTTCGCGCTGTTGGATAGATTAAGTGGAACCCCATTTAGGTTAGGTAAATCAAAAGAAAGAAATTCATATATACTAGAGAAGAGAACAAGTTCCGTTTTGGTTGGATTAACATTCAGTCCGCTCCGCCACCCCAGGTGTAGATTGCCCTGAGCGCTGTTTCAAACCTTTGTGATACCGTATCGGCGTGTATTGCTGACACTGCCACTGCCACGTCACACGTCATCCGCGTAGGCGACAGTCTTAAAGCACATGGAATCTACCTAAACAAGCAATTTATTAAGGGCGACGTTCCATAACAGCGGAGACAAAACTCCGCCCTGTGTTGTGCCCCTTTACCGCCGTCTTGGTGGTGCTCGCTATACAAGTAGCGGATGTTATTATCCTGCAATTCAGTAGGCGTGTTAGGAATCCGATTATTGACCGGTCGGACCCCAGCTCTTTGAGAGCCTGAGTGATCGCAGTTGGGTCGATGTTGTTGAAGGCCCCTTTAATGTCCATGAAGGCTACAATGATGTAGTTACTATGCTCGAGTGAGTTCTCTTTATAACCCACGAGCGAGTGCAAAGCCGTTTCAGCCGGTCTGCCCCTTGTGAAGGCATGTTGAGATGGAGAAAGAAGGCTTCTATCTATCGTCATCCTCATGTGAAGCTCGATAAGCCTTTCCAGTGTCTTAAGCGGAAGAGACGACAGACAGATCGGTCTGAAGTCCTTTGCCCATATATGCGATGTCTTCCCCCCTTGCGGATGAAGACACGTTGCATCTCCTTCATTTATCCGGGATGTGGGACCAAAAGAGGCAGGCCCTGTACAGTCGTAAGAGCCATGAGGTGACCAGATCCAAATTATTCTGAAGATCGGCCGGAATAATCCCATCCGGGCCCGAAGGCTTGTATGGATGGAAAGTCCTGATGGCCCAGTGTAGTCTATCCATATCTATCTGTACAGAGTTTTCCACACTGTCCATCCTTACAGCTTCGTACTGCAACTCCAGAGCACTCTTGTACACGAATGTACCCCGGAATCGACAGATGCTTTGCAAGTATTTTACGCAGCCTACTCGTTTTTGAAGAGCCCTCTAACCTACTGCAGAAGGCCATCCAGGATCTGCGCTTTGCGTTCCTTACCTGATTTTTAAACTTCTTCAAAGAAGTCTTATAGAGTACCAGTTTCCCAATCTCTTTGCTTCATTGGAAAGTCTGCGGCTATCTCTACGAGACTCGGCTATTTCCGTGGACCAGCATGGTGGACTTAAAAGCGTTGGTAAGTCTGCCCACGGCATCTTCAATATTCCCCGTGTCCCTGAGGACCACGGGATAGTCCAATGCATCCACAGGGATCGTGCTCTGATCATCCCAGTTCGTCTTGCGTCTGTTAAACAGCATAAGTGCCCCTTCCGTTCACAATAGAAAAGACAGCGTATCGATGATCAGAGAAGGAACAGTCTTCGAAGACTTTCCAGTCCTCAATCAAGAAAGCATGGTGTGCATCAACAAGCGTGATGTCTTCGCTTTTAATAGATTATAATGTAACCTAAAATCAAGAATACACTAACCTTTGTCGTTGGTGTTGGAGCTACCCCAGATGTGATAGTGCGCATTCGCGTCGGCGCCTATGACGATAAGTTTGTCCTTCACTTTCGCTGCTCTAATCATCCTCATGATCAATGTACCAAGTGGAGGACCCATCTCGTCGTAAGGCATCTAGGGGGAAGAAATCCACAAGGCTGATTCCTTTTCCTCCCATGCCACTGTCACCGAAACTTCATCACTGTAATCAGATAAAATAAAGATGTTTAGGTGACTTTTTGCCAAAATACAGGATTTAACTTTCTATTATTACTTGAAGTTGCGACATACAGTAATTTGTAGCCTTTGCATTGAGTCCACATATTTCGCCGTTGTTTAACCACGGACCTTGAACCAATGCGATGTCTTCTCCTTGTTCTGCCAGGCGAAGAATTAATGGAGCAGTCGCTGATTTAAAGTGGTGGAGGTTGATCTGAACCACCCTTACCATCTTCTTGGTCCGGATAATAAGTGACGGTAACGTTAACGTCATCTGGATCGGCATCCAGAAGAATATCTTCATCCTCCGCAATGTCCAGGCGCTCAAAGAGCTCTCCAACCAGGCAAGAGTCTGATTGGAAGCCCTCTATCGTCTCCGTATCAGCTGGCTCACTTATGTCCGAACTAGCTTCCATCTGTTCACTCATGTTTGAACTGGCTTCCACCGGTTCGTGGAAAAATACCACGTCCTTGTTTTGCGACACCTCCAATTGGTCGCTGGAGTTTTCGGGGTTGGGTTTGTCATCACCTCGATAGATGCTTAGCTTGACACTGTCAAAACCATTAAAGATTTTGCCTTGCTTCTTTCGAAGTGGTGACAACGATGGTTTGTCTTCGCCAACATCAATTTTTGCAAGTGAATTTACCTTTGCTTCAAACTAATGTTTAATTTCTTTTAAACCTAGCTTAAAACATATGTTTTTTAACCCAGAGTTTCATTCAATGCAATCTTACAATATAAATCAGATGTTTAAAATGAGGAATTTCTTTACATACATATATAAATATGTTTTTTTTATAGAATAAATTTTATTTGTTATGTAAAAGTATAAACTTAGAAAAAAGAAAAGATAAAGTAATTGTTAGAACAAAAGGCTTGGCTTTATGGTCCACCAGATGAAGCCGCCGAAAGAGAGTTCTTTTAAGGTGGGGATAACAATAAAGTCAATAAGAGAAAATAAAAATTAAATTAAATAAATATCTATTTTGATGCAACGTAGTTAATCCTTTTTTAACCTGTGAAGTGGTGTTTGTTTAGGATTAACTCGTCTTCTTGAATGCGTAGACCCGCGATATCTTTTACATAATGGATGTGTTTCTAACGAAGCGGAAGACACATGACATTATTCGCTGTAGCTTCTTAAATGAACCCTTATGATTGATATCGTATACAAAACTGTAGTTAACAAAACAATCGTTGAATCTTTCTTTCTTTCAGGATCAGAGGTAATTTGTAACTGTGGCCGATGAAACTCTTGTGGCCAGCATTCTTGCCTTCCGTGTAAAAATAAAGGTCCTTAAAACCATAAATGGCTCTCTGAAAGTGCCTTTGCTGTCAAACCTCTTGAGAGAATGTCTGCTGGATTATCTTTAGATGAAATGTGTCGCTATTGTTTTGGAAGGATCAGTGTTTGAATCTTTGAGATCCTTTTACTCACAAATGTATGAAAAGATGATAACTTTGATTGTATCCGTGACAAGACAATTTCAGAGTCTGTCCATAAGAAAATTGGTAAATTCTTTCCTTTCATAACCTTTCGAAAGCGTTGAGCTAATTCTGCAGCCAGAAGTGCTGCATAAAGTTCTAATCGTGGTAAGGTTTGTTTTTTGAGTGGTGATACGCCAGATTTTTCACAGAGTAGCTTTGTAATTATTCTGTCGCCTTTAAACGTTGCTCGAATGTATGCTGCTGCACCAAATGCCCTTTCGGATGCATCTGCAAAGATGTGAAGCTGAGTAATTAATGGGATACTATCCTTGAACACGTGTTGTGTTATTTGAAGATTGTTTAATTAGTTTAGACTTTCGCGGAAATTTGCCCATGTTAAGCTTAGATCATCAGGCAATGCTTCATCCCATGTCAATTTCATCTGCCAAATATGTTGAATAAATAACTTTGCTTTCACAACAATTGGTGCCAATAGTCCAGTGGATCAAAGAGTTTTGCCAAATCGGAACTAACTGTGCGTTTAGTATATGATTAACAGGCATAAAGGTAAGCAAAGAAAATTTTCTTTAGTCAACCATATTAGACCCAGAGTTTTAATAGATTCCTTCTCTGTGCTGTTAAAATCAAGATTTACTTCCCGATCATCTTGTGCAATATTTCGAAGTAATTGCTTGCGATTGAGTATCGAAAATAGATCACTTTGATCAATTGCACCAGTGTATATTAAGTCATTAAGTGAATATCCAGATGATGTTTTAGCGGAAGCGTCGAAAACGGCACGAAGCTTAGTAAATGTGCTCTCTAGTTTTATAACACAATGGTGCGGAATAAAATAGTTAGAAGTTTGTATTGAGTAGATATCTATTTTTGTCATGTGCTTCATTTGTTCATATTCATTCATAAAATTTATGTATTGATTTCTGGTCAGTGGATCCTTCATTAACCGTCGTTCAAGACTAAGGAATCGTTTGTGGGCTGTTGCCTTTGAATCGCCTAATATAGAAGGATGTTCACGGAACGGTATCTTGACAACAAAACAGCCTTCATTATTTCTTTGGATATTTTGAACAAATAATGATTCACATTGTTGTTTATCTTGCGAAATGCCCTTTTCATTAGATTAATCGTCTTCCATTCTCCACAGCCGTTCTATGACGTCATTTAATAAATCGTCGTCAAAATTTTCTGTATTATTGGTGAAAACTGCGCAAGTTGCAGCGTCCTTGGGATCTTGACTTGAGGATAATTTTCCGCTGATAATCCATCCGAGTGATGTGTTTAACAGGATTGGAAGATTCCCCGACAATTCTATCTTTTCCTTTTGTTCAAATTAAAGTAATGCTCAGTAATCAACAGAATGTCTACTCTTCCCGGTAGATTGAAGTATGGATCGGCTAAGTCCAAGTTTGGAATTTGCCATTTGGAAATATTAATATGCTGACTTGGTTGCGGAGGAATGATTGTCGGGATGACAAACCCTTCTAAGTTTGTCTCAAGCTTATTGTTTATTGATTATAGCTTCAAATTAACCCTTTTTGTAACTTGTTTCTTGCCATTTCCTACACCATCTATACATAATGATGCTGTTGAAG
The DNA here is from genome assembly GCA_937654795.1 of Cistogaster globosa. NCBI lineage: Eukaryota > Metazoa > Arthropoda > Insecta > Diptera > Tachinidae > Cistogaster > Cistogaster globosa. The sequence goes on from OW569407.1 coordinate 46,026,332, forward strand.
TTGAAACACCTAGTTTTTTGATGACTTGCTCGGAAATGAGGTTTACTTGTGAACCAGAATCAAGAACAGCACGAAACTCTGCTTAATTTCCGTTAGATGCTGTTAGTTTAACTATTGCTGTTGCAAGTATGACATAATCCCTCTATGATGATGAGGCATTTGCAGAAGCAGATGACACCGCTACGTTGAAAGAATTGGGATTTACTTCAATGTTCGGGGATGCGATTGAAGTCTGCTTAATTTGTGGAATAAGTTTTGATTCAATATGTAAAAATGTGTTGTTCCTCTTATTGCATTTACACGAGCCTGATGAACAGTCCTTTGAAGAGTGGTCTCCTTTGAAGCAGTTGAAGCAGAGTTTTTGTGATTGTACAAATCTTAGTCTTTCTATAGCTGATAAATTCAAAAACTTTCTACAGAGATTTAAAGCATGATTTCCATTATTGCAGAAAGTGCACCTAGAAGCCTTTTTCACTATAGTTGCTGCTGTTTTATTTGAAGTATATGCTGTCTTCTCCCTGCTCGTGATGGATTCGATGGTTTGGAACTGGAATTCCAGAAAAGATAACAGTTCTCCAACTGTTGGTAACTCTTTCGGTTAGCTAAGAGACTGCTCGAACCTCATATGTAAACCTCGATCTAGCTTTTTAATTCATATTTGGAAAAGAAGAGGGTTCCAGCCCTTTGTCTCAATCCCAATATTGCTCAGCGCCAAAAGGCATGCACGAGTTGTGTCGTGCAGTTTTTTAGTGGTAGCAGAGTTTGACGTGCATAATGGTTGATTAATGATTTTCTCTACAAGTGTTACTACAAGAACTCGTTTGTTATTGTATCGTTCTTGTAACATAGTCCATGCTGAATCATAGTTTCTTTCCGTCGTTGATAGATGGGTTACAAATTTTTCTGCTTCTCCTGTAAGATTGGATTTGAGATACCACATCTTTTGGACATCAGGTATCGGTTGATGGGGAAGCATATCATGAAATTGCGTCCATTTTGCAAAATCCCCATCAAACTTGGGAATTGAGATCTTCGGCAGCGGCAATGATGTTTCCATGACTGTATGTTGTCCTACCGCACTTGTGTTCGATAATTGATATGACATCATCTGTAACTTTGTCAAGCCATCAATGACCATTTCTCTTCGACTTTCATAAGTATCTTGATCAGTACCATTGGCTAGAGGATTTAAACAGCGATCCCATATTTGCTCATATAGTTCTTCTATTTGGTTCCATAGTTTTTTAATTGTCTCAATTCTAACGTTATAGAACTGTTGAGGCTAATCGCTATTCAGTCTTTATTTTCTATTAATAGTCTTTGTAGTGCTAACATCCAAGCGTTAAATTTTGCAATTAAACTATGTGATGAATCGACGTCCCGTCCATCTTCTCTGCTGCCGGGTGTTTGTGTGGACCCCGCTGATGCTTGTACATTGTGCTCATGTAGCATTGCCTGCGGGTTCTTGAGTTCTTCTTTTTTCAAGAATACTATTTCAGACTGAAATAGTTAAATTTATTCTTGCGTCAGAGATCGAATCTGCTCAAAATAATTCTTCTTGAAGTAATCTAAATTCAGACTAGTCTTTACCAGATATACGTAATTTTTCGTCAACCTCGTTAAATTCGTTCCATTTGTCGGAAAGGCTACGTCGGCATTCCTGAAAATAGGAAACCTTGGTTTTTCTATCAGCAAAGTCCTTTTTGAAGTTCTGGATAATCTGCTGAATGTTTTACCTAAGATGCTTTGTAGGCTAATTAATTCTCCCACTGAAATCATGTTTGGTGTAGACGGTGCTGAAAAATCGTGAATTTAACCGTTTCTTCCTACACAGGAGCGTAGGAGTAACCAAATGTTCAAATAGGAAATCTAGTGTTGAATTTTATTCAGACGATTCGTCAGAACTTGCACTATTTGTTTTTCCTTTGTCTTTCTAGTACTTGAACTGAAAGACGGTTAGAGAAAGTAAGTAACACTTGTGTAGGAAGAATGAATTGTCAATCACTGACTCAAACTTTATTTTCTTAATAGCTTATATACTAAATTAATTAATTAGCTACAATAAGAATAAATAAAAATTAAACACAACTTAATAAATGCATGAATAACAATAATTTTGTTGTTTGCAGTTCAACACTCGCTGAATTTACTTTAATGCGGAAATTATGAAAGAATGACCTAATTATTATTATAATTGCAAGTGTTGCGATTTGATTCAGTTAGTAAAAAACAAGAAAAGAATGACCTAATTGTTATGTTTAAAAAATAATAGCAAATGTTGCAATTTGATACACTTAGTAAGAAACAATAAAAGAATGGCCTTATTATTAATAATTGCAAGTGTTGCGGTTTGATAAATTTAGTAAAAAACATTAAAATACAGTGTTGAACAAATAATTAATAAATAATTACATAGAATAATAAGACAAATAACTTTAAAATAAGTACAAGCCCCAATTTTTGTCTATCTTCAATTCTTAGAGAAATCACCCAAAATGCAGAGTTTATACAATTGTGTTATAAAAAATTAACAATTTCTTGTCTTATCCATTATATCTTTAATAAAGGGAAAAGGTTGTGACTGATGACCCACAATCTTATTTAGTCTCTAAAGTCTATACAAAGCCTTGTTTTCTTGCCATCTTCTTTTTTATAAGCTAATGTAACTGGGGCATCAAAAGGGCTGTACGACTCCTCAATAAGATTTTTTTTCAAAAACTCTGAGACTTGGTTTGCTATTTCCTTTCTGTCCTAAACGAACATCTATATGGTCTCTTACGGCAGCATTTATCTACTTTTAGGTCAATTCGTGCTTCTGCCTTACTGTACCTGCATCATATTTATCTTTTGCAAATATATTTTTAAAATTTCCAATAAGTTTGCATAACTTCGACTGTTGCTCGCAGCGTAAATGCTTTATGTTTATTTCAAAGTTTTCTACATTTATGTGTTCATTAGGATTTATTTTATATTTATTTTTTTTATTTGTTTTGTTCGTAACTTTGAACAAAAGCTTAATTTTTTTTGTACTTAAATGTTTTTCCTGTATCAATGCCAAACTTTTGTGTGATTTTTAGATTTTCATCAGGTTCAGTCCAATTAAAATATCATATTTAAAATTTTCTTCTTCACTGAATATTTTTATTTTTAATTTGATTACTCCTTTTGTTTTCTCCTGGAGATTTGTACCGTGTACATTTAATTTTTAATTTTAAAAGTTTTGAATTTACTAAAGAAACATTGGAACCAGAATCATATATTCCAACTGCCGTATCTTTCAGCAATATTTTAATTTTTATTAATGGTGGTATATCTAGTTTTTTTAGTTTATATCATATAATTTGGCCTTTATTTCTGAAATATGAACATACCTTACTTCATTCTTTTTTTCCGATTGATTACTTTTTTTTGCTTTGAACCAGCACGATTGTTCAGAATGATAGCGAAATTTCTTTCCAATTTTTTCACATATTTTGCATGGTGTTTTTCATGAGATTTTCTTTTAAAATTTTCATATGTACTTCGACTTTTTTGGGTAATGGCTTTTCTTATTAAACTTTCCAGGCATCTAAACTCATTAAAAAGATTCTTAGGTTAGATCAGGGCAGGCATGCGGCCGTGTTGCCACAGCCCACTTGGATCCATCAATTGGTCCCTTTGTGTTACCTGCTTTTAGAATGGAGAGAGAAGAAAAAACAGAGAGACAAGATTAAGATAAGAATTAGGGATGAAGAGATGAAAAGGGCAGAAAGAAAGGGAGAGAAGAAAAAATCGCGGGTCTGATAATACGAAGAATGCACGAGAAAAATTAAGAGAAGAATCCGCTAAGTGGGTCCAGTCGACCAAAGTATGCGCTCATCCCCTGAATGAGTCACGGTGACCGGTTGCGGCCGGTAAGCCACCCGCTGTGCCTTAAAAAGGAGCTAATCCTGCCTGGACCCGTTAAAAGTCGTTAAAAGGGATACCTATTCTCCTAGCATGGGTCCCGAATAGACAGTGCCCAGTGACCGCTGCCACCAAGACACGCAGTCGACCCTCGGTAGCTGCAATTGTGCAGCCGCCCTGCCCCGATCCAAAAAGATCCAGATTGTTCTAGTGGTCGAACATGTCGAATCGTTTAAACACCTGGTCTGGACCAGTTCGTAGATAGCAGCGTCAATGCAGAGAGGGGTATGCCACAGAAATGTCACCATCATCAAGTATTGTCCCGCTCTTGCTAGTTCGTCGACATTAGGGGGACTATTGAAACTTCCGCCATCCCGATAAGGGATGTCCGGCATTTAGAGACAAGTTCAGATGTGGTGAACACACCTCTGGGGGACGTAATTGCGGCTTTACTGGCGGTACAAATGGAAATATCCCTGTTTGTTTATAAATGCTCTTATCAATGGGTTTTTAGCAACCTCACTGTAAGGTCTATTAATGACTCTGGGTAGAGCTTGTTGCTGATTAAGCGTTTTAATGACGTTTGCTGTCCGGTTGCTGATGTTGCTCTTGTTACTTCTCTTCCTCTGACCGTTGCCTTTTCGGCGCTGTCGATGAAGATGGTTTGTCTTCAATAACATCGGGCTTGGAGATGTTCGCAGCAGCAAGGTGAGCTTTTGCCTAATTTAGAGAAGATTTCTCTTGTGTCGACAGCTTCGTGGGTGAGATGCTGCCGAGTTTGTCTTAAAGACGTTGGGCGGCGCGCCCTTCAACAAAGGCCCTTTGTAGACTGTTTTTGCGGACTTTTGGGTCTTTAACTGCTGCCGTTTTGGCGGGGTGACGTACCTCAGTTGAACTTCTTGACAGGGTCGAGGGTACAACCTGTACAAATACCGCAAGGCTGCCTGCGGCACTAGCCGAGGCACCTGATGCAACGGTTTCTGCTGGTCTTATACCAGCATTCAGTCAGCTTGGGTTTCCCCTGCTGACCTCGCGCCACACTGATTATGTTGTTGTTTTGTTTTTGTTATTTTTAGATTTTTGCATGTGATTTCCACAAGTAGACATGTAAAGGGATCGACCATCTATGCAGTGACGGCGTACATGGACTAGGCCACTAAAATTACAACCAAACCGTGCCTTGGCGTCGGAGGGGAGCTGTTAGGAACTAGTCATCTTTAACCACTAACTAGCCATTCAGGTTCTTGCCACTTCTACCAATAAACTTAACCTTACAAGTGGAGCCAGTTTTGGTCTGCAGGTTTGATTGGAGACAGTCACTACCTGCAGACCACCACCTGAGACCATTTGTTTAATGTGTCCCAGGTATTGGCTAGCGAAACATCCAGACAATGCACCATCATGGGTGGATGTGTATATTACCTGGAGGATGCCAGGGTCAGAGATTGGTGGATACCTTCGATAACATACCGCATCCTCAGAACCACTTGTGCAGGGTGTGCTGTTATGTAATATGCACATGAACAATTGTTCAGCCATGGCACCACTTATGGTGTGGTGATGCCCTGACCAGACATTTGCCAGAAGGGATCCACCGCTTCTACAAGAACCTGAAAATGCCAGGTGTGCGACCACAAGGCCTAGACTCTGCCCGAGCTATGTCAGATGCCTAAGACCACAGTAAATATGTGTCATGGAAGCCTGACATGCGCCCCTCCCTATCCGCCACCTGGGGACGCGTCCGATAGAAGTTTGACAGAACTTCACACGGTTTTAGGTTGGTAAAACGCAAATTCAATGTTTTAAAATGAATATTTTTTGATAGTTACTACTGTTGCCGCATGGCGCTTACATTTGCCTTTCACCATTACTGTCAAAGATTTTGCTAGTTAAATAAACAATATTAATAAATAATAATTCTTGCAAAGAAAAGCGTCTTAAACATAGATCTTTGCTGTTTATCTATAAAGATTTGAGACTTTGGCAACATGCATTAAGCTATATTAACTATTGGGACACCCTTCTATTTTCAAATCCCACTCAATTATCAATACAGCTTCTTGTAAATTTAAGCCGTCTTTCTACAACTGTTCAGCAGGTTGGCCATATACATCAAATTACATCAACTAATGTAACACCCTTCAATTTACAATTTTAAATTTTATAGTTCTTATCATAACAGACGAAGAAGCCGGCATTTTTTCTAATTTTTACCACTCTTTAAATTTTAGATTTTATTTTCTATTAATTTTTGCTATGGGGAGCTATAGTGATACTTAGTATTTTTTTTTTAATTTTAATGTGGTGTCCTCTACGGTTTATAATATAAGGTATTTTGTATGGGGATACCCTTTAATTTTTAAAACTATGCGCTATTTTTTTAATACGGGACCAATCTGTAAGCATAACCTTTCAAATAAAAACAATCTTAAAGCTCGGTTCAGAAAGGTTGAGCTCTGCAGGCAAAAATATAAAAAAGCAACATTCAGTCGAATATCAATTCTTTTTTAAATCGGTTAAAAATAATTTTTTCAAGATGGTGGTTAGTTTTTTTTTTACAAAAATGCTTCCTCTTGTGCTAGTTTAAAGCAGATAACTTAAAAAGTTTTTCTTTCAAACTACGATATTTTTAGGTATTCTCTTTGAATTTAAAGAACTAGTTCAATTACTACTCCCTTTTTTTGCGAACTAATGTAATATGTTTTGTAAGCGAGTATCAAAATTTGGCTATCACAAAAGTAAGTCAGTATATGGCAAGTACTTTTTAAGTTTATGTCTAATTGTTTGTTGGGTGCAAACCAATTTGATGTTTTTTAGAAAAAATTATCTAATTTAACTTTAATTAATACTTGTTTATATATTTGTTATGATAGATGTATTGTAAATTAAATTTGTTTTACAAATACTTTAATTTATGTAACAGATTAATTAATTCGATAAATTATATTTAATCTTGAAATTTTGATAATATATAAATTAAAAGATAAATTTCTTTAGACATTTTTTAACTACAAAATAAATCGTTGTATTTATTAAATTTTCAATTGTAACTTTGCACTAAAAACATTAAAAAAGAACACTAAAGGTAATTTATAAGCAAGACCACTACGATAAACAGTAAAGATCATTAAAAAGTACACTAAAGTTCACTGAAAAGACTCTAAAGACCACTAAAATTTGCGTAGTGATCAATTAAGATCCCTACAGTTAACGTAGTGATCAGTAAAGGTCACTACAGTTTACGTAGTGATCTTTAAGATCACTACAGTTTACGTAGTGATCTTTAAGATCAATACACTAAAATAAAGATCAGTACGTTATACGCATACACAAACGCTAAGAAAATTTTTATGCATTTTGTATTTTTTGTAGAAAATGATTTTGTGTACTGACCCTAATAAAATTCGGTACAGAACACTAACGTAGTGTGCTTTAGTGTTTGTTTTCAAACACTGCTTAAAAGTATGAACTAGTTTCCTAGTTCAATCGATGGAATCGGTTATATGAACTAGTTCGTTTATGAACTACACAAGTCTACTGTTAAGCAAACCCACGTAATCTGCAACGCAAATATCCATAGTTGATGGATTTTTTATTGGGAAAGCTTAAGAACTAGCAAATACATCAGCAACAGCATTAGCCTATTTTCTCACCGCACAGTGGCACATATTTTGAGAAGGCGGCCAAAAATCATTTTTATTTTTGGGTTACTGATCTTTGCGTTTTCTTATTCATTTGAAATTTAATACCAGCAAACCTCGAGATACAAAAATTTAGAACTCTGTTCCAACTATAATGCACTTAACAGGGTAATCCAAAATAACTTTCCGCATATTTTGTTAAAATGAAATTTTTTAGTAAATTTTATTTTCAAATTACTATAACTTTTTTATTTTAAAAGATATCAAATCAAAATAAATTTTTGACTATGTAATTTGTTTGTTATCAGTGCTAGCAAAATAAATTCGTTACGTTTCTTAATAGTTGTTAAATTTTTTGTTTTAAAAAATGTCAAGATTCTTCAAAAATCTCGTGTCTAATAGAGCATAACTCCTTCCCGTCAAGCCACGTCAAGAAGATATTTCTCTGTGTTATAGCCCAGAGCCTCCCCTACACACCTATATCCCATTATATGCGCGCCAGGTTGCGACATTGTGCACCAGAGCAAAATATCTGACCAAAGGTCAGGTATTTTGTACAAAAATTATGAATACATAAAAAATTTTTCAAAAATTTTTTTTTCAAATCTCCTTGAAAGATGGCGTTTAGATCTTTTGCGATGGAATCTAGTAATACACAAATGCACTATATTGTACTTATTACATTTTGGTTACCCATTAGAGTTGTTAATGGCAAATATATCATAAAACAATAATATCATAAAGAAGTCTTAAGTAAAATACATGAATACACATGTTTATTATGACACTCTTTCGAATGTAAGTTTTATAAACACATAGATAAGGAATTGTAAGCTAATCCCTTGCCTAATGAAACAACACGATTTTATACACATACTGCGTGGGATGATCTGTACCTGATTATTCTGAGTACCTCTTTATTTTTGCAAAAAAACGAAAGAAAAAGTTCAAATTCAAAAAGATATCTTCAGCTATGCCTTATAATCGACCAACCTAAATAAAGAGAAGGAAATTCGAATAATGAAAATACTGCAAGAAGATTTTTTCCGATCCAAAAACTATAGCATCTATCACAGGTGTAGATTACGAGTTAATAAGACGATTCAAAATCATATTACAAGTCTTAGAATGCAGCAAAAAGATAAATCCAAAAAGATTTGATGATTACGCCAATAAAACAGCTGCATTCTACAACAAAAAATACTTTTGGAGATATACATATGTCTTCAATGGTTAATAAAATTTTGTATATTTGGAAATAAATCATTCCACATAATTTGCTACCAATAGGAGATCTGTTTGAAGAAGCGCAAGAAAAAAGAAATAAAGACAACAGATCCTTTCGTGAACATAGCACAAGAAAAATGTCTAGATGTTGTACTAATGAAGACGTCATGACCAATTTGTTGTGTACTTCAGATGGATATATGTCCAATATTCGACAAAAATGGTAAACAACTCTGGTTGAATTGGAAGAGGAGGATAAAAAACTATTAGAAGATTAAAATAAACGCTATTTAGTGGCTCTTTGATTTAAAAGTAAATTAATAATTATTTTATAAATATTAAAAAATAAAATAAAACTTTAACTTTAAAGGATTTTTCATTAAAATATTTCGTTATTAAGTTTTAAGTTTTTAAAAATTAAAATTTTTTATTTCAAAAAGATATTTATAAAAAAAAACCAACCCTTGGCCCTTGTCGCTTTTAAGCTTAAAAATATTACGTTTGCCCAAAATTTGATATTTTCTGACAAGATTTAGTTTACAAAAGTATTAGTTATTATAATTTGTAACAATAAGAATAGGACATACATATGAAAAACATTTTTTCATTGTTTTAATACTTGTCTTTTTTATTCAACTTTAATTGATAATGGTATGAAATCCCACCTACCAAACAGAAAAAACGGCATACGAAAAGTTCGATCCAACCAAATGTTACGGATTTTTGACCGCCTTCTTGAAAAATGTGCCACTGTGCACCATTTACACGCAGATGAGAAAGCGGTAAATTCTTGTCTTTAAGCGCTTTGGTAAGCTTCCAAAATTTTTTAGAGCCAGGAGGCAACTTAGAAACAAATCTTTACCAAGAGTCATTTCTTTCTCTGTTTATGTGGAAATTTATTAGTCTGGTGAACTGCTTTAAAATCTAATTAATTAGGTTCTGTAGTTTAGATTTCTACAGCTATGCAATTTACGCCTGAATTATTTTATTTGCAGTATTAACATTTTTTATGTATTCGAGATTTCTCTTTGCAATGGCTTTTTTTGACCAACTGGAATCAGATTAAATTCCTGTTTGGCAATAGAATATAACTGGATTAGTCCCATATCTATGTTATTAGTGTTAACATTGACATGATCAATTTCGTGACGCCTATTCTCTTTCTCTACTCAGTCTCTAATGACTGAGCAATCAGCTTGGTTACACAAAGGAGCAGAAGTTGTATTTAATTTAAAATGTCCATTGATAAAAGATGAAATTGGAACATGGTCTGAATTTAAAATATTAAGATGGGATTCTAATGCCGAAAAAGGTATACAGGAATTCGATAACATAAATGTGTACCATAAAAGGTTGAACAGGTAAAACATTTTGACCAAGCCTGGTGAATGAGTGTGGGTAATATATAAAATAATTATACCTTGTTTCCACGGCACCTGCTTCGCTCTCTATTCTTACTTAACACTCTAATCATGAATGAATCAACTTAATTCGCCATACAAAATTTTTAAAGTAAAGCTGGTAGATTCATATTTAATCTACTTGCGAAGCATGAAAGACTTCTGTCTTCTTTAATTTTTATCGTAAGTTTATCTGAACCAGCTGTATAAAATGTAAACAAAAAGACAAAAAAAAAACAAATGGTGTGTGAATATGTGTAATATAAAAAACTATTAACTTAATTAAAATTTTGAATGAAATAAATTACAAACAAAAAAATTAAAACGAAAAATAACATTTTAAACAAATTATTTAAGTATTGTTTTATTTTTTGTGCAGACGTCCAATCGAAGCATGTAGCATGTGTCATGTAAACGGTATGCTTCGCAATCATGATCGAGGAGCGAAGCAAGTGCTTCATTTTGCCGTAAAAAGATGCTATTAGATAAAATACAAAGTTCAAAAAGTACTTTACCGGCAGAGTTGTTCGAAACACAGTTTCAATGCGTGTGATGGGCGTTTAAAGGTACGGTCACATTTGGCAAACATTTGCCTCAAATTTGTTTGCTCTTGTTTGCCCTAAATTTTTAGAAAACAATACAAAATTTGTTTTGTGGTCACGCACATTTATTTGCCTAAATTTGTTTGTTCAAACAGTTATAAAATAATGACAAATAAAATATGGGCAAACATGTTTGATGTGCGGTCACACTTAAATAAATATTTGCCTTAAAAATATATTTGATCAAACTGTAAAAAACCATAAATTTATTTACCTTTAAACTATTACAGATGGGATGTCTTCATTGGCATTTAATTTCTTCTTATTGAATTGTTAAAAAAACTAATAACAAATGGTAAAAAGTGATTGCTCCTATTAAGTTTTTATGCGCAGTACAATATAAGTTGAAAACAAACAAACAATAACCATTTGAGATGGGAACAAAAATAAATAACTGAAGAAAAATCTATCCTATTTCGGCAAACTTTATGCGCTTCCCTTTTAAAGTATCAAATTAAGCTTTGATTCTTTTCCTATACTATACACGAAAAGTAAAATTCCAGATTTTGATATAAAAAGAAAATATCCACAGCTGATGGCAATAAACTATAAAAATTAGTTAAGTAATGGAGGCTGGAATGATATCTATGTATATACACACATGTATAATGTATACAGATTACAATCAAAATAATTATTGTACATAATGTTAGAAGAAATTTATAATGAATAACTCCCACGTATGAAAGTCACAAGTAAACAAAGCCATGCAAAATTGTGAAATTTTTCATCTTTCACGCTATAAAGAAGCACTAATAGTTGTTCTAAGGGAAGAGAACAATAAAGGGAAAACCCTAAGTAGGAATTCGATTCCACTTCTAAATAAAAAATTGTGTTATGCATTCATTTCATCTTTTTAGTTAAAATTTCTAAAATTTTTTATTTAATTTAATATAATTTTGAATCTACAGCTGTTGATTTGTTTATTTTATATAAGTGTAGACAAATAATATTTTTTAAGTCGCTTAAATAAGAAGACAATTTGACAAAGAATCAAACTGTAACTGCCATGTTCATAAAATACTAAAATAGTTTTAAAATGTATTTTATGACAAATTTGCAATGTTTTTTTTTAAGAATGTGGCAGTATATATACAACATTTTAATTGGAAAAATTTCCAATTTCGGAAGATAGAGGAAAAACACATAAATCTCACCGGGGTTTTTAAAAACTGTTGCGTAATTACTTACAATTAAACGCATTTACATGTATAAATGAAAAATTCAGTTCACATTCAAATGTAAAACAAGTGTTTAGCTTAAGACTTATGGAACGCATTTCTTTTTATTGCAAATCAAAAGTTTTGGAAGAATAATTTAGGTGTTTAAAATGGATTATCACTAAAGTTATTAAGCACTGTTAAGAGTGTCGTGTACTTGGCTTCGGATTCTTTGCTTTGTTTTCACGCTTCGGGTGATGCTTGTTTTAGTTCTGCACACAGCCGACTTTTCTCGGCTCTTTACGCTGGTCTTATTTAATCTCATTAATAAGAATTTTAAAACAACATAAAAACATTTCACTATAATCAAAGCTTTGTGTTCAGAAATATAACAACATATAGTTTATAACTACAAATCTCTATAATTTCCGAACTAATAGCTTCTTACAGGATTACTTTTCATCGGTAGATGTAAGAAAATTTGTATTTAAGTCTAGTCTAGCATAGCATTTCAAAATAAAAACAAGAGTTACTTTTGGAACTCTAGTAATATATATCCCCAAAACTTTATATATGATATATAATAAAGGATATTATACCAAGCGTAATATATGTTTCGAAAAAAAGTTATCTATTGTCGACCAGAAAACTTTTGTTGTAAAAAAAACTTTTTTTTTTAAATGTTAATGTAATTTGCAGGGAATCTATTTAAAACCAATATTTATCAAAAAAAATTTTTTTACAAAACACTTTTCAAAGTCATTTTAATTTTTTTATGAATATGGCGAAAATTAAATTGGGACATAAAGTCCTCCAGTTTTTAAAAAACTATTTTTTTAATATTATATTTCCGATTTCGGAAGGAAAAAAATTTAACTGTTTCTATCTCACAGGTTTTTAAAAACTATAACATGGAATGGAACAATTTTTTTACGTAAAATCTTGAAACCGTGGTCCATTCAAAAGCGAAAATGTCGAAATACACCAAATTATATAAAAAACTTTAATTATATATAACTAGAAAAATATGCGTTTCCTTTAAGTTTTCATTTACTTTTTCTTAAAAAATTTTTTTTTTTGTATAATATATCTTTATTTGCAATCTGTCTAACAAACAAAACAATAAGCAAATTTCTTAATTTAGTAGCAAATGACATGTGATGCAAAGTTCTAATAAACTTCTAAAAAAAATTATAGTTTTATACAAAATACTAACAATACAAAGAATTCCTAACTACTTATGCGTATAATTCATTAATAACAAATATCTTCAAAAAGAGAAAATGTTTTTTTTTTTTTTTAAATTTTATAATACATATTTACAGTTTGGGGTTTAGCTTCTAAATGGTAAATCTAATATGTGGGTTTGTTTTAATCTTCTTATTTCAATGCTGTCATGGAGGAGAGAAATTGCTAAGGGATTGGAGTGATCACTCAGTCTTTGTAAATACCTTTCACTAAAGTTGCGAATTTCTTGGGGAATTGATGGAATGTCAAGATCAAGAAGTATATGTTTATTTGTTACAAACCATGGTGCATTTGTGATTAACCTTAGAGTTTTTGATTGGTATCTTTCTAATATACTTCTGTTTGATTTGCATGTAGTACCCCACAGTTGTATCCCATTCGTCCAAACAGGTTTGAGAATTGCTTTATATATTCTAATTTTGTTGTTTAAGTTGAGCTGGGATTTTGGCCCCAAGAGCCAATAAAGTCTCTTATTTTTTATATTAAGTTGATTTTGTTTAGCCTTAATGTGTGGTTTCCAGGTAAGGCGTCTATCAATTGTCATACCAAGGTATTTGACGACTTCACGTTGTAGAATAGTCTGTTGATTAATACTGACATCAGGGCAGTTTCCCCTATGTAATGTGAATGTTGCATGATTTGACTTTTCGGAATTTACTTTTATATTCCATTTAAGAACCAATTTTCAAGTAGGTTCAGAACATTTTGAACGAGAAGAGAAGCTTCTGCGATAATAGTAGTATCATCTGCGTAGGTGGCTACTGTAACATCTGGAGTTGTTGGCATATCAACTGTAAATATTGTGTATAAAACTGGGCCAAGCACGCTACCCTGTGGAATACCGGCATTAATTGAGAGTATATTCGACCTCTCGTCTTTAATTTTTACATAAAAAGATCTATCCGCTAAATAGCTTTGGAAAAAATAGGAAATATGGCGCCGCTAATATTTTCTTAATTTTGTAGAGTAGACCTTGATGCCACACTCTATCAAAGGCCTGCTGCACGTCAAGAAAAACAGCCGAGCAGTACTGTTTTTTCTCAAGTGAGTCAGATATAACATTAACAACCCGGTGACACTGCTCTGGGGTTCCATGTTTGTGTCTGAAGCCGAACTGGTGTTCCGGAATTATATTTCCTTTTTCTAGCACCGGTTGCATTTTTCTCAGAAATATTTTGGAAAATGTTGCCAGTAAACTTATTGGTCTGTACGAAGTCATAATATTATTTGGTTTGTTTGGCTTTGGAATCATTATGATCCCGGCACACTTCCATTGAGACGGAAAGTGATTAAGCCTAAGTATAGAATTGAAGGTTAGAGCTAGGAAAATAATGCATTTCCAACTTAGATTTTTGGCTACGTATCCATTGACCAAGTCATACCCTGGAGACTTCTTTTTGTTTAATTTTTTTATTTCCTTTTGTATTTGATTACGCGAAACTTGTCGTATTGGCAAGTCCATTTGGCATGGCGAGACCAAAAAGTTTTGTATCTCATCCTGATCAGCAAGGGTATTCATGTGGAATGGCTGAAATATTTCCTCTAAATGATAAGCGAAAGCTTCCGATACGTCCTTATCTGATCGACACCAAGATCCACTTGGATTGTTTACAAGAATATTGCGCTTAGTTGGTCTTTTAATGTACTTAGTTGCTCTCCACAAAAGATGATCATCATATTTGGAGTTATTAATTTCGTTAATGAACTCTGCTGTTGATTTATTTTTTTGGTCATCAAGAATCCTTTTAAGACGCCTGCAAGCATTATTAAATAATTTTTAATTTTTATGAAAATTAGTTGAACTGTGGAAGTAAATGAATTAAAATTTATTTCTGGCTTAAGTTCATTTTTTAATTTCTAGAAACTTTTAGAAAGAAAAATTAATTTACAAATGTAATCGGACGTTTTCCAAGGAAAACAAGAAAAATTTAGACACTAGCAGAATGAAATGCAGCATTTTCTGGCTCGCTACAGACCTTCATCAGCATTATTTGTATCTATCTACTTTAGCTTGTGTAAATTGTAAACATCATCTATTTAACCAACTAATTTTTGTAAATAAGAATACGAGGAATATTCAAATCAATATTAATTTGGTTAGACGAAATCGACACACAAACCAAAGTATTTCTTTATTGTTCTATTTTTGGAATTGTCTTATACATTTGTTCTTGCTTTTGTATCAACCATCGGCTGATCACGAATGCAATTTTTTATTTTTGTCATTCTTACTTGTTTACTCACAACATTATAGATGCTATTTTAGTATCATATTGATTGTTGTGCTTTAAGCATGAATGTACATGCGCCGTGCCATGCGTATGTTAATTTTTAATTTTTATGAAAATTAGTTGAACTGTGGAAGTAAATGAATTAAAATTTATTTCTGGCTTAAGTTCATTTTTTAATTTCTAGAAACTTTTAGAAAGAAAAATTAATTTACAAATGTAATCGGACGTTTTCCAAGGAAAAGAAGAAAAATTTAGACACTAGCAGAATGAAATGCAGCATTTTCTGGCTCGCTACAGACCTTCATCAGCATTCTTTGTATCTATCTACTTTAGCTTGTGTAAATTGTAAACATCATCTATTTAACCAACTAGTTTTAGTAAATAAGAATACGAGGAATATTCAAATCAATATTAATTTGGTTAGACGAAATCGACACACAAACCAAAGTATTTCTTTATTGTTCTATTTTTGGAATTGTCTTATACATTTGTTCTTGCTTTTGTATCAACCTTCGGCTGATCACGAATGCAATTTTTTATTTTTGTCATTCTTACTTGTTTACTCACAACATTATAGATGCTATTTTAGTATCATATTGATTGTTGTGCTTTAAGCATGAATGTACATGCGCCGTGCCATGTGTATGTTAATTTTTATGAAAATTAGTTGAACTGTGGAAGTAAATGAATTAAAATTTATTTCTGGCTTAAGTTCATTTTTTAATTTCTAGAAACTTTTAGAAAGAAAAATTAATTTACAAATGTAATCGGACGTTTTCCAAGGAAAACAAGAAAAATTTAGACACTAGCAGAATGAAATGCAGCATTTTCTGGCTCGCTACAGACCTTCATCAGCATTCTTTGTATCTATCTACTTTAGCTTGTGTAAATTGTAAACATCATCTATTTAACCAACTAATTTTTGTAAATAAGAATACGAGGAATATTCAAATCAATATTAATTTGGTTAGACGAAATCGACACACAAACCAAAGTATTTCTTTATTGTTCTATTTTTGGAATTGTCTTATACATTTGTTCTTGCTTTTGTATCAACCTTCGGCCGATCACGAATGCAATTTTTTATTTTTGTCATTCTTACTTGTTTACTCACAACATTATAGATGCTATTTTAGTATCATATTGATTGTTGTGCTTTAAGCATGAATGTACATGCGCCGTGCCATGCGTATGTTAATTTTTAATTTTTATGAAAATTAGTTGAACTGTGGAAGTAAATGAATTAAAATTTATTTCTGGCTTAAGTTCATTTTTTAATTTCTAGAAACTTTTAGAAAGAAAAATTAATTTACAAATGTAATCGGACGTTTTCCAAGGAAAACAAGAAAAATTTAGACACTAGCAGAATGAAATGCAGCATTTTCTGGCTCGCTACAGACCTTCATCAGCATTCTTTGTATCTACCTACTTTAGCTTGTGTAAATTGTAAACATCATCTATTTAACCAACTAATTTTTGTAAATAAGAATACGAGGAATATTCAAATCAATATTAATTTGGTTAGACGAAATCGACACACAAACCAAAGTATTTCTTTATTGTTCTATTTTTGGAATTGTCTTATACATTTGTTCTTGCTTTTGTATCAACCTTCGGCTGATCACGAATGCAATTTTTTATTTTTGTCATTCTTACTTGTTTACTCACAACATTATAGATGCTATTTTAGTATCATATTGATTGTTGTGCTTTAAGCATGAATGTACATGCGCCGTGCCATGCGTATGTTAATTTTTATGAAAATTAGTTGAACTGTGGAAGTAAATGAATTAAAATTTATTTCTGGCTTAAGTTCATTTTTTAATTTCTAGAAACTTTTAGAAAGAAAAATTAATTTACAAATGTAATCGGACAAACAAGTAAGAATGACAAAAATAAAAAATTGCATTCGTGATCAGCCGAAGGTTGATACAAAAGCAAGAACAAATGTATAAGACAATTCCAAAAATAGAACAATAAAGAAATACTTTGGTTTGTGTGTCGATTTCGTCTAACCAAATTAATATTGATTTGAATATTCCTCGTATTCTTATTTACAAAAATTAGTTGGTTAAATAGATGATGTTTACAATTTACACAAGCTAAAGTAGATAGATACAAAGAATGATGATGAAGGTCTGTAGCGAGCCAGAAAATGCTGCATTTCATTCTGCTAGTGTCTAAATTTTTCTTGTTTTCCTTGGAAAACGTCCGATTACATTTGTAAATTAATTTTTCTTTCTAAAAGTTTCTAGAAATTAAAAAATGAACTTAAGCCAGAAATAAATTTTAATTCAATTATTAAATAATCTTTTATTAGTTGGGTTTCTGTTTTGTTGCCATACTCTTCTTAGTCTTCTTTTTTCCCGGATAAGTTCTCTGATTTCTGTCGATATTTTAAATTGGTTTATCTGAACTTTACTATTAATAGGTGTTGAGTAGTAGCCCGCTTCATGAATGAGTTTGGTAAAATTCTCTACCGCTTCATCAACTTCATCACCGTTTTTTAAAATTAAATTTAAATTTAAGTTTTGATCGAGAATGTGTTGAAACAATTTAATATTTGATTGCGAAGTTAGTATACTTTGACTTTGTGTTTTATAGTTACAACCAATTTTGTAATTTATTAACAGTGACGAGTGGTCAGAATCTAGTTCATTGCAATCATTTATTTCTAGAAGCTGATTTGAAATGCCAGAATAAACAGCAAAGTCCAAAACGTCAGGAATTTTGCCGATGAAATGTTGGTGTAAGAACAACTCTATTTCTCTTTTATGATTGGAGAGGCCGTTGGCATTCCATATTGCTAACCGTAGATTTATTTGCATAGTTTGGATATGAGATTTACAAGAATTGCTAAAATTGTTTCAATTCTTTGGAGGGTAGTTGCGTTTATATCTTGCGAACTTTGTTGATTTTTTGTATTTTTTAAGGCATCAGCATAAGAAAATTGATTTGTATTAATATTATTATCGTTTTGATTGTTAATGTTGCTATTATGTAAATTACGAGTACTTATATTTGGAAAACTTGAATTATTTATATTTGGTTGCACATTATTAGTTGTTGTTTGTCTTCTGGTAAGATTCTTTCTTTGTAATATTTGCTTGTATACAATACAGCCTTTATAACTTGCAGTATGGTTTTGCAAACAGTTGGAACATTGTGGGGGAACGTTAAGTGCCTTGGTGCATACAGCAGTTGAATGATTTAAACCACACTTTACACATTTGTAATGGGTTCTGCAATAGGATTTAGTATGTCCAAATTGTTGACATCTAAAACACTGCACAATATCATCTGACCTAAACGGAGCTTCAATTCTAACAACTGCATTATATAAAAATTTGACTTTATATATTTCCATGTTATTCTTATCCGGCTCTAAATCAACGAAAAACATTGACAGAGGGTCCTTTGAGATTTTACTTTTTACATTCGTAATATTCCTAACTTTATGACCTTTTTTTTCAATTTCATCTTTTAGTACACAAGTTAGTGTAGAAAAATGTAAATTTTTAACTACGACTTTTTCCTGCTTTAACTGATAGGTATGGAAGTTTATACCTTTATCGTCTAAATATTTGACTAACTTTCTGTATACCTCAATGGATTTTGTCATTACTCGTATGTGACCATCTCTCATTGATTTATAGGAGAACCCATCTGCAGTGATAGCTTTTGTAAACTTATGAACCATACTTTTAATATCCGAAACATTAGGAATGATAATTTTCATGATTATTTTCATCACTCATATTTTGATCACCACTGCTGTTAGATAAATGTCAACATATTTAAAAAACAGATGACAATGGGTCTCTAACCCTCTTCAGGTAACAAGAATCAGGGAACACCTCCTCAGGGCTCCATACTAGGGCCATTTCTGTTTTCGATTTATGCTAATGATATACCAGAAAAGCTAAAATATTCCAGGATTCAGATGATTGCTGATGATATTCAGCTCTACCTTGATAGCTCTAAAGCTTCCATCACTACTGAAGTTAGAGATCTTATCAGAGATCTAAATAAAATTTTTCTGTGGGAGTGTACAAATGGTTTACGTGTCAACCCTAACAGGTCAAAGTGTATCGTAATATGTAAGAGTTCTGTCAAAATTGAAACTAGAATTGAGGTTTTTTTTGGGTGGTAGCAAAATTGATATTGTTAATTCAGCCAGAAATCTGGACATTCTGTTCAACAGTACACTTACTTGGTCAGATCACATCAACCAAGCATGGGGAAGAATGTATAGTGTGCTACGGTGCTTATGGGGTACTCAGTATTTTACGCCACCAAAATAGGCCTACTTTTGGGTAAAATCTATTAACTGCCAATGCTGCTATTTTCGTCAGAAGTATTCTTTGGCTGCAAAGAAAAAGACTCTGTGAAATTGAACACAACTTTTAACAACATTGTACGCTACATTTTCTCTATAAGGAGATTTGATCATGTTTCACAGTACTCCGTATCTTTAATGTTACCTTAATTAACTATTTAAAGTCAAAAAACTTAGTTTTTTTTTGCATAAAATTGCAACATCAGAGCAAGCAAAATGTCTTTATAACCGCTTAAGATTTATAAGATCTTCAAGAGGAAATGGCATCATGCAAATTCGACATCGAGATACAGCGTCTGAAAGACAGTTTTTCATATTAACTATCTGTCTCTGGAACCAACTTCCACCAAACTTGCAAACTGTTAGCAACGCAAATAAATTTAAGTATGTACTAAAACAATTTTATCGAACATAAATTGCTGTTATTTTATTGTTAATTAAGTTTACTCATTTTATATTATTTTACTGTTTTTTTTTTCATATAGTTGTGTTATTCTTAAATTCTATATATTTTTGTTCGTCTAACTTATTAGTTTTATTGATATAACATTTCTGATTCTGTTACTTTAAATTATAAGATATTATGTCTTGTTGTATCAGAAAATCACAATTTAATAAATACAAAATAAATTACTGAACAGAGTTATATACAGTGTTCCCTATATTCAGCGAACGCAATCACCTACGATAGAACAAGAGGTATGAATTCTCATAGAGAAGGCCAGCTCACTTAGAATCAACAAGTCGACCGATCAGAGATACCTCGACATTCTAACGGTCTTCAAATTCTCCACTATTGAGAAGCACTCACGTACCAGGGAGTTTTCCATGGTTCGCGCGCCTTCCAGGAATTTCACAGCCAAATCCACTATGTAGGCATCTATGCGCGTAAAATCAATTGCGCTGTAGATTGACCTACATGATGGCCTGTGAAGTTTGCCACTTGGTCCTAGATATGGCCTCAAGCCGAGGCAAGCAACCAAAATCATTCTCTGCCATCACCCAAGTCTCTCCCTCTGAAGAAATTCCAAACTACACTGGAAAGGCATAAGCGATGACAGGGCGAATGACTTGGCGATACACCAAAAGACGCACTCTCCTATCCAGACCTTCCCTACGCTTTAAAACACCCAGATATAAAGAGTAGATACGTTTGGCTTTTCCGAGAATATCGTCAATGTGACGATAGCTCTCAAGGTTCTCATAGAAGATGACACCTAGGTATTTAAGCCTGTCCAATGTCCCAATCAGTTCTCTTGGATAAATATATTTCCGCCTTCTTTTAACATTACGGCCAGGGTTTTCGCAATGTTTAAAGCAAGACCACATTTTGTAAAATAGGATGTTTTGAATTCCGCTAAGCTACCGGTTAAGTGGCTCAGTTTGAATATTGAAGAACGCTTTTGTTTCCTCTTTTACTACAAAATAAGTTCTTGTCTTAATTTAAATTTTTACAGATATTTATACTAAATTTTTATAACTTATAATGCTTCTTACAATAATATTACAAAGAAAGACTTACTTACGTCAATTGTCATGTCATGGTTGGCCAAAACCTCACTCAATATTCCCATTTACTTTATCCATTACCTTAGAAATTGAGTTACTTAAAAATCATAATTTTCTTTCTGGTCATTTCTGCAATCCAAAACATCCATAATCTCTTTTAAGTGCTTTGGCCCATGTTAGTTAATTTTATTGCATTTACATGTATGGTCTTGTTTGTGTGCCGCTTATGAAGTGTTTCATACTTTGTTATTTTTTTCATTTTTGACGGTTTATCGTTACATTAAATATTGTGTTGAACACATGTAGAGAAAATATCTACATATTCTTTTCTGTTCATTTTTTTTTTTTTTTTTTGTATAAACAATGTAGTGTGTTGTTTAATGTTGTTATGAGCTTGAATTTATGATTGTCAAAGAAATAAATTGAATCTTATAAATAAATTAGTAATATTGTTACGTTTATTTAAATTTATAAACGTTTATTTAACTGAGTTCTTTTATTGCAAAATAAATAAACACAATTTATTTACTACTTTAATTAAATTACACTTTTATTAGACGATTATTCACTTATTCGCGATTAGTACACAAAAATACCCGATGGCAACTTCACCACTGTTTAACACGTTGATGTTTTCACTAAAGGTACGGTCACATTTGGCAAACATTTGCCTCAAACTTATTTGCTCTTGTTTGTCCTAAATTTATTGAAAACAATACAAAATTTGTTTTGTGGTCACACTACTCACATTTATTTGCCCATTTTTGTTTGTTTAAACAGTTATAAAATAATGACAAATAAAATATGGGCAAACATGTTTGATGTGCGGTCACACTAAAGTAAATATTTTTCTTAAAAATATATTTGATCAAACTGTAAAAAAACAAGATTTATTTGCCTTGAAACTATTACAGATGGGATGTCTTCATTGGCATTTAATTTCTTCAGCATTATTACGAAATAATTGCAAAGAAAATATTTAAAATATTATTGAATTGTTAAAAAAACTAATAACAAATGGTAAACAATGATTACTCCAATTAAGTTTTAATTTGCAGTACAATATAAGTTGAAAACAAACAAAAAGTAAGCATTTGAGTTGGAAACAAAAATAAACAACTGAAGGCAAATCTATCCTATCTAGGCAAACTTTATGCACTTCCTTTTTAAGGTACAAAATAAAGCGTTGATTCATTTTAAGAAATCAAAAAACGTTCATTGTAATAATTTTTGCTGCAGAATCGGCTGGTGAAATCAGATTTGACATTTATTTAACCGTTTTTGCTCTGCAGAAAAACGATCTCAAAATCCGCGTTTTTAGGTGGGTTGAACCATCCCACGGAGTGAAAATTTTCCCAAAAAAAGACCGCCATTATTTTTATTTGCCCAAAAA
The DNA here is from genome assembly GCA_937654795.1 of Cistogaster globosa. NCBI lineage: Eukaryota > Metazoa > Arthropoda > Insecta > Diptera > Tachinidae > Cistogaster > Cistogaster globosa. Next base: position 46,048,967 of record OW569407.1, read on the forward strand.
CCTTCACAAAAATAATCATATCCGCAAATAAAATTTTTAAAATTTACTCTAACAATTATTGTACATAATGGCAATATAAGAAGAAAATTTATAATGAATAACTCCCACGTATGAAAGTCACAAGTAAACAAAGCCATGCAAAAATGTGAAATTTTTCATCTTTTATGCTATAAAGAAGCACTAATAGTTGTTCTCAGGGAAGAGAACAATAAAAGGAAAAACCTAAATAGGAATTAGATTCCACTTCTAAATAAAAATTTGTATTATCCATTCATTACATCTTTTTAGTTAAAATTTCTACAAATTTTTATTTAATTTAATATAATATTCAATCTACAGCTGTTGATTTGTTTATTTTGTATAAGTGTAGACAAATAATATTTTTAAGTCGCTTAAATAAAAAGACAATCTGACCAAGAATCAAACTGTAACTGCCGTGTTCATAAAATACTAAAATAGTTTTTAAATGTATTTTATGACAAATTTGCAATGTTTTTTTATGAATATGGCAGTATATATACAACATTTTAATTGGGACAATGTCCAATTTCGGAAGATAGAAGAAAAACACTTGAATCTCGCCGGGGTTTTTAAAAACTGTTGCGTAATAACTTACAATTAAACGCAATTATATGTATTAATGAAATATTCAGTTCACATTCAGATGTAAAACAAGTCCTAAGACTTATGGAACACATCTCTTTTTATTGCAAATCGAAAAGTTTGGAAGAATAATTTAAGTGTTTAAAATGGATTATCACTAAAGTTATTAAGCACTGTTAAGAGTGTTGTGGACTAGGCTATGGATTCTTAGCTTTGTTCTCACGCATCGGGTGATACTTGTTTTTGTTCTGCATACAGCCGACTTTTTTTTGGCTCTTTATGCAGTTTAAAAGATTTGTAAATTTAATTTAAAGTTGAATTATTAGAATGTATAATTTAGGTTAGTTAAATTTAAGCGTGTTAAATTCTAGGTTATGCAATGTAAACTAATCGACATTGTTTTTTAAAGCCAAAGCTCGTGGCTGGTCTTATTTAATCTCATTAATAAGAATTTCAAAACAACGTAAATACATTTATCTGTAATCAGAGCTTTCTGTTCAGAAGTATAACAACATACACAGCCCAATCATGAATGTTCTCACGGAATTTCTTTCTCACGGAAAAACATTTTCTCGAGATAAAATTCCTCCAATTATAAATTCCCTGGAAACAAGAAATTTGAAGGGAGCTAGTTTGCTTTTTTGCATATAATTTCTCTTTCATAATACCTACTTTTTTCCCCGAAATCTTTTCATTTTCCGCAGGCAATAAAAAGGGGACGTAGTTTCTGTTTATAATTGGGTTAATAGTTTATAACTATAAATCTCTATAATTTCCGAACTAATAGCTTCTAACCGGATTACTTGTCATAGGTAGAAGTAAGGAAAATTTTGTTTAAGTCTAGTCTAACATAACATTTCAAAATAAAAACAGGAGTTACTTTTGGAACTCTTTTTTCGAGTAATATATCCCCAAAATTTTATATATTATATATAATAGAGGATATTATAGCAAGCGTAATATATGTTTCGAAAATAAATTATCTATTGTCGACCAGGAAATTTTTGTTGTAAAATAAACTTTTTTTTTTAATGTTAATGTAATATGCAGGGACACTATTCAAAACCAATATTTATCAAAAAATTTATAAAAGAAAATTTCTTACAAAACACATTTCAATGTTGTTTTAATTTTTTTATGAATATGGCGAAATTGAAATTGGGACATAAAGTCTTCCAGTTTTAAAAAACTATATTTTTTAATAATATATGTATTTCCGATTTCGGAAGATAAAAAATAAACTGTTTGTATCTCACCGGGGTTTTTAAAAACTATAACGTGGAATGGAACATTTTTTTTTACGTAAAATTTTGAAACCGTTTTATATTCTAAAGCGAAAATGTCAAAACACCCCCAAATTTTATATAAAAACTTTAGTTATATATAACTAGAAAAATATACGTTTCCTTTAAGTTTTCATTTACCTTTTCTTTTAAAAATTGCATTTCATTATTACTATTATTTGTAATTTTGCGCGATTTTTCCCGAAACTTAATTATTTAGTTTAAATATTTAGCAACATTGATGATACAGCTGTTGTTTGCTTGTGTTTTTTCTTACAAATATTTTGTAAGAACAAATATATTTTTGCCTAAAAATGAGTCAAATATTTGCCGTCGAGCGGTCACACTATGTTCACATTAGAAGCATTTTTGTTTGCTGGAAAATAATTTTATTTGCCCAAAATCAGCTGTAGTGTTGTTTGCTCCTAATAAATATTTTGTGGTCAGACTACGGCAAGCAAATATTTGACGATTTCGGGCAAATGTTTGTCAAGTGTGACCGTACCTTAAGAATGATTCAGCATGTATGGCCGTTGCTTTTATATACCCAATGTTAAGGCTCTTGAATATACTAGAATTTTGCTCCATCTGTTGGTAGAATATTTCTCTACTACGCATTTATCATTTGAGACATATGATGATTGTTATTTGATTATGGAACCTTCCATTATTACTTTGAATTTATTTATACATGCTGTCTATTTTTATTAGTCGTTATGTAGGTGTTTGTGTAGTTGTGGTTGCGTTTATTTTTATTGCTTTATGTTAGTTGTTTTTGTTTTATGATTAAGAAGTTTTTGTAGAAACTTCTGGCGTTGTAAACATACACAATAGGTCATTTCGTTTTACTTTGTTGGTGACAATTATTTTTATTTCTTTTTATGACCTAAATAAAGCATCTTCGCAACAATATATAATACGTGATATGAGTAGTGGTACTAAAATTAATATTAATAGTAAATGTATATTTTATTTTGTTCTTACAATTATAATAATCTTCAATAAATTGTCTTATTCCATTAGTTACTTCTATGGTTTAGAAGAATATTGTGGTACATTTTTTCTTCTGAATCAACTTTTAATATTGAGTTTACCCCTAGTCTCTTGATTATTTTATAGGGTCCTTTGTATGGGCTCTGATTCTTTTTCCTAGTTTTACTAATACTAATTCTCCTTTTTTAAAATTGCTGTTATTTATGTTTTTATCATATATTACTTTAGATTTTTGTTTAGCTCTCTAATAATTTTTTGGTATTTGCCAAAGATTTTCTCAATTTTTTAATCTATTTGTCTATTTGTATTTTTTATCTTGTCCGTTGGTAATGTTGCTAATTTGCAATATATTAGTTTGTAGGGTGGGTAGTTAGTGTCAACATGTGGTACTGTATTGTATGTAAATGGTAATATGGAACCCATTTGCACACATCTACAAAATTTAACAAATACTCATTTAATATACGATGATTACGTTCAATAGAACCTATTGACTGATGGTGATATGGTGTTGAAAATATTTGGTTTATATTGAGTAAATTGCAAACTTCTTTTAATAGTTCATTAATAAATTCAGTACCTGTATCGGATTTAAAATTTGAAAGAAACCATATTTTAAAATAAATTGCTCTACTAACGTTTTGGCAATACTTCTAGCATTTTTTGCTTCAACTGGATGTGCTACTACATACTTTGTTAAGTCACACTGCATAGCTAGGATGTATCTGTAGCCATTTGAGATTCGTAATAGTCCTACGGTATCTATCTCTTTTGTCTCAAAACTATTGTTAGGAGTGTCAGTTATCACCATTCTTCCCTAACATGTTTCGTTATGTGGTTTCTCGTATATTTGTCACATTTATTAATATAAACCCTAACCATCTTTCGCATGTTTTGCCATACGTAACGTTGCTTTAATTTCAGTACTGTTTTTTTAATATCAAAATGTCCTGAAAGTGAAGAATCGTGGAATTCTTTTATAATGTTTATTTGTAGTTTTCTATTTTTAATATGTTGTTATGGTTTGTACAATTGTATAATATTAATTAATTAATTATAAAATATTCAGCTCATTTTTATATTTACTTGCTTTCAATATTCTTCGGTGCACCTCATAATAAATTCTATTTAAGTATTCAATTGACATGAGCTCAAAAATCTTCGCATGATAAAATAAGTGTTTTTATACTTTGCTTATGCATAGAAATCATTAGTTTCTCTAGAGAAAAAAGGTATTTGGCTAGATCTTCATTAACATTTATTGCAAAGCTATTATCTATATTTTCTATTGTACCATCTTTGGTCCATTATTCCTATTCATACCGGTTTTAATAATATAAAATTTTAATTCCTAAAATTTTTTATATCTCTTAAAGATGTACATTCCCGCATAAGATTATCTTTATGCTGGCCTTAGGATATGTCATTATTATTATCTCTCTCCACGTTATCCGAAATCTTACTAATCCTTAGTCCACATGTAGTTACTAAAATTTTACATGGTTTTATATTGTTATCTTTTATTGGTATTATATTTTTCAAAGTGTCACAATGTAGTTTTATCCTCGATAAAGCGTTAGCGTTAGTGTTTATCTTTCCTTTTTTATAAATAATTTCAAAGTCATAGTCTAATAAGTATATTAGTTATGCTAGTTAATTTTGACGAAGGATTTCTGTTGTAATGTGTGTACAATATTCAATATTACTGTACATGCAAACAAAGTATGTTGTTGTACAGTATTCAATCTTACTTTACATGCAAACAAAGTATGTTGTTGTACTATATTAAATTTCATAAAAGTCAAGTGGCACTTTTTTGTAACCCAAATATTAGTAAAGGTACGGTAACACTTGAAAAACATTTGCCCGAAATCGTCAAATATTTGCCGTAGCCTGACCACAAAATATTTATTAGGAGCAAACAACACCACAGCTGATTTTAGGCAAATAAAATTATTTTCCAGCAAACAAAAATGCTTCTAATGTGAACATAGTGTGACCTCTCGACGACAAATATTTGACTCATTTGTTGGCTAAAAAATATTTGTTCTTACAAAATATTTGTAAGCAAAACATAGACACACAACAGCTGTATCATCAATGTTGCTAAGTATTTAAACCAAATAATTAAATTTCGGGAAAAATCGCGTAAAATTACAAATAATAGTAAAAATGAAATGCAATTTTTAAAAGAAGGAAACGCATATTTTTCTAATTATATATAATTAAAGTTTTTATATATAATTTGGTATATTTAGACATTTTCGCTTTAGAGTGGACCATGGTTTTAAAATTTTACGTTAAAAAAATTGTCCCATTCCACGTTATAGCTTTTTAAAAACCCCGGTGAGATACATTACAGTTTATTTTTTATTTTCCGAAATCGGAAATATAATATGAAAAAAAATGGTTTTTTAAAAAGCAAAAAATTAAAATAAATTTGAAATGTGTTTTGTAGCAAATTTTCTTTTATAAATTTTTTGATAAATATTGGTTTTAAATAGAGTCCCTGCAAATTACATTAACTTTTTTAAAAAAAGTTTTTTTACAACAAAAATTTTCTGGTCGACAGATGATAACTTTTTTTCGAAACATATATTACGCTTGGCTTAATATCCTTTATTATATATAATATATACAATTTTGGGGATATATTACTCGAAAATAAGAGTTCCAAAAGTAACTTTTGTTTTAATTTTGAAATGCTACGCTAGACTAGGCTTACACAACATTTTCCTTACTTCTACCGATGACAAGTAATTCTGTTAGGAGCTATTAGTTGGGCAATTATAGAGATTTGTAGTTATAAACTATATATTATTATATTTCTGAACACAAAGCTCTGATTATAGTGAAATGTGGTTTCGAAATTCTTATTAAAGAGATTAAATAAGACAAGCCACGTGTTTTGACATTAATAGTCAATATCGATTATTTTAAATTACATAACCTAAAATTTAACATGCATAAATTTAACTAACCTAAATTATACATTCCAATAATTCAACTTTAAATTAAATTTACAAATCATTTAAACTGCATTAAGAGCCGAAAAAAGTCGGCTGTATGCAGAACAAAAACAAGCTTATTCTTCTGCATCACCCGAAGCGTAAGAACAGAGCTAAGAATCCTTAGCCTAGTCCACGACACTCTTAACAGTGCTTAATAACTTTAGTGATAATGCATTTTAAACAGCTAAATTATTATTCCAAGACTTTCGATTTGCAATAAAAAGATATGTGTAATACATATACATAAATGCCTTTAAGTGTAAGTAATTACACAACAGTTTTTAAAAACCCCGGTGAGATTTAAATGTTTTTCTTATATCTTCCCAATTAAAATGTTGTATATATACTGCCATATTCGTAAAAAAACATTGCAAAAATTTAAAAAAATACATATTAAAACTATTTTAGTATTTTATGAACACGGCAGTTACAGTTTGATTCTTCATCAAATTGGCTTTTTATTTAAAATCACTTAAAACATATTATTTGTCTACACTTATATGAAATAAACAAATCATCAGCTGTAAATTGAAAATTATATTAAATTAAAGAAAAATTTGTAGAAATTTTAACTAAAAAATGTAACGGATGCATATTACAATTTTTTTATTAAAAAGTGGAATCTAATTGCTATTTAGGTTTTTCCTTCTATTGTTCTCTTCCCTGAGAACAACTATTAGTGCTTCCTTATAGCATAGAATTTTACATTTTTGCATGGCCTTGCTACTTGTGACTTTCATACGTTCATTATATTTATTTTTTCTTACATTGCCATTATGTACAATAATTATTTTGATTGTAATCTGTATACATTATACATGTGTGTATATAAATATAATGCCAGTCTTGACTAATTTTTTTAGTTTATTGCCATCAGCGGTGGATATTTTCTTTTTATATCAAAATCTGGAATTTTACTTTTCGTGTAAAGTATAGGAAAAGAATCAAAGCTTAATTTGGTACTTTAAAAAGGAAGCGCATAAGATTGCCTAGATAGGATAGATTTTCCTTCACTTGTCTAGTTTTGTTCCGATCTCAAATAGTTATTGTTTGTTTGTTTTCAACTTATATTGTACTGCAATCATTTTTTACTATTTGTTATTAGTATTCTAACAATTCAATAATGTTTTAAATATTTTCTTTGAAATTATTTCGTAATAATGCTGAAGATATTAAGTGCCAATAAAGACATTCCATCTGTAATAGTTTCAAGGCTAATACATTTATGTTTTTTTACAGTTTGATCAATTCTATTTTTAAGGCAAATATTTATTTAAGCATGACCACACATCATACATGTTTGCCCATATTTGTCATAATTTCATAAATGTTTGAACAAACAAAAATATGCAAATAAATGTGGGTAGTCTGACCACAAACAAATTTTGTATTGTTTTCCAAAAATTTAGGGCAAACAAGATCAAACAAATTTAAGGCAAATGTTTGCCAAATGTGGCCGTACCTTAACAATATACACATATAAACATGAGCTTTCAAACAAAAAACTTATGTGCTGGTCAAATAATTGCGCTTAAACTCTCGTGTCCTCTTTGATCTTCATTGCTTTGTTTTTGTTCTATTCTTAGACTTTCTGACTTTCAGTATTTTTACATTGTCAAAATCGGCCTTATGTCTTGTTTGTGTTATATAATGAGACAATGCTGTACTTTCTCTATTTTTGTTGACACCAGCTTTGTGCTCATTTAATCTTGTCTCCAAGCTTCTCTTTGTGGTTCCAATGAAAATAAGATTGCAGTTGTTGTTCTCATCTCCTTTACATTGGATTAGTATATAGGAGGTGCGGGTTGCAACCACTTCCGGCCAAAAAGTGCATGAAATGTATGGAAATCATGCAACGGCCATAAATAATTCATGCGAAAGCAATTAAAGTAATGCAAAAGCAATTAAAATGTCATTTTAATGGCTTTTTATGTTAATGAGCCACGTGTTAGACCCTTTTTTACCCTCCCACTAATTTAGTACCCATTAAAAAGACATTAATGTCAAGTACCAGGGCCAATAAAGAATGTAAAATCTGTATACAGAACGGATTTTGTTTGTTTTTTAAGAGTAATAAATTCTTCCAATTAATTTCCTAAATGTGAAGTGCTAGATGACGTGGGTTGACATATTGATTAGTGTGACAATGTGCGATTACAAGTCTTGAATGGAATAGAGAAGTGCAACACAGCAAGTGTCTTGAGATACTGTCATGTTGATAAATAAAAAAATTGCGTGAAAAGAATGCTTAACAAATATTTTGTTTAGTGTAATGTTCAATATCATTTATGTATATGAAAAGAACTAAAAACATTAAAAAGGGTATAGAGACAGACAGATAATAAAAATAAGAATTTGGGGGTATGGAATTTTCTAAGAAAACACTGCAGAGATAGAGACTGAGTAAAGGTAACGTTTGTTTGTGGTCAATTTGTTTTAGGTTTATTTTAAATCATCGTGATTAAAATAGTCAATAGTAATATTTGGGGAATAGAAAATCTTTATTTAAAATTCAAATGATGTGGTTGAGTACATATACATGCACACATACTTACACAATGTCAGTCCTTAACATTATATAAAGTCCATAGCGATAGGGAGTTAAACATAGTATATCGTCTTTTCTTTTATATAAAGTTAAAAGTTTGCAGAAAAATAATATAAACATACATATATAAAAATTGGAAAATGAAAAAAGTATGATAAGTAAATTAACTTCAAGCCCAATTTTAATTTTTTTGGACAAAGTGGAAAAAGAACTCCCAATAAGCCCTTGTCCTTCGAAGTTGAGGAGGTCGATATATACATATCGACGGGCTCACTATTGAGCTATAATAGTTGTAACAGTGAATAAAATGTCGCTATTCCCAACAACCAAATGGGATATCACAGCAACTATTTTGATAACGAAGTTTTCGAGTTTCTTTACGACTATGACGGATTCGATGTTTTGTTAAATATAAAGAAATAGCGGTTGGATTATGATGTTAGATACATTATTTTTAAGTTTCAATTAATATGTTATAATTATATAAAAAATCAATAAATATAAAACAAAATTAAAAAATTTTGGTCTTTTTCTTGTTTTTTTTTTTACTTTTATTACACAAAACTTGGGCTATACAACGATTATTTTCGTTTGGTATGCAAAATTATCACATTGTTGCTTTAGTTTTTTCTTTTTATTTATTTTGTTATAATTAATTTTTCCTATAAAGTCGGAAAAAATTTAACAAATTTCGATAGTTTATTATAAATTATACAACGATGAATAGCAACCCGGAATGCAATTAATTCCTTTAACAATTTAAACGTAAGGCAGAGACTTAGTATCAGAAATATGATAGATTAAGAAGACTATCATATATCTGGAGCAGAGCGAATAACAATATAATATGGAGAAGCTCTCGTGCTAGAGTTGGGAACGACTATACTCTACATTCCTAAGAGTCTTAATTCGTTGAGCAACAAAAATGTTGAACTCATATCTACGGACATATATATGATTACAAAATATCCTTTCAATGATAACAGGGATAACTCACTCTGTAGGTTGGAGTTAAAACCAGTTCCTCCAATGAGAGATTATTATCCTTTTAATACATTTAAATGAAAATTATTTAAATAAAGAAAATATTTATTGTAACAAGAAAAAAATCCGTTTTGTTTTTCATTTAAAGTTTTAATTGAACTCAGGCTATAAGAATTGTCTATGCTTATTATATTTACTCAGCATTTAATTAAGTTTTAACCTAGAAAGATAAATACTATTGAAAACTTTCTGCAGAAATTTGGAAATGAAATTTTCGAAAAACATTTAGAGTAAATAGAAGCATTTAAAAGTAGATATACAGATTTAAGTACTTAAAATACGCCTTGCGCACATGATTCTTCAAAAGGAGATGAAGTGGGCATGTGTAGATGTTATTTCTTTCATTAAAGAAAACTAAAAGTGATGAAAATGATCGAGAAGTATAAAAAAGTTTTCATGCTACTATCATCAACTTCCATAAATCAAAAAGAGGAGTAATAACGATAATTTTCAATACCCCGGAATCTTATAGTCAATAAAACAACATATATGGATATTAAAAAAAAAATAAAATATTTATATATTTATTACATTATTCTACATATACAAAGAATTATTATAATTAAGTTTTATATCTTTACATTTATTGGTAATAGTTGTAATATATAAATATTAGAAATCTTCTTAAAAAGCCAAGTTTTGTAATGAAAAAATCAACAGTTAACAACTAACCTTCAAACAGAATGAATACTATAATAAAAAATAATCTACAGTATACTCAGGAACGTCAACCTCAAATATATGACATTGTGTTTGAGATGTAGCACTTTCTCAACTTAAAATTAAAAGTTTCCTGCGGATTTTCAACTCTCCATTGATTTAAGCCAATGATATAGTTCCATTATAAGAACAAGCATTTTATTGGATTTGGACAAGAAGGTTGGCTCCACCTCATGAGTTATAAGGACTATATTATCAGCACCCTTTCTTAGCGAGAACTATTTATTCAATAAACCTTATTGAAAATACAAGCGAGGAACTTATCGAGTACACAACTAAATATAAATGGGGTGTTTGCGTTTTAATAATCCGGCAAGAAAAAAAATTAATCTTGAAACATGGAAATCGATAATTAGGATTGGAGTATTTATAACATCAATAGTTAGCTGGAATGGTATTCTAAGAAAGCAGATCTTACATTTTTATTATAATTATTATATACCAACGTTTTCGAAGCTGAAAAAGGCTCAAATCGTATTAAGTGACATAAACGGAATATATGAAAGAGACATCATTATGAGATTGGGAAAAAATGCAAAGGAAAAATAATTACCGATATAAAAATTCACAGATTATATTTAAGGATGGATAATAAATTCTGTGTTTTTTATTTTTTATTTCTTTACTTTAAAATTAAGTAGAAATTGTGAACATAAGTGACCACCATTAAAGGAATTACTTTTCTGCCACCTTTTATAGTTGTATTTTATATTATATCCTAAAGTAAAATATTCCACATAATTGTTTTCTTTATAGTAGGCTACCCAACGTGTACCATCTACTCTGTGAGAGTCTTAATTGATTAATCCGCGTTCAGTTTGGCTTGGAGTTTTAGGGAGTGTATATCTTATATAAACTCCCCTAAAACAAGGAATATACTTTTTTCGAAACCTTGTCAAATTCACATCGGTAAGCGGTCTAATGGGTAGCTGCTGTACTAGGCTTTTGATGCTTACGTTTTATTAAAATTTTCCATATCCCTTCATATAAGGTTTGAGATAGAGGCTTTTACCCAATGCTATTGGCTCTAATGTTCTATCAAGACGTTTATTCTCCTCGAGCTGCTGCTTACCATTTTTAGCTGTAGTAATAGCTTTAGCAATCGACTAGCCACCAGAAGCTAAAGCAACCAATGCTTCAAGTGCTGTAAGTATAGATACAAGCGTTAGAGAACCCCTAATTTTAGGAACGCTAACAACTCTTGGAATTTTGACTTTAGATTTTTTGCCAAGAAATGTTTGCCTTTTTAACATTTGTTGGTTTTTCTTTTCTTAAGACAAAAGTTGCTGATTTAATTGCATTACGAAAAAGTTTTCGCTCACAAGTTTTTTTAAGATTTTTCATTTTAACACCTTTACCAAATTTTATTTTAGACTTCATTGCGTTAGTAACAAGGTATGCATTTAGTTTTTCTCCAAGTGTGCTACCTTTAGCTTTAACTCTCTTCCAAGCTTTATCAGCTTGATGTCGTTTATTAATGTCACAGTTCTGTGAATAAGCAATATCATTTTAAAGCAGCGTCGAAGGGATTGATTCCTTTATCTCCCCTTTGGATACGTTAATCCAATATTGTTCCAGGTACGCAAAATTGATAGCCAGGTAGGTGAACTTCAATTGGTAGTAAATTAATAAGCTTAATAATAGTGGGGCCATCTAATTGCGGAAAAACTAACGTTATGCTTAGTTTGATTGAAAGCCCTAACGGATTGAAATTCAGAAATATATACCTTTATTTTTAATATCTACACCAACCCAAATATCAGTATCTACGAAAACTAATTTCTTCGGTAAAAGGTATCGGTATATATTCATTTTCAGAAAACGAAGATGTTTTATCACCTAATGATGCTAAAGTAAATTTTGTAATGATATTTGATGACGTTGCATGTGAAAAGCAAAACAATATCACATCATATTTTTGCATGGGGAGACATAAAGATGTTGATTCATTTTATTTATGTCAAACATATACACACATTCCAAAACATTTAGTACGAGATAATGCAAATTTAATAATAATGTTTAAGCAAGATGAAATTAACCTTAAGCATATATATCAAGATCATTTTGGAAGTGATATGAGCTTTGAACTGTTTCAAAACATATGTAAAGAATGTTGGAGGGATAAAAATGGATATCTTGTAATAAGCAAAGATGATGAAATATATAATGGATGTTATAGAAAAGGTTTTGATGTATTCCTTCAAGCTTAGTCATAATTGATCGTTAAACTGCTTCAAACGTATAAGAATTTATGTTGATGCTATTTGTTTCACACACTTAGAGCTATTATACTTTTAAAATAATTAGCTGTTTAAAGAAGCTGTTTATCTGTTCAAAGAAGCTGTTTATCTGTGTAAAGAAGCTATTCAAAGAATCTGTTTAGCTGTGTTTAGATGCTGTTAATAGATCTCATAAATTTTTGAAAAAATTTAATAATCTTGTACACAAACATGGAGTTGGTAAAATCCAAAAAAAATTTAAAACAAAAATTTGAAGTAGTTAAGCACGGGGAAACAAAAACAATAAACAAGTTAGAAAATACATTTAAACCTTTGACAGAACCTTTAAAAAAATTAATCAAGTTATCTAGCGAAAGGACATTTAACCCAACAGAGGTTACTAAGTTTAAACATGATAATGTAATTAACAACAGAGAAATAGTATTATAACTAGCACCCCAAAGAAAAAGAATATTTGGATTCGTTCCCAAAAACAAGTGGTGGTAAAGAAAAATAAGATGATGACTTCGATAATGAATCCTTTTATTGACAGTCTGATGATTGGCAATTTGATTCAACAGACTTATATAAAAAAAACCTTGATACAATATTTGGACCTTATAAAAAACAAAATGGCGACTGGAAATTCGGAAATTCCGATCTAAGGTTAGGTGATGAAGAAATAATGATAGCAAATAAGTCTTGGGCGTTAACTCCTGGTCTATACTCGTTACTCTTTCATAAAAGGCCAGAGCACTATGACTCATCAGATTTAGAAATATATAAAACAATTTTGCTTGATACAAATGTAGACAGAAGACATAGAGGTTATAAATGCAAGGAAATAATTAATAAGATATTTACTATTACTACTCACATTGGTGAAGGTTTAATGAAAGTAATAATAAACCAAACTATATTTATTGGGATGATCCTAATGAAATAGTAGATCGTTTAAAGCTGTTGATGGCAACATAACAAGCTAATAACAAAAAACATTTTAATAAGATAATATCAATAATTGAGGAACTAAGAGAGTCAAACATAATTGAGTAGTTGTAGTAATAATAATGATGACTGTTGATAAATTTGGCCATTACTTTAAAAAGCATAGTAATAAGATGAAAACTAAGAATCTTTTAAAAAAATTTAGATTTATCCTCGATGGGAGCAGTATAAACGTAGAGAATAAAAGAATTATAAATATAGCTTCACCGTTTGATGAATTTTTTGCTGTTAACAAAACTTATATGAGTTTAGAAATCAAACATATACAAGAATATTTGAAAATTTATAAAAGGCAGGAATTAAAATATTCAAACAGGAACCTTATAAACAAGTTCGAAGAAAGAAATAATAAAATTAATTATATTTCCAATAATAATGAAACGGAAAAACTTAAAGAGTATGATTCCCAATTAAATATAATTAAAACTAACATAAAATTGTTGCAAGATTCGTTGAAAAAGGATAAAGATGTTAAAATCAATGAAAAATCTATAAATGATTAGATATACAGTGCAAACAAAGACTTTGTAAACAGTATCGAAGAGATTTTAAATAAGATTGAGGATTATGTTTTCAAGTGGATTAATGATAACTATATTAAAGTAGATGTTATAAAAAAACAAAATCTTGAACCACCACCTCCAATCAAATTACCATAATATAAGCAAGCATATTTAGTATATTAGAGTAATATAATGCTCAAGTTATCTATATAGACATGAATACTGATAAGAGAGAAATAGTAAATGATATACATTCACAAGCGCCGAAAAAGTTCTTACGACGGGAATGAAGGGAGTTGACGATCTTTGGCAAGCTGATTTGGTAGAAATGGGGAATTATTCATTTAACAGTCATTGAGCCGAATCACTTGAGTCACAAACTGCGGTAGTATTGGTCTTATACCTAGGAACTTTCAGACAGATGATGACAAAGAATTTTTTAATAAGGAGTTTGGAGCATTAATGAGAAAACAATCAATAAATCATTACTGAACATGTAGCGTTATAAAAGCTTTAATTGTAGAACGCTTCACTAGGATACATGGAACGATGAAAATGGCTCCTATTTATGTAACTCGTGAACACGAAAAACATTTACTGCATACTGTATACAATCATTTGAAACTACTTAAACCTTCGCGGCTTAAGGTTGGACACTATATACGCATTAGAAAATATAAGCACGTCGTTGAAAAGGGATATACACCGAATTGCAGAACAGAAATATTTAAAGAAGATTGATATAAAATATTTACCCATTCACATCTACACTAGAAGACTATGAAGGAAATGAAATAAAAGGTGGATTTTAAAAGGAGGAGTTACTACGTACTCATTTTCCTAATACATTCTTAGTTGAAAAAGTATTAAAAACCAAGGGTAGTAAAGCATATGTAAAATGGTTTGAATTTCCAAGTCAGCATAGTTCTTGGATAAGTAAAAATGGAATATTGTTAAACTAGCTAAAAGTTAAAATAAATATATATATTAAATAAAAACGAACTACAAATAGCGTTTTTTATTTATTTGCATTTAATCATTCGTTATGTCAATAACATTAGCAGTGAGCGGGAATTCTACAATTTTAAGGGCAAGTTTTTTTCTGCCAGCACAGTTGGCGGTAGATTATGAATGTTCTCTAATTGATTTTCATTCATATAATTCGATTCCCAACGTAGACTATGATAGCAATATTTTCCATATTGGAGATAAAATAACTGAAATTCCTATAGGTTCTTATGAGTTGCAAGACATAGCTGATTATATAATCGCACAATATAAAAAAAAAAATTGTTTATAAATCAGTTGCGATTGAAGCCAACAATAACACTCTACAAATTGAAATAAAATCCTCACATGGTACAATTTTCTTTGATCGAAAAAGATCTATTGGTAGATTACTTGGTTTTAGTGGTGGTACTTTAAAGCCTAGTATAAAACATTTGTCGATTCAGCCAGTAAATATTTTAAAAGTTAATGCTGTCCAAGTTAAATGTAATATAATACGGGAAGTATATGATGATTATAATTTTCCAGTGCACATACTTCATGGGATTGCGTTGGATGTTCCTCCAAATTATATATTAGATGTCATCCCGAATTATCTAATCTATTTAACAGTGAAGGTGAAAGAAATAACATATCTCAAAGTTTGGATTTTTGACCAAGAGGATCGCTTAATAAGCTTTAGAGGTGAAAAAATATCAATTAGATTGAATTTGAAATCAAGGGAAATATGATTATTTAAAAAAAACTGCGCAACAGAAGGTTACCGAAAACATTCCACTAAAAACTGTTAAAGCCAAAAGGCCTAAATTAACAGAAGAAAATAAGAGGTTTCGAAGATTGAATTGAAAGTAAGGAAAAATTTCTGATATACTAAATGTTTTGGAAACTCCTATTTCGGATGAAAATATAATAAAAAAGGATTATAATAGTTATGTACCATACACTCAATCATTTAAAAATAATGATGAGATACGAATTACTCTACATAATCAAAACTTGTATGTTCTTCCTAGTGAAAGCTACTTGTATATAGAGGAACATATAAAAAACACTAATGGGGAGAACTCTCCAAATACCAGACTAAGAAATAATTGTGTTGTGTACTTGTTTGATGAAATACATTATGAAATTAATGGTGTTGAAATTGATCGTACACGATATTTGGTGATGTCTAGCACAATTAAAAACTATGTTTCCCTTAATGAATTTAAAAGCAATATGATGAAAAATGCTGGATGGAGTGTTTCTGGAGAGAGCCATGCAATTATTTAATTTTTATATACCCCTAAATCTGTTTTTGGGATTTACCGAGGATTTAAGTAAAATAATAATAAATAGTAAACATGAAGGCATTCTTTTACGGAGTTCAAATGACGAGAACGTTTATTACTCAAAAAATGAAAATCTTACTTAATCGATTACGAATATAACGTGGAGAATTCCACACGTACAGCTCTCAGACCCTAAAAAACTGCAAATAATGAAGATTATTAAAGATGGTATCTCTTTACCCATAGAATTTTGGAGTTGGGACTGTTATTTTAGTCCTACATTCTCTGGTGGAAGACACCATAATTGGAATGTTAAGCTACCAATTAAAACAAAGAGGCCCAGATTTATATTATTCGTGCTACAATAAGAAATATATTCATTCTGATTAAAAAAATATAAAAGTACATTCAAATTCAGGTTCTTATCCGTACGATGATATAAATTTAAAGTTCGCAGAAAATCTCTATGCTATTATATAGGTTATGTACGCAAAATTTAAACAAAATTATTATATGAAATCCTTACAACCACTGCTTTCCTGTGAAAAGTTAAGGGAAAACCCAATTGTCGTTATTGATCTAATTTATCAAAATGAAATGATTAAGAGCGGGCCTATTGATGTGAAAATTGAGTTTGAGACTGCCATTCCGATTCCTACAAACACAAATGCTTAATGTTTAATTCTCTACGATCGCTTGATGGAGTACACCCCATTAACTGGAATTGTACAGAAAGTTATTTAAAGTTTTATTTATTTTGAATTTATAATACTCACTTTTTCACCTTTTTTTCTGTCCAATAAAATAAACACATAATAAAATTTTCATAATAGTCTAAAACAATGGCATTTTTATTTTTAAATATCTATATACATACTATTGAACAATTATTTTTTATTATTTAGATTTATAAATATTTACTAATTTAAAAATGTATACGTACACGCCATTACTGTTTCTTTAGAAAATAAAATATTTTTATTTTTTGAGGCTGCTGTAGTCAAGGTGGTAAGCACGTTGACTACAAACCTGGTTGGCCAGGGCTCAACCTGCGGCAACCAAAAAATAAAAACGTTTTTTTCTGTTTAATGGTATAAATGCAAATTCAAAATTAACATTAAAACATGCAGCCTCCGTCGTCGGTACCTCTGTATAGCATATTCGCCGGCGAAGTAAAATAACTAATAAAAAAGCTATACTTTCACCACCTGTTCTTTTCTCTCCTCTATCCCTTTCCTAAAGAATGTAGCATGGTTACACACTAATTAAATAGGAAGTGCTACCTTCTCTATAAAAAAAATCTATATTATAATTGTCTACTATACACTTTTTAACTCCCTTTACCTTTTTACGTCTTTTGCATTGCCAATTGTAAATGTCTAAACTTTAGGAGTTAAACCAACAAACTCTGTATCCATATAATTTAAACCTATTTTATGCTCATATTTAGGTTTCATATAGCCGTAGTGAAAATCGTACATTTTCCATTTGGGAAACTCTAAAACACAGAAACCTAAATAGATTGGCTTGGGGTAATATGTTGTGATTTTATTCATTTGTACTGCCCACATATTCACTTAGCAATCGCACATCTTTCCTTTTATCAACATTATCCATGGTTTTCCCGTACACTACATTATTTAAGAGTTTATAAAAGTCTTTTTCAAAGGTGCTTTTAGATTTTTTTCTTTATTCTGTATTTAAATCAATATACGTTTTTAACCATGGTTTCTGATTGAATTGGGGAATTCGATAAACTTTTTCCAAAACCAATCCATAATTTAAACATTGTTCTAATGTTTTATAATGTATTACATACCTTTTCTTATTCGAAAGTTCAGCTATTAATTTTTCAAGCTTAATTCCACCAATAACTTTGTTTCCAGCGCAAAATGGTAAGTCATGGCGATCATGACACTCAACAGGGTAAGATAAATCCACCTCATAAATATAACCTACTTCGGAATTAGACGAAATATCCCTTGGACGAATAACATCGTTTGTCCAAGTAAAACCACCATGTGGATGATATTCAGACATTGCCCAACCATAGAGGTTATTTGCATCTAAATTTAAAATATATTCAGAAGGCTTTGTCTTATCATAGTTAATTAATTACTTATGATTTGATTACTATATCTCTTACTACACTGTGTGAGGCCACCTCGAATCCCACGTTTAATAAAATTATACATTTCAAGATCAATTTTTGTATATTTTTTATATTTTATTTTTTTTAATAACATTTAATAATATAAAATATTAAAAAAAATAATAAATAAAATATTTAATATAAAATATTTTAAAATATTTTAGCCATAATCAGTATTGACGACAAAGAAGAAATACTCAACACATTGAATAAATACCACTTAAAAATTCAATTTAC
Organism: Cistogaster globosa; assembly: GCA_937654795.1. Classification (NCBI taxonomy): domain Eukaryota; kingdom Metazoa; phylum Arthropoda; class Insecta; order Diptera; family Tachinidae; genus Cistogaster; species Cistogaster globosa. The sequence continues at coordinate 46,067,570 of OW569407.1, forward strand.
CATGGAGGTTGAGTCGAATAATAAAATATCATACCTTGGTACGGCGCTTCACAAAAATGGAAACAAAATAATATTTGCCTGCTACGCAAAGGAAATATCATCCGGCAGAATCATCAACTTCCATGCAACTCAGCCTAAGTCTCAAATAATTAATACGGCCAAAAACTTTATACAACGAGTACTTGACATCAGCGATAAAAGATTCCACCAACAAAATATAAAAAAACATTAAAAACATATTAATAAATAATAGCTTCCCCATAAAATTAATCTAGTCTATAATAACATTATACAAACCAACACAAAATAGCAACAATGGTAACACTAATAGAGATAGATAATTTTGCAGTGTAAACATGCAAGCCAAACAAAACATTAAATGCAATTTTTACTAAAACAAAAACAGCGATAACGATACTGCAACAAAACAATGTAGTTTATGAAATCCAATGTTAGGGAGATGAAAACAACAACTACAATGTTATTTACATTGGAACCACAAAGAGAAGCTTGGAGACAAAATAAAATAAGCACAAAGCTGATGTTAACAAAAATAGAGAAAGCACAGCATTGTCTCAACATATAACGCAAACAAGACATAAGGCCGATTTTGACAATGTACAAATACTGGACAAAGAAAACAACGAAAGAAAGAGATATACAATAGAAATTCTAAGAATACAACAAAAAATAAACAAAACAATGAACATCAAAGAGGACACAGAAAGTTTAAGCGGCAGTTATAAACTCGCAATTATTTGACCAGCAATTAAGTTTTCTAAGTTTTGTGTTTGAATCCTGTCTTTTGTTAGTAATGTAACAACATGTTCACATTATAAGTTTATTTAATTTGTGTATATAATTTTGTTTATTGTTTTTAATTGTAACTTTGTTGAACTTTTCTTCTTTTTAATTAAATAGACAAGCCCTTGAGAAAGTGAACATAAAATTCACGAAACGTTGGGGAAGTTTATGATAAAAAATTTGTTTTTACATTATAAGTATAATTTGCAAAACAAAAACTTATAAAACAAATTTTTTTTGTAGTAGTCAAATCCAAAGAAACTTATTCGTCTTGCAGCTTGAAATGCAGCGAATACAGAACAGACGTCCAGAGCTATAAATATGAACGGCTTAAGTAACATAATTACTGAAACTGCTTCTCAGTTGTTACAACAATTACCCAATTTGATTCATTCTTTAATAAACCCAAGTCCTTATATAGTTTCCGACCAAATAATTGAGGAAAAATACCCAGGCAACATTACAGAGTTCGACACGGTAGCCAAACATAATTTAATCCATGGCGCAAAAGCGTCGACAGCATTTTACAGATATACTAACCTTAAAAAGTACACTTAGATACTATTGTTTCTTGAGTATAATAAGAAACAAGATCGTGTGTAATGCCGACATTGTCCTTGAATCTTATAACACTCCTTTGAGTTGAAACTTTATAATTAAGTGTCTTTCTCTTTATTATTCCGTTAAGAGGAACCCTCGAGTATCAAATGATTTAATTGTTTCAGAATAGATCGACTATTTAAGACTGTTATCAAGTAATTTACAAACACTTGTCTTTAATTCTTAATAAACTAGGAAGCTAAGAAGCGTCTCAATAAGCTTTTACCTATCGCAATGAAGCTCTTGATATATTTATCAGAAGCTTAAAGTCGATTTACCAAAATGTCTGGGTGTGAGAGGATCAACTGATCTTCCACAAGCTCCTTACATTTGCCTGAAGCTTGAAAGTCAAACCTACTCTACCATTTATACCAAGTAACTACTCCCGTGACCATCAAAAACAATTTCTGAGCCAACCACCTCCCTTTAATCAAAATAACTTTTATCCACAGCTAGCTCAAATACCACACACACAACAAAAACCTCGTATATTTCCGAGAACTAGCAATTATTTAACACAATACGAAACTAATTTAGATAACGTTAAGAAATTTAACTATACAAGACCCCTTCATCTAAAACCTTTATCAGAACCAACGAATATAAAGAGTTTTTAAAAAAAAAAAAAAAACATAAAGTTCAAAAAAATGCATGAAATTTTTATTTGAATCGATAGTACGGTCCATATAATTTAATGTTTGAAGATTATTTCATGCAAATGTTGACCTTGACTGCGCCTCAAATGGTCCAGGCTCTTAGTCGAATTTTTGCATACTCATTCCAACATTTCGGCCGGTATTTCACGAATAAATGCTTCAATTTTGTCTTCCAATGCGTCAATTGAAGCGGGCTTGTCTGCATATACATGAGCTTTAACATAGCCCCAAAAAAATAGTCTAAAGGCGTTAAACCGCATGATCTAGGCGGCCCATTGACCGTTCCCTAACGTGAAATAAAATGTTCACCGAACTCGCCTCTCAATAAGTCCATTGTTGCGCGTGATGTGTGGCATGTGACACCGTCTTGTTGAAACCATGCAAGTCAAGCTCTTGCATTTTGGACAAAAAAAAATTAGATATCATCTCCCGGTAGCGCTCACCATACACAGTTACGTTTCGATTCGCATCATCTTTAAAGAAGTACGGTCCAGTAATGCCAACAGCCCATAAACCGCACTAAACTGTGACTTTTTCTGGATGCATTGGTAGCTCTTGCAATGCTTCTGGCTGATATTCACTCCAAAATCGATAATTCTGTTTATCTACGTACCTATTGAGCCAATAATGAGCTTCGTCGCTGAACACAATTTTTCGGTAAATGAACTTTTTTAACAGAGCACGCATTTTGATAGAAAAATTCAATAATTTGCAAGCGTTGTTCGTTTGTAAGACGATTCATGGTTAACTTATAGACGAAATTGAATATGTTTGACAGTGAAACAAAACCAGTGTTTCCGAAAAGATAATAGCTAAAAAATCACCCTGTAGATAGTAGTATACACACAAGAAGAGTTAAATATATGAACAGACTACAAAAACAAAACCTTAACAAAAGACCGCTAACTACAATTTAAACTCTTATTACCGGTCTAAAATATAGAGAAAATGTCACATCGACAATGAGACCAGTTCGAGTAATTAATTCAATTAAAAAAAAAGAATTGGAATTTTTCATTCTTCCAACGCTAAAATCTTTTGATGGAATTCTTGGAAACAACTCTAAAGAGCTGAACATAATAATATGAGTTCGTGACAGTTTTATGCAGATAGGAAATAGTACAAAAATAAAACTCAAACATCATTTTTCACACACTGTAAACACAATAGCGATTGGAGATGATCATATGTCTTATTGAACCTAATCAGAAATTGACATTCGCAAGAAGAGTACTTGGCGAAATTCGTACATCCACGAATACTCAAGTGTACTCGAAACAATAACCTTGCCCGATGGCATTAAGATCAGAGTCGAAAAGCAAATAAAAAACCTATAACTAACCAGCTTGGGTTGTCTGAAAAAACGGATTTATTGGGCAACAAAAAATGCAGACTCGCAATAGACTATAGAAAACTAAATTCATTAACAGTTCCGGATAGATATATAGTACCTAAAATAAATGACGTTCTTTCACAGTTAAAAGACAGCAAATACTTTACAGTCTTAGATTCGAATAAAAAAATTCCACTAAATTATCTTAAATAATCAGATTTCGAAATAACTGCATTTTCAATGGCAAATGACAAATGACAAATAAGAATTTGCTCGCCTTGTCGGAAATGTTCCGGACATTTTCCAAATGCTCCGGAATTTTCCATGATTATATTGTAAAAATTTGTTACGTTTACATCGATGATATCGCTATATCCAGCAAATCTGAAAAAGAACATTATGATCACATTCAACACATTTTTACAACACTACAAGCAGCAAATTTAAAAGTACAACTAGATAAATGCAACTTCTTTAAAACTGAATTGATTACAGGTAAAATAACACCATGGATAAATGAACATTTGCATAATTTAATTTTACTTAAGAGAAAAATCTTACGACAAAGACGAAGAAACCCTGGTGATGTTTATATTCAGAGTAAACTGAGAAGATTAAGTAAAGTTATTAAGGTCGCATATAGTGAGTCTATGAACAACTATTACCACAACAATATTAAAAATATTCAGCATGATCCCAAAAAGTGCTGGAGGTTCTTAAATGAAAGCTTAGGTAGAAATGCAAAATCACAAATAAATTTAAAGAATTTTAATGGGGAACTAATTACAAATGATAAACATAAGTGTGAACTCCTTAACAAATACTTTTTAGAAATGCCAAAACTAATTAAGGAACAAATTCACTATTCGTCTAATGATACCTGTAATGGACTTAGAACATTAAGATATCATAATAATACCTTTAGCTTTACGAATGCTACAACGGAAGAAGTCTACGAGATAATATCAAATCTCTCTACAAATAAATCTCCAGGACATGATGGTTTATCGCCTAAAATATTTGCTAAATGTGGGTTAGAATTATTACCTTATTTGACAACAATTTTTAATAATATTATATTAACATCTCAATATCCAGACATATTAAAAATATCAAAAATAGTTCCGATTCCTAAAATTGTAAACGCTAATAAAGAGAACATGTACAGACCCATAGCATTGTTATCTGTTATTGATAAAATTTTTGAAAAAATAATACACCAGCAACTGTCAAATTATCTTGAAAACAACAACATACTGCACAATTGTCAATACGGTTTTAGAAAAGGTAGTGGGACTGAAAATGCTGTTGTTAATGTCGTGAATTGTATATGCCAAGGATTAGATCAAGGTTATAAAGGAGTCGCTGGTATTTTCTACGACTTCTCTAAAGCGTTTGATCTTGTAGATCACAAAATTATGTTTGAAAAGCTTAAATACTATGGAATTAGAAACGCAGAACTTGATTTGCTTAAAAGTTACTTGACGAACCGTAAACAATATGTTGAACTAAATAAAAGTCGAAGTCTTGTTGGGGACATTCAACATGGAGTTCCACAAGGCAGTGTTTTAGGGCCACTGCTATTTACTATTTATATAAATGATATTGTGAATCTCGAGCTTAATGGGAAAATATACCTTTATGAAGATGACATTTCTATCTTTTATCCCTATAAATATGAGACTGTGTTAAAAGCCTACATGCAGAAAGATGCAGACATGATTTTTGAATATGCAAGGATAAATAAGTTAGCCCTTAATGCAACAAAGATTAAAGTAATACGTTTTAAGCCAAATTTGGATACAAATACTGAAAACTTTGGTATTATTGTAAATGGAGAAGAGATTTTGGAGTGTAACTCAGTAAAATATTTAGGAGTAATTTTGCAAAGTAATTTGAAATGGAACCTACATATTGCAAATATTAAATCAAAAATATACCCAGTTATAGGTATTTTATATAAATTTAAATACAAATTTAATGAAAATACAAAACTAATGCTTTATCAAACATTAATTCATAGTCATTTGAACTATCTAGCCATGATTTATGGCTGCAAAAATAGCACAAGCGTACAGTCTCTCCAAAGAGCACAAAACAAGGCGCTAAAAACCGTATATAACTTACCATTATCTTATCCTACAATTACGCTTTATAAAGAAATTTGTAAAAATGTCTTGCCTGTGAATGGAACCTATAAACATTGGTCATAACACGTTAACCTTCTTAAGGAATCAAACAACTGTAAACACAAGAAACAGTTCCAATTTAAGAACAGCTAGATGCAGATTTGAAACCACAAAACAGAGAGTTGAATATATTGGCTGTTTTGAATATAACAATTTACCACAATACTTAAAATCCATAAATAATATATCTGCTTTTAAGACTAATTTAAAGGGATATTTATTTAATAATTTAGAAATGCTTCTGAGATGAATTTTCTATTTGATTTCAATAAAGCAAATTTTTTAAATAATGTAAATACCTGAAATTTACTTTACTCTTACATTTAATAATATAAAACAAATATTTTTCTTATTATATTTTAATTATAAGTTAATGAATTCTTTGTATAATTAGATGCCAACTCGCCTCAATAATGTCCTTAGACGCTGAGGCACTGACAATGTAACATGAAAACTTGTAAATAAAATATATTAAATAAAAAAATAAAAAAAAAAAAAAGTAGAATTTCCAGGATTTTTAGTCTGAGCATTAGGCATAAAAACTAGTAAAAAAGTCAAACTTATCCTGATTAAGCGTTACCAAAAGTTATCAAAAAGTAACGCTCTCTTGGATTATTAGGATAGTATCGTAAATTTGTGAAAGATTATGCAAAGATAGCGAGACCCCTAACACAAATTTTAAGAGGGAAAGAATGTCGTCTTTCAAAAAACAAATCAGCATTAAAACATATTACACCAGATGACGATGCTGTCGAAGCTTTCAAAAAGCTGAAAAACACTATAGTATCGCAAGATGTCGTACTAGCTTTCCCGGATTATAACATAGAACTGCGACTCACTACTGATTCATCAGACTTCGCACTAGATGCTGTTCTGTCACAAAATAACAAACCAATCGCGTTTATATCGCAAATTTTGTATTAGAGAGAAGAGCATTATGCAGCAAAAGAAAAATAAATGCTCGGAATAATTTCGGCTATAAATTCACTTCGAAATTGTTAATACGGGTCTGCCAGAGTTAAAATATTTACTGACTAGCAGCCACTGACTAACGCACTCAGTAATAAGAACAAACACAATAAAATGAAGCGCTGAAAGGCAATGCTAAAAAACTGTATCTACGAACTTTTCTACAAACCTGGAAAAGCAAACGTAGTGGCAGATGCCCTGCCAAGGATTCCCACTTTAGAACAAGTAAATTCTGTATCAACTGCGAAATATGATAGTTCCGGACAAAATCTCATAGTTAGTGAATACACACCAATGAACTGCTTCAAGAATAAAATTATTCTTTATACACATCCCATAGCTCAATACAGATTTGAAGTAATATTTCTCCATTATCATCAACACCATATATCTGAACAGAAATTCATTCTAATGTAGCATGATTACATAATTTTATGATTGCATTATTTTACCTCACCATATGTATCATAATTACATTACTTCCCAAATAAATGCATTCGTATGACAAACTAATATTGTTTATGAAATATTCATATTACACTTTTGCTACCTATGCACTTGAGGAGCCACAAAACTAAATATTTGTAAAAGTTATAATATGTAAGCAATAATGAAATATTTCTAAAACCGTTTGTAACCGATGGTAAAGCCGTGAGACAAGCTTCCTACTATTTTTTCTCATTATTAGTATATACGCATTTAAAATTTTAAATAAAGAGGAACTATAATTGAATTCATAAATGCGCCTGTGTCTTTCATTTTATTAAATATATATTACATGGTGATCCTGCCAGCTTTATCTGAAAACAATTAAATAACATATAGCAATACTTGCTTAGCTTAAAAAGCTAGACTGGTATGAAATAATCCAACCCACATCGCTTATGCGTAGTTGGACTAATTTCTTTTCTATCTTTTTTTTATTACAAAACTTATGGCTCAATCCTTGATATGAATACTGCAGGAGCTAAAGGAGGACGAAGAAAAGTGGGCTAACTACTACAAGCATTGGCCCAAAAAGAAACCAGAATAACACAAATTCGAAATTTTTCTGCTTCCAAATTTAAAAAAATCGAGAGGTGGAAAATTAGATAGGACCAAAGAGGACTTAAAAATGTTGGCGCACGAGGTAACTTACGCCAAAGAAGAAGAAATCCCAAAAATTAAAAAAGAATAAACGAATAAGAAATCACTCAAGCAAATGAGGTAAGAGAGAAAAAAAGCCTAAAAATTGGGAACTTCAAATAATAATTGTTTAACAAATTAGTTTTGTCTTATTTTTACACAAAAAAAAAAAAAACAAAAAAAACTTATTATTTAAATATTAATTTACTTTTTGAAAAAGAAAAATAATAATAAATATAATAATAATGAATATGTAGTTAGGAATATTCAATAATAAAAACTATCAAAGCAAATCAAAACATTTTTTTTATAATTATTTATTATATTATTATGTATAAACGAAAAATTAAACTAAAAAAACCTATTAACTGGGACTGGAACTAATTAAAGAGGAATAAATAGAATTCTGGATAGAATATTGCAAAAGTATATATATGGCGGAAACCTCCCACAAGGGAAGAAATATGACACAACAAGGACGGCAAAGGTAACGATTAGTTCCACTAGACAGGCAGAAAAATATTGGGAAAAAAAGACAAATTAAATAATTGAAAAAAAAAACAAAATATTGATAAATCTCAGTCTAAAGTAGAGAACCCAAGTGCAAACGTTATAAACACAGTTAAGGTAGTAGAAGAAAAACTAAATTTGAGAAAAAATATAATTTGTTTAATTATAATTGCAATATTGTTAATATTAAAACTTTTATTGTAAATATACAAAACACATCACAGTAATTTAAAGAAGAAACAAATAAGTAGAGCCACTGACCTAGATAAAGTTTAGGCCGTTCATCTCAATGGAATGGGAGGAAATAGTAAATAAAGTCAGATTAACAAAAGAAGAAAGTGTTTAAATATATATAGACCAATAAAAAATGAAACTTTAAAATGTCATTTTCAAAATCTTATTGAGAATCTCGAGAAAATACACGTCCTACTTAATGTAAATCCATACAAAATCGCTAGAAAACGCATATGTATATTTCAGATGGCCTATTATGTGAATTAGCAACCATATACTCAACACAAGTTGCCATAAAAGTACTTACGAAAAACTACACCATTTACAAAGTTAAGCTTATCATAGAGGCATGAATGAAGCTATCAGCAATTTTGCCAACTGTTGCACTGAAGCAACTGCACAACAAAACGCAATACTCTATTAAAAACAAAGCTCGAATAATTATCATGGGAACTTTAAAAAGTTTCGAGGAAGGAACAATTACCAAAGAAGTTGGAATGCCGATAAGCATAATTATAACAATAACTACAACAACATAACTCGACAAAAATCGGGTAGAAACTTCAGGAACTATAACAATCTACGAGCAATCGAATTAAATTAAAATGATTCGGAAAACTAAAACATTTCCCTAAGAGAAATTCAACAAATAAATATGTATACAATCTAAACCCTTACTTATGTTTTCTCCTACAAATCCAAATTAACAAAACTAACACAACAATAACATTATTGATAGACACAGGAGCTGACATTTCACCAATAAAATCATCACATTTTACCAATGATCAGATAAATACCGGCAAAACCTCAATATTATGTGGAATAGGACAAGGCAAAATAAAAACAATATAAAACGTAATTTTGATTTAAAATACAAAAATTTTCTAATACCACACAATTTTCAAGTGATAAAAAACGATTTCCCAATTCGATGAAATTATTGGGATGGACTTTATTAAAAAGTATAACTGTTTATTCGATTTTAATGACAACGTTGATTACCTTGTCCTATGACCTAACAATGTATGATACATTGTTAGGTCAAGTACAGATCCCTATCAATCACTACAATAGTAATATAATTTTGCCAGCTAGATCAGAAGCAGTACGTCAAATACAACTAACAAATATAGATGAAGATTTACTTATTCCAAATCTGGAAATAGAACCAGGTGTGTTTATTGCAAGCACATTGGTAAAAACTAACATAGCTTTTGTTCGTATCTTACATACTAATAACACTATCATCACAATTAAAAGTCATACAATAAAAGCCGAAAACATCTCTGGTTATGAAATAATATTAAATCGTTATGTATCTTATTCAAAGAGAAAATCAAAAGTATTAGAAATTTTAAAGAAAAGCTTTCCAGATCAATTAAAAACACATTAACTAAGCTCTGTACTACAAGTACATACACAGATGTTTTTGGTTTAGAATCTGAAACAATAACAACTAATAACTTCTTTGAACAAAAGTTAAATATCAAAAATCAATAACCAGTATACATTAAAAACTACAGAATACCACAAGCACATAAAGATGAAATCAATAAATAAGTAAAAAAGCGAAACGATGACAAAATTGTAGAACCATCACACTCAGAATACAATAGTCCAATTCCAATAACTTCTTTGAACAAAAGTTAAAGATCAAAAATCAACAACCAGTATACATTAAAAACTATAGAATTCCACAAGCATATAAAGATGAAATCAATAAACAAGTAAAAAAGCTAAAAGATAACAAAATTGTAGAGCCATCACTCTCAGAATACAATAGTCCAATTCTATTAGTTCCGAAAAAATCACTTCCGAATTCCAAAGACAAAAGACGGAGACTAGAATAGATGATATCTTAAGTCAACTTGGTAGAGCAAAATACTTTTTATATTTGGATCTCTTTTCAGGATTTAACCAAATTAGCTTTGAAAAGGCTCAAGAGACTTAACATCATCTTCAACAAACAACGGAGTATATAGATTCACCAGATTACCATACGGATTGAAGATAGCACCAAATTTATTCCAACGAATGGTGACATTGGCTTTCAGTGGATTAAAACCAGGTCAAGCATTCCTATATATTGATGATTTATTTGTTCTGTGACATTCTGAGAAACATATGCTTTCGAATTTGCAAAGTGTGTTTGATTTATGCAGAAGATACAATTTAAAATTGCACGCGGAAAAATGTTCATTCTTTATGAAAGAAGTAACCTACCTTGGTCACAAGTCTACAGACATAGGAATACTATGTGACGACACTAAATATTCCATTTTGGAAAATTATTTAACGCCAAAAGATGCGAACAGTGCAAAAAAATTCGTAGCTTTTTAAAATTGTTATCGAGGATTTATAAAAAAATTTTCGGAGTATTCCAGACATCTAACTAAACTATCTAAAAAGAACACGACATTCGAATGGACAAAAGATTGTGACTGCGCATTTAAGTACTTGAAAAGGGCATTAATGAGTCCAACATTGCTTCCATACCCTGATTTCACAAAAGAATCTTAACACAGCAATTCGAAGGAAAACTGTTACCAATAGCAGACGCATCAAAGACTTTGACTAAAGGTGAAAATAATAAATCAACCATTGAACAAGCGTTAACAGCTATACGCTAGGCAATGCCACATTTTAGACCGTACATATATGGAAAGCACTTTTTGGTTCGCACCAATCATAGACCACTTTTTTATTTGTTTTCAATAAAAAATCCAAGCTCTAAATTAACACCAATAAAATTAGATTCATAAGATTATGATTTTACGGTTTAATACCTCAGGGGAAAAGATGATTATATTGCGGACGCCTTGTCACGCATAACAATAAACAAATTTAAAGATATTATTAATGAAAAATGTTATATTTTAGAAGGCACGACTAGATCGATGACCAATAAAAATACAAAGAATGAAAGTAATAGTGAATTAAAAAAGGATCAGCAATGAGCCCAAAATATTTTTACCATTGCATAATACTGACGTCAGAAAAGACTATAAACTCAAACTTTCACCCGGGAAAATTTACATCAAAAAGAGAAAGTCTATAGTAATATATATCCAAGTAGATAATTTGTTTACTAAAGAGAAATTTCATCTAGAACTATTTTTCTCTAAGCTCGAAAAGTGGCCGGTAAACATAATATTAATAAATTACAAGTTGCACCTAGTCAGAAATTTTTCGAATTATTTCCATACATGAATTTAAAAATATGTGCAATAAATATTTAAAGATTTTAAAAGTAGCGCTACTAAATAAGGTGACCCAAATAAGCAACAAGAATGCCAAGGAAATTCTTGAAATTATGCTGAAATACCACGATGATCCCATACAAGGAGGATATTTTGGAATATATAGAACTATTGAAAAGATATTACTACTGGAATAACATATCGAAAGATATGACTAAATATATAAAAACATGTTATAAATGTCAAATGGCAAAGACAATAACACGCAGTGTCCAATGACTACTACTGAAACGCCAGCTAAAGCTTTCGAAATAGTCTACGTAGACATAATTGGACCATTTCCAAAATCCATTTTTGTCAATAAATATGCATTCACAATAAAAAAAAATGTTTTCAATGTAATCAAAATTAAAAAAGAATTAAAAAAAAAAACATTAATGTTATATGAACATTCTTGTGAAAAAGGGAGGTGTAGCATGATTACATCCTTTTATGATTGCATTATCCTACATCAACTATATGTATCATGATAACATTATTTTAATTCCCACATAAATGCATTCGTATAACAAATTTAAATTGTTCATGAAATGTTCATATTACACTTTTGCTACTTATGCACTTGAGGAGCCACAAAACTAAATATTTATATAAGTTATAAAATGTAAACAATAATGAAATATTTCTAAAACCGTTTGTAACCGACTGTAAAACCTTGAGACAAGCTCCTTACTATTTCTTTTCATTATTAGTATATAAGCATTTTAAATTTTTAAATAAAAAGGAATTATAATTAAATTCATAAATGCGCCTGTGTCTTTCATTTTATTGAAAATACAATACACAAAACAAAACGTCAGCACAAAACATGGGAAAAATCTAAGATATTTATTCGCGGCGTTTTAACAAATATCACATCCGATTTACCAAACATCAAGTAGAAGATGTTAGAAATGAATAAGAACAAAACGAAATAAATTTAAACAACCATAACAGAGCACACAGAAATAGTAAAGAGAATAAACAACAAATCTTGAAAAAATTATATTTCCCAGGTATGTATGTCAAATAAAATAAAGAAGATAAAACAATGAGTAGCATGTAAAGAGAATAAGTATGATAGGCATCCTATGAAACCTACATTAAAGAAACACCTATTCCAAAGTGAAATTATTCACATCTACAAATCTGAAGGTAAATTAGTATTAACAGCAATTGATACATTTTCTAAATACGCATAAGTAAAAGATATTAAATTTAAAACTACGAAAGACATAAGATAACTAGTTCGAGAAATAATATTTGCATTTGGGGTACCAAAGATAATCGTTATGGATAACCAAAAATTTTTTAATTCCTCAACAATTGTTTTCATGATAAACAATCAACTCAAGCAGCATTGAAGGGCAACTGGAAAGATTCCATTTTACGCTCTTTGAAATCATGTGGTGCACAAAAGTAAAAAACTTTTATAAAACATTTAAAGAATTACTTGAAATTACTGTATACAAATATAATTGCGCAATACAACAGTACAACAGGCAAAAAACAAATTGAATTATTTTTCGGTAGAATAGTTAGCACATATCCTCCCTAGTTAGAAAACGATAGATTAGCAAACATAGAGAAATTGAAACGAAAACAAGAAATAGACATACAATACCACAACAAGCATAGACAAGAAGTAAAAATTTACGAACCAGGTGAAATAATTTTTGCAAAAATAAATTCACGTCTTAGAACCAAATAAAGTCCTAGTTAGAAGCAAGAAAAGCTAGTATACAAGAGAACATATACAGTCACAGAGTCTTATAAAATCATTTATAAAAACAATATTAGAAGTCAACAAAAAAATTTATTTTCAGCTTCCTTCTACCTTATTCCACAAATATCCTATCCCTTCCAATGCTGAACTCTAAATTGTTAATTACACATTCTCCTATATAGTATCAAATATCAAAGATTCTTTACTGAAATAAAGAAATTTATTTACTACAATGATCATTCCCAAAATATGTTTTACCATCTTTAAAACAAGAATTAATACAAGACATAGAAAACTAGAATCACTGCAGTTGGCAAACAAACCAAGGAAGAAAATATCAATAAACTTAATTGGTACCGCGTGGAAATATATCGATGGTTCTCCTGACTACGATGATTTGGAAATAGTAAAAAAAAATGAATTAAACACAAATAAAAATAAACAGTTAGTCATAAATTAAAATTTTGCTGATAGAATAAACAATTTAACAGCATACATAAAATCAATAAATCAAATGATAAGAAATCAAGATTAAATTGGCAACACTGCTATCATAAGCAAGCAGATTAGATTAGGATTAGTTAAGAAAGAATTGCAAAATTTAAAATACGCTCTTCATTGGCCAAAAAATAATGTAATAAATTCTATAATACTAAACAAGAAAAGAAATAAATACTTTACATAAAGAAAAATTTTTATTTATGAAAATTGAATTAGCATTAGAATATGCTAATATAAGAGTTTTATAAAAAAAATTCTACCTCTACTTACTTCTAAGGAAATTTAGACCAAAATATTAATTGAGCCTGTAAGAAATAATAACAAAATTATAAACATAAATTTTAAAGAAATTTTAATAAATAAAGAAAATATTCTAGCCATTAAAAAAATTGCACCACCATAAAACTATTACAGTTTGTAAAAAAAACGAAGTAACCAACATTGTCAACTCAACCTGCATCCCACCTCTTCTAAATGGATCCCGTCCGTATTGTGATATTTCCGATGCTTTCAGTACCCCAGCGGAAGAAAAAATTAAGTCAGGTGTAAATTTGTTAAATGAGTTTCATGGAACAGAAAAGAATCAATCTATAAATGGAACAAACTTAATAAAATTCCGTATAAAATCCGTAAACATCAATAATACAATTTTCCGAAATCTGAAAGGTTCAATAATACCGATTTCACCACAAATAGTGCAGCATACTCCTCTAGAAAAACAATATATTTAAATTCTTTCTTTGGAGTTCGTTATCCATCTGAGCAACATAGTCAAAACTGAACGCTTTAACACCAAATTTGAATAAAACACGTAAAAGTGATATATTTGCCTATGCCAAATTTTATATACCCTTCACCATATATGCACAACAACATATACATGTAAATCGTCATAAGAAATTTCTACCATTGAGTCTTTCTTTTCGCTTTGAAAATCGTAAATTTTGCTGGGATAATGGATATAGATAATGTCAAGGCGCTAGATGAGCAGGAAAAATTTTAAATACGCCAATCAGACATAATTTCGAAAAAGTTAAAATTATAAATCAGCAATATCGGTCCATGTCCTTCGAGGCAGCGGGCAAAACGTGTGTGGTTTTCTTCAACTTTTGTTTGTATTCCTGCAGGTGGTTGCGTTTATGACTAAAAACTAATGAAAAAGGTAAGAAAACTTGGTGAACTTTGCTGCAGGTAAAACATTAAAGGTTTTTAAAGGCACTCTATTACAATAAATATACACATTGGTTTATTTTGTTTCGATTTTTCTGTTTTTTTTTTTCGATTTTCGTTTCTTAATATTTAAGAGTTAAATCATGTATTTGTTGACACAATCTTTTTGTTTTGGTTCTTTTGTTTTTGTTATTCGTCGTTTCTTGGTTACACTACTTTGTTTTTCTTTCTGAACCGACACTATTTCATTTTTTTTATAAGAAAGTTATAATTTTTGTTATTAACTTTCACTTAATTATTTTTAGTTTTGCATCCAAATGATTTGAGATATTTTCTCCTTAATGCTAGAAAATAATACCTGGTGTCAGCAATTCTACTATGTGCGTCCTGGTCAGCTTCTGGGCGGCAATTTTTTTTCTGCACCACTGCTGTTATATTGTCCGCAGTCGTTACATGTTCATCCAGGTTTATGTCATGAGTCAATTTAAATGAACCATTGATAATCCAAGCATTGCCAGCTCCCACAGTAACAATAGGGACGTCATAGCGAAAAAAATTTTTCTGCGTGTAGGGTAAAAATATATGCCATAATAAGAATGTTTAGATTGGAAATAATATTTCCTGAAAAATAATTGGTTTTATTAAATGACAAGAAAGGTTAGTATAATACGCCTAAAGAAATTTTTTATATAAAAAGTGGTTTTTAGTTTTCATTGTTATGCTTATTTTTTAATGAATACTGGATTTTGTAGGTAAATTTTTTTTAGTTTTTAATTTTCTTAATTTTTCTTTTTTTTTTAGAATATTTAATTTAATATGTATTCAATATGCATGTGCATTTTACAACGGTAATAAGCGCTGCCCCTTGTGAATCGAAGCCCAGTGCCTGACGCACTCACCCAATTTTGCAGAGCGCTTTACTTATTGGTTATTTTAATATGAACTTGAATTTAAATTTTCTTTTTTTTAATCTTGTGGAAAAAGTAAAAATATTAACATTTATGAAACTTGTTTTAAATTTTTTATAAGAGCCTAGTGAATCCTTGTACCATTTGCCTTTTACCACTTATTGTAACTCTGCTATCCTTCGATAATCTCTTCACTAAAATCCGGTTTATTCTTGTCCTTCACGTTCATAATCTCAACAAAGGTCGTTTCGCCTTTTTTGAATTTCTTTGGGGACGTGGGCTTTCTTTGTATGCTCTTATCTCTTTTCTTAGGATTTTTCCTAAATAATTCCCTAAGATCCTTGTTAACTTAAGAACGAGCTTAAAGCAACTTGTTGATATCGGATGTTTTTACTCTATTAAAGAATACATCGCTTAGTCTTTTTTTCGTGACGGAATGGATGGTTTTATAATACCTATTAACAGCAACATACATTAACTCTTGCACACTACTTCCATTTCTGCTTTAAGGTACTAATAAATTTCAATAAGGGTTGAGTGGACGCGTTTTACTTGTCCATTTACTTCACTTCGTTGAGATGCTATTAAATGAAATCTTTTCCTAAGAGGCTTAAGAAACTACTACCGTAGGGATATCTTGCAACAAGGGTTATGTTGGATTTCTGCCGTACTTATTGCTATTACATATATCGCAGCGCTAACCGAATTTCCTTATGAGAACGTACACACGTGCAAAATAGTAGTCATCAAAAATTTACTTTTTATTTTCTCTAGCATTCCTGTGCGCTCTGTGGTCTTCCTTCTGAATTTTTTCAAATTAAATATTCCCTGATCTTACGTCTTTGACTTATTTTTGGCGATTCCTATTTAATATATTGTAAAATGTCTTAAATGCAGATCTTGTGAATCTGCCAAGTAATTTTCGGGGCTTTAATACCATTTACAACAAGGTGAGGAGTCATAGTGACGTAGAAAATGCTAACGTGGTGTTTCACTAAACTGAAATTCAGGACGAATTTTGAAGATTATCTGGTTTTTGAAAATATTAATAGGGACCTCCACAAGAGGAGTTAACTCTATTTCATCTTGCAGTCCACTGTGGATGGTTTAACCTGTTGATCTAATGTCATAGTCTTTGGTTTCTGCTTGTGAATCCCCCTCCCCTGGTGGTGTCTGTGGATATATTACTTATGTGGTTAATTCTAGTTTTTAATCTAAAGTGTGCATCCGTCACGACGTTTATTTTACCAGGTTTGTAGATCAACCCGTGATTTTACTTCTCTATGCGAGCTTTCCATCGCTTTAGTTTTGCATTAAAGTTCAAATTACCTAACGCGTAGGTAAGGGGCTGATGGTCGGTGTATATGCTGATTTTTTTCACTCCATACAGATAATTATTAAAATTGTCTAGCGCCGATACGGTCGCCAGCATCTCTTTTTCGTTAGTTGTGTTGCCTTCTTTCGTTTTATTTAACGACCGGGAAATATAAGTGATTGGCTTATCTTAATTAAACTCACCTTGGGAAAGAACAGCGCCAATGGTATGGTTAAATGCATCTGTTTTAGGATCAACGGCTTGTTAAAATCTGCAAAAGCAAGAACCTCTGCTGTAGCTTAGAGAGTCTTCAACAAGCCAATGGTGCATCGTCGCTTAAGATTATTTGAGTTTTTTATATGGTTTATTGTTAATATTATGATGGCTTATATGGCCTTTACCTGGGCATTCTCACTTCTTGTTAGATTTGTCTCTTATCTGCTTAATTTTATAAGGGGACTCACTTTAAAAATAATTTAAACTATTTTATATTTTTGCAGAAAGAGGTATTTTTATGATGTCCCTAATCACTAGTACATTTTTTTCCTATTAACCACAGCTTCAGGTTTCTTGAGGGTATCGTCGACTGCCCGGTAATAGAAAGGGTTTTCCTACTGTTTCCTAGTTATTTTAATTTCCTCTGCAACGGTTTTGAGCCGGTATCGATTAAAAATTCATATCTGATATTACTACCTGTGATATATTCTCTGTAAGGTAGTCCGGATGCCCCTCCTCCATAAAATTTTGCACCTTGCTGCAGAATCAAAATCACCTGTTGATAACTCTTCTTCAAGAATGTATACTTCATTTTGAATTTTTGACAAAAAACACGTGGGTGCTTATCTGTACTGAAAATTTCACTTTTCTTTTTTCTGCATTATTGGGGTGTCTCATATAATTAATTTTTCGCGTCTGGATTGACTGATCACTTTCCATCGATTCTGGCTGGATATTTTGTTGTGCCCTTGGATATGGGGTCGGTCGCTTATTAAAATTTGGGTGTCCGTGATGATGTTAATTATACCTAGGATTACTGTAAAAATTAAAATGAGGCCTCGAAACTCTTGGAAACGATTTAACGACAGCTGCAACAGCTGATGCGTTGTTCGGAAGATACCGCGACTTTGAGTGGATATGTTGTTCTTCAGCGTAAGGCTCTGGAGTTATAGGTGTCCAAATATGCTTCTGGCAAAGTTTTCGACGTTATATAATGACCATTCTAGACAAATCTGGATTTAGTTCACGGATAAATATTTCTAATGCTCCATTCCTATGTGTAGTGACTAATGCATCGAGCGTTTCCTCGCTGTAAGTTTCCGTTTTTAGTTTCTTATTATAAGGGATAATTAGTGGTACACTGTTATAAAAAATTCGTCTACCTTCGACGACCCCTGTGGCTCGATAGGTGTTCGAGGGTTTTCACATACCTCTTAACATCGTAGTGAAGTGATAAAAATTTTTTTTATTTCCTTCCAGTCTTTGTCGAAAATGTTGTAGTATACTTAGCCAGCATCAGATTCACCCACTATTGTCTGGCGTATACTTTCTAACATAGACCTGTAAATATGCTTGTCTTAAAAAATTTCAAAGTCATTCAGGACAATCTCTATTGCGTGAACCCGGGACATGTAGTAAACACTATCGGGAAGACTCTATATTGAATTAGGCTCCTCTTCGTTCCTCGGAGCCTGCAAAGTTGTAGATGTTTCTCCTTGATCAACTTCTGTCAGTGCTATTAAATCTAACCTTCCTTTCAATTTCTCTACATCCCTTTTCCTCTTGATTGCCTTTAGTCTACTTTTCATTGTTTTCATTTCCTGCAGCAGATGGTATATTTCACCCGTAAGGATGGTTAGTTTCCCTTGCATAACTTCTGTAGATACAACACAAAACATTATAAAAGTGGCAAAGGGACACTCTGACTCACCTGAGGATTGAAATGACTCGTCCCGGTTTTCTTCACTTCACTGCCCTTCCGTTTTTTCCACTTTCTTTAATTTATTTTTGCTCCTTTTTTGTTAAGCTCTGTTTCTATTTTTTCCTTATATCTTATTTTTCTATTTATTTCCTTTACAAAAAAAATATTTTCTTTTTTTTTTCTTTTTCTTTTTGTAAGAAAAAATTAAAATTCAATTTTTTTGTGGGTTTAAAAAAATTACATTTTTTTATTTCTTTTTTCTAAATCTTAAAATTTTTTCTTTTTGTTCACTTTTTTAATTGGATTTCAATTTTCTTGATAAATTTTTAGTAGTTCAATTAAATTATTTTTTCTTAATTTCTAATTGGTTTTTCTTTTAGCGAGCTTACAGCTTCGTAAGATTCCTTTTCGGAAATCGACTTTTATAATCGTGGACACGTACTAAGGTACAAATGGCTTCACTTTCGCTCGAGTAACCTTCTGTGACTTAAATTGTTAGGAATCACAATGTCGAAGGAGGAGCAAAGCTTGTTTTTTTTTTTCAACTTTTAATTTTTTATAAGTCCTGGAGTGTTTCGTAGGGATCGCAGGACTCTTATTTTTTCTCTTTTTTGAAGTTCTCCGTTAAGATCGCAGAAATGTTAGTTTTTTAGACCCTGCTCGGTTGCCAGTTGAAGGATCTCCACTATTATTGTTTAAAAAAAATTAATAAGGCGTTTCTAACAGCGCCGAGTACAAATTAAACTCATTCTTTTAATATTAATAAACAATTAAATATTTTTACTATATGCTAATTTAAAATTTATTACTATAAAACTTATGGCGATCGGACCGATGCAGCTCACAACCAAGACCAACGGTTTTTCCATCTTTTATTGGTTGTTCGATAAGGTTGCACTAACATGTGCTTAAATGCTGACGCTGAACCAGCAAAATTGTTTCCCCAAGAAATAAGTGCAAGTTGTCAATTTGAAATACGACCGGATACGCGTGTAGAAATTATTATTTTAAATTAATTTAGTTAGCATTATCAATGGCGTTGTTAATTTATGTCGTCTTGTTTTTTATTTGTATATTATTTTTTTATATTATATTATTATTATTTTTTTTTTTGATTTGGTTATTTATATATTTTTTCATTCATTCAGTTATTTAATTTTTTTCTTGTTTATTTACTTATTTATCTATTCACTTAATATTTAATTTTGTTTTCGTAGTGATTTTTTATATTTATTATTTATTTAATAATTTTTGGTTTTTTAGTTTTTTTCTTTATCATTTGATTGTATTAATTTTATACTTTTTTATTTTGGTGATTGCTTTTCGTTAATGTAATATTCGTAGAAGACATTGTTAAAAAACACATTAACCAACGATGCGAGCAACTTTGCACAAGGTGCAGTACTCACACAAAATAATACGCCCATTGCGTACGGAATTCACTCTCTGAACGGTTACGAGCAACGATAAAGTACAATCGAAATTGCACTAATTGCAATAGTTTGGGCTACAAAATATTTTTGCACATATTTATATGGTCGTAGGTTTACAATTAGACCCGACCATAGACCAATAGTTTCGCTAAATGATATGAAAGAACCAAATTCAAAATTACAACTGTAGAACATAAAATTAAATCAGTTTGATTTTCTAGTCAAATATATAAAAGACAAAGAAAATATAGTTACAGATAGTTTAAGCAGAATGACATATAACTCTAACAGAAATATGACGCCGAGTGAAGCGGTTGCAAAGTCAACACATTTTATTAACCTTAACGAAATAATTAACTCTGATGAGACCAATGCTAGTAATGATATAGAAACGATTCACAGTGCAGATACTGATGATACAAATTTTATATCAATTACGTAGAAACCCATTAATTTGTTCAAGAATCAGATTATTCTAGACTACGCAACTAAGGATCAAGAAAATTTAAAATTATTGGTAAAAACAAAATAAGAAACATTATAATGGTAACAAAGGAAACTGACTAAAAGAATACAATGAGGGACTTTGTTGGTTTTTGTATTGCGGCTAGAGAATAAATTTACGCAAACGCATGAATCTGAATTATTATCCTATTTGGGTTTGTTGTTCTTCTTAAGAAAACACTTTAACAATTGAATTATTTTTCTTTATTTTGTTCTTTCTCATATACATATCTTCAGAAGCCGTGTTGCAATCCCATATACCATAACCCCATATTGGCTTTATAACACCAGCGATGTGTTATAGTCCCATATGGGTTTATTTTCTTCAAATAAGTGCGATAGTACCATATTAAAAATTTAAAATTTATGCTATAACCCCATATTGGCTTTATTGCACTTTTTTCTGTGCGATAACCTCATAATTAAAAAATTTTGTATCACATGCATTATCTTATGAATTATGTTCCATATTCATTTGTTAGGAATAATAATATGTTTTGTACATAACTGTACATAAACAACAAAAACTATTTAAAACAAAATATTCAGGTATGTGATGGAAATCGATTTCGAAATCGAGACGACTTAAAACCGTAAATGGTTGCGATATCCTTACTATTTTCATTTTTTTAATACCTTCAATATATATTTCAATAACTCTCCATTCAGTTTCTACAATTACTTTTGAGTAACTTCTTTAATTTTGTTTAAAATTTATCTCAAAACGAATCGTTTTCAAATTGATCGATTTCCATCACATACCTGATTGTTCCTTTTACAAAATAAACCTATTGTGAATTTCTTTTTATGGAATAAATATATTATAAATTGAACTTGTTGTTATGAACGTCCTGTTGTGCTCTTCTAACTCTAATGTAATATATTATCAAATTGTTTATCAAATTTACAGTTACATTTGTATATATGTACACTCATCTATTTCTTATTAGTTTATATCAGCATGCAGTGTTTTATCGCATTTTGCAATCAATTAGTTCAGTGTCCAACGTGTGCTAGAAGTGTTTAAAAGAAACTAATATTAATAGATGAATAACATTAGAAATGGAAGAAGAAATATTTGAATTTAAATTTATCCCTGGATTTCGGACAAACAGTAATTTATTATATATAGAAGCACAAGAACAAATTTTTGCATTTAAATATAAAAAAATGAATACAGCATATTATTATTATTACTGCTACAATAAAAATTGTAACGTTGGAGTCGCGATTGATTTTAACAGCACAATGTATTGCCGTCGATGTGGTAAAAATAAAGTGCATAATCATGGATCTCAAATCGAAATAATTAAAAAATTGAAAATTATGAATTCAGTGAAATGTGAAGTTCGTAAAGCTCCACTAAAAAGATCAAACGTTCGTGAGATTTTTGACGAGCAATGCAAAAAATTCAAAGACGCGGCTCATACCATTAATTACGGAAATATGCGTAGGCAATTGTTCAAAATAAGACAAGATAAGATGCCGAAAAATCCAAATGATGTAGTTGATATTATTGACAACTTTAAAAACGAAGAAATTTTGAGAGAATTTGGTATGTTGAGGTATGAGAAAGACAAATCGTTTTATTTGGATTATGTGATAACAAATGACTTCTCATATACCTTATTCGTATCACCGACAATATCAAAAAGTATACAATCACTGAGCTCATCTGAGCCACGAAATTATATAATGGATGCAACCTTCAACGTTCTACCAAGATCGAAAACTCTTAAGCAATTATTGATAATTCATTTCATTCACGCAGATCATGTAAGTACTAGATATACGTATTTATATGTACTTTGTTAAAAATAATTTCATTTATTCTTCTTTTCAGGTGTTTCCATTTATTTATGCGTTGATGTCTAATAAAACAGAAGAAGCGTATTTACATATGTTTCAATATATAAAATCTAATGTCTTTGATTTGCGACCAACAACCATTATAACCGATTATGAAAATGCATTACGTAATGCTAATAAAATAATATATCCTACGGTGAAAATGGTTGGTTGTTGGTTCCATTACACCAATGCATTACGGAGAAAGGCATCAAAAATAACTGGCTTTATACAGCATCTAAATCGTTATAAAAACGCTAAAAACTTTTTTAATAAGTTTTTATACCTTCCATTGTTAAAGGCAAGTGATATAGAAGCAGCATACCAATGCTTAAAGACTGATATAACAAATGATGAATGTGGAAAAAAATTTCAACAGTTTTTTAAATATTATGAATTTTATTGGCTTAAAAAGGTATGATTCCCTCTTTGTTTACCGAATAATTATTTATACACATTATTATTTATTTTTTTAAGGAAAAAGTGGCAAATTTTTCGGTTTATAAGGAGGCGTATAGAACAAGCAATGGTGCAGAAAATTTTCATAGCCAACTCAATATGAAACTTAGAAAACATGGAAATTTTTATAAATTTGTCGATGCTTTATGTGAAATTGATGCCGCTAAGTCATGTGATTTTTTAAAATCTATTTATGGATGTACATCATTGTATACGAAAAAAAATTTACTATTGAAAATAGGGATACATTTTTAAAAAAAACATATGACTTATTAAAAGAAAATAAAATATCATTTCAAACAGCTCTCGCTCAGTTTTCGAATATTAAAAACTGCAAGCTAGAAGCCGATTTCATTAACACAATTGACAGTAATGATGATGAATCAGATGCAGATGAACAAATTGAGACCGAAGCACTGTACCAAAATTATTTGCAATGTGTTATATGTTGTGATAGGGAACGTCAACTTATGTTTCAGCCATGTAAACATTTTAAAGTTTGTAAAACCTGTTACGATACCATGAAGGAAGATGCTGAAGTAAAGAAAATTAAACCATTGTGCCTAGTTTGTCGCTCCGTTATTATTGATGCCGTAGTTATATTTTGTTAAACGTATAATTCTTTCTTTGTTG
This sequence comes from Cistogaster globosa, assembly GCA_937654795.1. Taxonomy (NCBI): domain Eukaryota; kingdom Metazoa; phylum Arthropoda; class Insecta; order Diptera; family Tachinidae; genus Cistogaster; species Cistogaster globosa. Next base: position 46,091,647 of record OW569407.1, read on the forward strand.
ATTATTTGTTGGTGAATTTTGTATTGAGTTTAATTTATTGCGTTGAATATTATACTCTTTGTTGAATAAATATATTTTGTTATGTTTTTGTAAAAGACAAAATAATTTGGTTTCCTTTTTATAGAAATAACATAGTATGACTGATTTTAACTTTTCGTACAATGGAAAATTCCCTTCTATTATAATATTTTTTTGCAAAATTATGGTTTCCCCTTTTACGAAATGCGGAATATAAGTGATTTAAACTTTTCATATATTTTGAAAATAATCGAAATCAATCCCTTACAACTATTTTTTCATGGCATACTGAATTTTCTGCTGGGTTTTTTTTTGCAATCAATAATAGAGAGTGAACTAACTGTTAAACCTGTTTTGCATTGAATTGCCTAATAACTATGTTATCACATAAAAAGCGAATATTAAAAACAGTTTTGCGTATGCTGCTTAAAAATAAATATGGAAAATTTTAAAAGAATGGAGAGTAATCGTTTAAACGCAAGGAAGATCTTACTAAATAAAAGCGATATTATAAATTTTTCTAATGTTCCCGGATTTATAATTGATTCTTTTTTCGGAAAAAGAACTTATAAAGCGCAACTAATAGCTTGTGCTTTTGCTTTTGTTAATGGAATCAGCGAGTCGCAAATCCTTCAACTCATACGATGGATACCTTTCACAAAAATTCACGAAAAAAAATAACAGAATTACTCTTATGGTTGGCATATTCTCCGAACGCTCACAAGTACTATAGCTATAATGTCGAACTTAATCAAGTAATATTTTGTAACGGAGATTTACGAAAATATGGCGTAAGAAAACAAAGAAATTAAATAAAATTTTTAATTTATAACTGTTCGTGGGGGCTAATTCGTACACCCTACAAAATCATTTGGTTTCATTTGTATACAAATGTCTAATAATACAATATGAGTTTATTCCCTTCAAATAAGTGAGATAATACCATATTTAAAATTTGTGCTATAACCCCATATTGGCTTTATTGCATTTTATTTTGTGCGATAACCCCAAACCCAAATTATGGTTTTATAGCTTAGGAAAAAGTGCTATAAAGCCAATATGGGGTTACGGTATATGGGATTGCAACACGGCGCCATATCTTCATTAACAAAATTGCTTAAAAGTAAATAATTTTAGTTTATTACACAATACGGAAATGACCCAAATCGTTTCTTTTTGTGTAATTGAAGAACTTAACATTTTTACCTGTATAAAAATATTTGTTTAAGCTTCGTCAACAATAAGTATTTATGGTTATTGAACTAAGAATTATATTTCGTCAACAATAATTGTTCAATACAGAACTTAGGTCGTTTAAATCAATATAAAAATAATAAAAAAATAAACCTTAATTAATATTTATGTAAGTGTGAATGTAAACAAAAAATATAAACTTAATATGTATGTTGATGCGAGTGTAAACCGTAATATAAACTTAAAATAATATTTATGTTGATGCAAATGTCAACATTCTACCCAGCGTTGACCATTAGTCGTTGATGACATATGTGAGTTAAGTGTCTATTAGGCTGTCCCGTCCTTAAATGACAAAAATATTTTTTTGAGTTACACTTTCGCAAGAGGTATCAACATTTGCGTAATTTTATACAGATTACGGTAAAAGTAATAAAATCGAATTACATGTCATTTTGAGGGCTCTACTTTTGAAAACGTTTTTACAAACCTAAACCCTATGCCTAAAATAAAAAAAAAAAACGAGATACAAATTTTCATTTATTTATATATTTTATACTTGCAATTATCGTACAAGAAAATAAAACTTATAATAAATGACCAAAACTTAAAATTTAAACATATTTTTTTTTACCAAAATTTGGCATTTCTGCTCGTGATTTAACCTGGTTCTAATAAGGCCATTTCTATGAGCAGCGAATATGGTCTCTATCATCAAACAGCATACTGACAAGTGGATTTTCTGGGTGAGCAAAAAAAGCATTTCTTTCGATAACTGAATCCACAACTAATCTGATATTTTCGGGTAATAAACGAGAGTACATAATCAGATGAAAAATATGTTTGGCTCCTTCTTTAAAAGACGGTTTTTGTTTGATTAGGAACCAAATCGGAGCATATACTTTAGCAACGTAATTGACAAGCAGTTGCAAATTTTCTGATGGATTAAGGATACTTACGTAAACTCTGGGTAGACAATTAGCAAATTTAAGTGCGCATTTTTTCCAGGTTTACGGTTCGCCAGCTTAGGACTACTTTAACCAGTTTGTACATCTTTACATATCTCATAAAGAAATTTTTGATCCGTACTTAGTTGATCGACCAAATTTTTCGCCAAGTCAGGCAAACTACCAGCCACTGCACAAAAATACACCGTTGATTTATTATCACAAGTAGCTAATTGTTTTCCAATAAGTCCGCTATATTCTTTAGATCCCGAAAAGCAACCATCTAAAGTTAAGAATAAATGACGAAGGGGTAACTCATTGGCATGGAGCATACAAACACACCATTGTAGCGGCCTCTTTAAATACTCCTCCAAATATTGAATAACGCCTAATAACGTCTAATAAAGTTGTGATCGAAATTAAAATGCCCCTAGCAGTGCCACGACTTGGCGTTGTGTGACCCAAATAAACTGATGCAGGTTCTGCTAAAATTGAGATGTGTGCTTCTTAAATTTCTCTGTGATAGCAACGATCTCCTATTTTCTTACTTATCAGAGTTTTGTCTTTTCGTCCATCAAAGTGAATGCTTTTAACAACAATATCTCCAATCTCTTTTTAATTTTCTTTCCGGACTTTAGATATTGCTCTGTGTATTTTGTTTTCATCAATTACCAGAGTTAAATTTTCGGTAGAAATTAAGCCGAAGTCAGTCAAAACCGCAGAAGCAACATCAGCAGCGAACGATTCAATAAACGGCAATGTATTTCGATTCGTCGTTGAAGTCGAATGTGTATCTGTCAAAAGTGTGTTAGTGGCAGATGCCTCCGTTATTGGATACGTTTCTTTGGAAGATTCACACAGTGAAACTTCATCAAAATTTTCTGGGACAGAATCTGTTTTTTGTGTAGAAAGCTCTTTTTTTGCTGCCCTTATGGAATGTTCAGTTTGTCTCTGCTTTCGTTTTATTAATCGAGCTGTTTCTTTTTTATCAACTGCAAATATAACTATTTTTCTGTAATGTCTTTGATCCAACGAAAAAACTCTTTCACTGATTGGAGCTTTCTTAGATTTTAAGCAGGAACAAAATTCAAATGAAGTGCATTTGCAAGCAGCAACGTCGAAAAGCTTCTCAGATGACTCCAAAAAACACTTTAGTTTTTTTTTCGAAACTATTTTTTCGTTGGCTTTCGGGGTATCTTTCTAAATAGAGGTACTTTTCAAAATAGGATTTGAGTAACTGAATAACTCGTTCCTTGGTTACGATTGGAATCGAAGCTTTGGTCCAAATATTTTCAATCTCTTCAAAAACAATCCGGTATATATCTGAATTTGACGGATCTTTTTTACTATACTTTAACTTCATGTTATACTTGATAAATAAAATATATTTCAGGACGTCTCTTATAGTTGGTAGCTGCCGATCTTCAAGTTCCTTATACGGGCCCAATATAACACAAGTTGTCGCAGTACGCCTCGAACTCTTTTTTTAAAATCACAAACGCTCTTAAGACTATAACTATCGCAACTGACTTATGTATTATAAATTACTTTAGTTTTTTTAGTTTCTTTTAGGGGGAAAACCCCATTTATTTTGGTCTTAATTAATATAACAGGTGATTTTGCAGGGTTTCTATAGTTTAGGGAGTAAGCTGTAACTATAAAATAAACTTAGAAACTGTTCGGAATAGAGAATAGTTCGCTATAAGCGTAATAATTGGTATTTAAACTGAAAGTGAATATTTTGGGTCCGGAAAAAATTTTTTTTGTTTACTGTTTTTTATAAAAAATTTGTTACAAACTGTCTATATTATAAACAAAATCCACTGTTTTCAGTAAATTCGTAGTCGCCTGTGAATTATTGTAGTTATACATAGTCGTGGAAATTAAGGATAGCGAAATATATAATAATAAAAATAACTATTTTTCAAAACTTTGAAGATTGGTAGAACCCTGAAGACATAGTTTCATCTTATTTTTTAAATCATTTTGGTAATCTACGATCAATACCGCAAAAATTAGGAGGTCTTGTGTTAGGGAAATCTGAAAAAAAAACTTTTCGGGACACCCAAGTGTCTATAATGTCAATGGTGACAGGTCGGGGTGATTGAACTCGATTCAGTCTTGGTTGATTGGTTTTATGATCCTTTTCTTTATAGGTTGATTATATTTAAACTAATGTGACGATTACCACAAAGACTAGGGAAATAAAAGGTGAATAATAGCTTACTATCTAATGGTGTTGACTATTAGACCTTGTAAGCTCTTGTTTACGTACAATTGTTGACTCATTAAGTTGTTTCTGAAGATCATTTAACTGATTAAATATTCCTTTGATTTTTTGCTTCGTGCTTATATGGTCGATGGGTTTAAGTTGAACGTGTGCACGCTTTTCAAGGGCTAAAGTTACCTTGCATCGTGATGAGGTTATTTTTAATTGTGCGAATTAGTTCTACCTTCATTATGCCTGGGCTTCGTAGTAGGTGTTGTGAAATTTCAGTTCCACATACTGCTGAAATTTCTATTTCTGTAGTGGTAACAAAAATCCACTTTTTAGGATTTTTTAATTGGGTACATGTTGCATTGTTTGGAATCCGGATAAGTTCGCAGTTTGCTGTGTTTCGGTTATTTAGAATTTTCATTTTACAGGAATTGTCAATTAAGTTCCCTTTAGGCTTAATTTGCTCGTAACATCGTCGGTTGTAAACGGAATAAGTACATCTCTTTGTGAATTAACATTTAGAAATGGTACTTCTAGATCGATTGATATTAAAACATTATATCTTATTATGGGAACCGGAATCACATTGAAAAGTTCTTAGAATTGATAATCGGCAGGTAGCGGCATCAAGATAAAATCACCCCTTGTTACTGCTCACTTGGCCTTCATTAGCTTACATAATTGTATAAGTTATCATTTTCTATAGGAAGTATGCGTTGTTTTGGGAGATGTGCCTTTACTATTGTCAATTCACTTTAAAGTTGATGAGGAGATAATAGAAGAGGACTAATTTTTCTGTGATGAGCATCAGTTAATACTTCTAAAATGTCTTTTTCTATTCTTTGCAAGTTTAAAGCTGTTAATAGTATTTAGCTTGAGAGTAGTGATATTTGCTGTATTTGAAAATTTTGTTCAGCCTCCTTCGTTATCGCCTTTGCATCTTTGTTAAAATATTTGTGTGCTATGCTCATTTTGTTTAATTATATTGCCCTTTTAATAGTTTCTGACATTTCATTTGCATAGTCTGAGTCCAGAACAACAAATAATGACCTTGCCTTAAAAGCACCCCTAATCATTCTGCTAGTGACGAATAGTTTATTTTCCTCTAGAAAATCATTCTTGATTTGAATAAAATTGTTTACTAAAATGTTGCAAGTTAATTAGTATTTGATGGATAAACATAACTGCTGCAGAGTGGATAACCCAGAATGAAGGGCCTTTAGCTTAGAAGAAAATGGTAATAAGTCGTAGTATATTATGTGTCTCGATTCAGCCGTAATCAGTTTTAAGGTTCTTAGTCCTTTAAAATACAATCCTTGGTCAGGTTAAAAGTTTGTTATCTTGAAGTTATTGCTCATTAGAACTGGGATCAAAAGAATCGTTATGATCATTTTGAGAAAGATTGGGTTGCTCTTATTTTTTAATTTTTTGATGAGTGGAATATCATCCGACATTCGGGGTGAAAATTTGGATGCTTTATTTTCTGCAAATTCGTTCTCGTAAAGTAGCGGATTTATCTTCCTTTATTATAACAAGCTTTCCTTCTCTTGCATTTTCTGATGACGTTTTCCATTTTCGTGTTTCTTGTAGGTTATGTAGATATTCCAATGACCAACATTTTCAAAATTCGTGTTTGAGTTACGAGACAAGGTACCACCTTTTCGACAGTGAGTGGCTGTTGCGGTCTACCGTCTGTAGCTCTTCGATCAAAATCAGGATCAGGAGGTAATGCTGCATAGTCGTTTGGATCACTTAATAATGGAGTAAGTGGTCGCTAGTTCAAAATTGCTTCAATTTCGATGATGACTGTTTCTAGTTCTTCGTACGTAAGTGAAGCTGTTGCTATACTTCTAATTAGCGATTGCTTAGCAGATTTAACTGCTGCCTCCAATAATCCGCCGAAATAAGGTGCCCTTGGGGGTATAAACCTAAATTCGATCCCACTGCTGCTGCAAGATCTAATGATTGTTTCATCTGATTGTTTGGAAAGGATCGCGTCATTAAGCTCCTTAAGTTGAATTCGTGCTCCAATAAAATTTGTAGCATTGTCCATGTAGATGGTTCGGCAATGTCCTCGGTGAGAAACGAATCTCTTGAGAGTTGCAATAAACGCTTCTGTGGTAAGGCGTTAGTATAAATACAGCTATGTATACCTTATGTGGCCTCTTAACTTTTAGTGACCCCAGAGTGGGCCACAGAAGTCTGTACCTGAAATCATGATTGACCTTGTTGGAGTCACTCATTACACGGGTAAATATCTCATAGTTTGTTGCATTAGCATTGGCCTTGATTTGTGTCACCGAACACAGTTTGGAAAAATTTTTCTGGCTATCCATTTACCCTTGATGATTCAAAACTGCTGCCTCGAGATAGCAGTGATGGTTGTCTATGTGCAGCATCCTCATTATTATGCTTTGAAATCGGATCGTTGTAGGGAAGGAGTATTGGATGTTTAGCGTTGTGTGAGAGGCTAGAAACTTCCAGCCTTCCCCGACTCATATTATATCATTCTCGTCAAAAAGGGAGACAAACTACATATTGGACTTTATTTTATAAGCTCGCGATTCTTCTTCAATGCGTTGAGCGTAGTTTTAAACTCTGAGTCCTGAATGATTTTGGCTATTATGTTCATTACTGAGGTGAGTTTTTGTAGAGTGAGTTCCTTGCTTATTGGCCGGCTTGCGTTTGATATCTTAGCGTTTTGGATAAACCGACGTACATTTGCTACTACTCGTTGAAGCGTCTTAAATAAGTCATGATTATTAATTTTATATATTATCTCTTCCAGCCCTGGTGCTGTGGTCGATACAGCAGTTACAGGGTTAAATTTTGAATTCTTCGGAATAGGGAGGTGGTTGAGTTTTATTGAATTTCTCAGGCAATAGGCTGACAAACCACAGATTACGCTCTAACAACCCTTCGGGACTTTAACCTCTGAAAATGAGTTTAGCCGGGTTTTGATGCGACCCTACACGCCCGCATTGTATGTTTATGAAGATGTGGAAGAGGTAATCCAGTGAATTACTATTTCTGAATCCGACCATAAGTATGTTGTCAGCACGTATTTAATTTTTTTATTCTCTTGGTGAACTCCGTTCCAAAAAGAGCAGCACATAGCTCTAATCTTGGTAAGATAACCTATTTTAAGGGCGCAGTTCGTGATTTGAAACATAGTAATCTCCTCATGCTGCGAGCATCTTGTAATTTGGAACGTATGTAGACCATGGCACCATAAGCCTTTTTTGACGCATCTACAAAAGTGTGTATTTGTGTTTCTTTTGAAACTTAACTATAAAAATAAGTCTGTTGGTAGATAAATTGTTTATGTGTTTTAAATTTTATCGGACTAAAGACAAGTACTCATGAAGGCTTTCTGGTAATAAATCAACCCATGATAGTTCCTGCTGCCATAGCTAGCATGAACATATTTGAGGCCACCACTACTGGACTCGCGATTCCCAATGGGTCAAATGTCCGTGCTACATCTGATGTAACAGTTCGCTTTGTGATCCTTTGGTTTTCTTGAATATTAAGGCAGAATATGCTTGTCTTCGGATTCCATATGAGTTCCAAAATATATGTGTATCTACTATCAAAATCTAGATTCAGCTTCACGTCTTCAGGGTGGATTCCAGATAAAAGCGGAGGATGCTAATCGAAAATTTGCAGGTTCTTTACTCACAGTGGAAACGTTGTTCGATGTTGAGACAACAGGTGAAGTAACGTGTTGTGTCTTAATGACATTTTCTACAGCAACTATTTGTGCAATGTTTTGCTATGTGACAAGGCTTAAAACAGTTGACACATAGTTGCTGCTATTGAATCCATTTTAATCGCTCGGACACTGATTTTGATAAGAACTGATGGCAATTATACTACTATTATCAATTGTTGCATAATTTGCAGCTGTGGATTTCTTGAGATGTGGTTGCTGCGGACACATCTCTTTTTGGATTGGTTTGGGTTCGGCTGACTGCCTTTAGAGACTGGAATCCTGTTTCCAGGAAGCCCAATAGATCTTCTAAGGACGGCAACGATCTAGGTTGCTGTATGGACTATTCATATAGCACATGCGTTTCTTGATCTAATTTTTTGATTGGTATATTGACTAGTATTGATGTTTAAGGTATTGATGCTTAAATTATTTAGTGCTGGAAGGGATTCGCACGTAGCTGCAGAAGAGGGATTTTCCGGTATCTTTTGCTGGATTAAAAATTTGTTTATAATAATATTTGTAGAATTCTTGGATTGCTGATGCGGTTTTGGAGTGTGTTCCAGGTCGCCTTATAATTGATTGCCTTAAGAGATAGATTTTGTATCAGTCTTGCGGCCTCACCTAATACGTTTGTTTTTAAGATCTACATTTTTTATATCGTCGGCATTTTCTTTTTGTGTGTCATTTTGTTGAACATGTCATAGAATGGTTTCCAACTCAGATAATCGACATTGAATTTTGGTATTGTTACCTTGGAAAGATGATGCGAGGTATTATCTTGATGATCTTTTGTTTGGTTGATTGCTTCTGAAGTCAAACTAGTTTTTATTTCTTTTTTTTTTTTTGTTTCGTTAGAAATTTGTGAATATCATGCTCGATATTTTCCGTAACAACTGTGAACTTTGCAATCTTGCATTTAATGTCACAGACAGCCCTATAAAACAAAACGACATAGTTCACAAAGATTTATGGTACCCCAGAAGAAACGAAATGTACCTTACAAGCAAAGATAAACTTGCAAAATACGCTACATCTGAAATGCTTAAAGGCAGAACTTGGATCTCTTTTATTAATGGAATAAAAAAACTTAAGTAAGCCAAGGTTGATCTTCATGGATAATGAATTTGACATACTAAATATTAAACAATTTCTTAGAGATGAGGGAATAGAATTCCATTCGAAAACTACATACCTTAAGACTAGGAATGCTGATGTTGAAAGATGCACTATACACTGACCGCAATGCAGAAAAAGTCTTGAAAGACAACATCACAAAAGCTATAGTTACTTACAACTGTACTATTGATACAACCACAGGATACAAGCCAACTGACTTTCTTAATAACAACTCTCAAGGGAGGACTAGAAAACAACGCGAAATGACGGAAAAAGAATTTAGATATTAGACAGAAGAAATTTTTAAGTTGATAACTTTTGCAAAATACAAAAAATTTAAGGTTTTAACTCACAGGGAAACTACTTGGTCTCAAATAATGATAATTTAAAAAAAATCTTTAAAACACAAGTAAAGAGACGACATAAATACCAAAATTGCTAGAAAATTTGGGAAACCAAAGTGGAGTTTTGGATTAATTGATGAGGAGGACAGACAGGAGATTCTTGAGCACTTAAAAGATACCTACGAAAATAGCTATAATGCCATACGAATGATTAACCAGCAAATTTCTTCTTAAAAAAACTGTTGAAAGCGGTACATTCAAAATCGAGCAGTTGTTTAATAAAATTTAGAAAGGCAACAGCGAGATTACTAAACACCTCTTGCATAGTGTGCAATCGCTTAAATTGAGATACTAGAAAATAAAATTGACATAGTTCTGGATAGCATCGCATCAGCGCATAATGGTGTAGCACATCCAAGTATTGTCTTTTAAAGTTGAAATTGATTAGAGTAAGAGTAATGTTGGATAAATTCATATCGGTTGTGATTGCAATGAAGATATCCAAAAACTACATAAATGTTGAAGTTTAGTTACTAACTCCAATACGCAATAAAGAACATTTCCAAATTAGCTAATCAAATGAAATAGTGGTGACCTATAACGAACTGTGTTTATTTAAACAATTGTAAGCTAGACTTCAACAACAAGACTCAAGCGAAGTATATAGACAAACACTCTATATTGCTTAAGAAAGCAATCACATTAAGAGTAAATAATGACTGTGACAATAGAACTTATATAGAACATAAATACTTAATGGAAACTACATTTTGACGTTTGCAAACTGCAAGATAATTACAGGCGATAATATTTTCTACAATAAGAAAACCGAAATAAGAAACACCTATTTCTATTCAACAAATAATATCAACCTGACTATTGCCAAGGATATATATTTTGAAAAGATTTCTTTGCCACACTTTAAAAACATAAAAGAAATTAGGGAATTAGACATCACAGGAATGTTTCATATAGTATTAGTTTTTGCTTATTTTAGGACTGTTGACGATATTTATACTAAAATATGGGTGTGGAAAGAATGAACCTCTAATTAGAGTTGAGATTGAAATGGGTTCTGCGACTGGTATTACCGGTATGCGAAATCAAGAAATAATTCAGGGACCGCTGATCCAAGCATAATATAGATTTCAAATTTGACCTCAATGTGTATTTAGGATTATGGTCGCAAAGCTGAATCTGTTAAATGTTGTTATTTATGTTGGCGAAAACGAGAATAAAATCCTAATTTTGTATGTAGAAATAAAAAAATTAAATCTTAAAAAAATATATATTAATAAGAAATTACTTGTATTAATCTGAGAAGCAATGCAGGAAAAAATAATATATGTAGGATGTGGCAGTACTAGACGCATGGCAAGTAGTAGGCTTTGATATACAAAGTAGAATTTAACACAACCAATACGCAAGCAGAAAAAATAGTAGGTCATGAAATACTTAGTAGGCTATGACACAAAAACAATCACATGAAAACATTCATACAAGGCGAATCGATTATCAGGTGGCAGCGTAGGCGAATTCAGAATTTTTTGCTGGCGTACACCACTGTCAAACTCCATATATAAAAAATTTGTGTATATTTTTTATATATGGAGTTTGACAGTCGTGTATACTAGCAAAAAATACTGAATTCGCCTCTGCTGCCACCTGGTAATTTATTCGCCTTGCATTCATATATAACACACATAGAAACATAAACATAAAACTTACTAACACACAAACAAAAACAGATAGTAGGCTTTGAAAAAAGCGTTTAGAGGAAAAAAGCAAATAGAACATTAGGAGAAATTAGATAAGTTTTGGAAGAGACATTGACGTGAATTGTTGTGTGAAGAAAATATTAAAATAACCTAGTGCTAAAATAAATATAATTTAATAATAAAATGTATTATCGTTACAACTAGTTATTAAAATATAAAAACTTATAATCTCTATTTAAATTTCTAAATTAAAAACTATTTATAAAATAAAACCATAAAATGAAATAAAGAATTGTGAAACAAAATATATAACTTTTATTTTAAATCCAAAGGAATTTAGCCAAAAATTCCCACAAATGGGGACTCAACCTAAAAGAAATGTATGAAAATGTGAGCTGGTAAATAAGTGTTAAGCAAAATAATTTTGTATGTGCTAATTGTTTATCAAAAATGAATTAAAAATATTATTCAAAACAATTAGCTAAAAGCCCAACATTGTGCCTACGGTTTAATAAAACATTTTAATGAATTGAAAACGCAAAACCTAAATTAAAAATTTTTTCTCACTAATTTGAACATTTAAAAAAAATATATAAGTATGAAAAAAAAACTATTTAAATCAAAATATAGAAAGCAGAAACTCTATAGGTACTATGTACATAAATGAATGTAAATGCAAAAAATTTTCAACAACAAAAATAACAAAACTGCAAAAACTTTTATAAAATAATTAAATGTGTGCGCCAAATAATATTAAATATCTACTTATGCATGTGTGAAAAATAAATTTAAATGAGTTTGAAAAATAAATGTGGTAACAACAAAAATATTAAAACTTATATGAAACAATATGTGTGTGCAAAATAATACATGATTTATAAGTATGTACGTGCGCAAAATAAAATCTAATGTAAACATGCGCATAAACCTTTTTTAAAAAGAAAAAACGCAAACAGCTTGAATATAAAAAGAAAAGAAATCTTTTTTAACAGACAAAAGTAAGAGAGAGAGTAGTAAGATAAGACACATTACATGCATTTATATTAAAAAAAACCCACCCATTTTGCCTTTAAGCTAATGGAGGTGAACGGCAGAGAGAAGTATATAAAATTGAGATAGAGAGAGATTTGCGTGAAAAAGAAAGCAGGAAGCAAATAAGCAGCCACTTAAAGCTCTGAACACTTAGAACACAGCAAGCTACCGACTATAATCTGTCAAAATTAAAATGCACGTGTTCCTTTGAAAATGATTATTTTGGCGACAGTACAGCTACACGACTAGACGAACACCGATGTGGCTGCCGCCAACTTAAATTTATTTCTACTTTTGTTGGCTAAAAAATATAATTTAATGATGTCAACACATCAAGGAATATGAAATAAATGAGTGATTTGTTAGAAAGAAGATAAAATCACCATAAGTTGAAAATAAATTACAAAATATTGAAAATTCTTGCCGTATTAAAGCTAGAAGCTATCTTTGAATTTCATGCTGTAGGTTTTATTATTAAACTTTAATCCATTTTTAATTGTAATTTAAATTTATACAAGGTAAGCTTAGGTTAAATTTTAGAAATCTCGGATAGTTTTTATGTTGTTCACAATTGCTTATTTTCCAAATTTGATATTGTATTGTTTTAGTTTAGCTTTTAGGCCTTATATACTTCAGCTGTAATACGAGCTATTTTAGCAATGGATGCTACCAAATTGGCTAAATTTTCCTCAGACATCATTTAAGCAACACCAATAATGATAATTTTAACACGTAACAAAATGTCAAACTTTAATATCAGCTGCTGACAATGTTGCTGCCGTTTTCAAAATAATTAAGTAGCTGGCTACACGGCGACAATTGTTGCCAACGCCATTTGTAGTCGTGAAGTCGTGTAGCCTGCTGTGCTCTAAGTGTTCAGAGCTTAAGAGAGAAAGAAGCTTTGCAAATGGGTGAGGAAGAAAGCAAGAAGCAAAACGAAGCAGCTATCTACTACAACAAAAAGCTGGAGAGCTTAATTTGGCAGTCATATATAGACGTATTGAGTTATGAGAAATTGTATGTATGTAGATAAATATAAAAATAAATGAGCGTTTTATGTTATATTTAAATTTAAAAGAAAAAACAGAGTATACCAAAGGTTGGTGTTTTTGTAATGTTAAATAATTTTAAATTATTACACCGTATAATTGTAAACGGGTTCTCAAATAATATGTGTTATTGAGAATTAATGGGTTAAAAAAAAATAATAGTTCAAACTTTGATGAGAAATTGTTTAATTATATTACACTTAAAGTAATTTAATTAAATAAAGATTTTTTATTATTTTCTAAAGAGAAACGAGAATGAAACCAATAATTTATCGTATTAAAGGGATTTTAGTATACTCAAAGTAGACTAAATTTCAATTTCATACAAAGTTAATTTGAATTTAAATCTTAAAGGGAAAAAAGGAAAAAATAATAAATAATTAATATTAAAATTAAATTCAAAACAAAAATTTAAAATTTTGTGTAATATAAAAAAAAAAAAATTTGTTAAAAATTACATACTTATAAAAAATCATATAATTGTTTTAAATTACATATTTGTATAAAATTATAAAATTGTTAATATAGGGAATTTTATAAATTTTAAATCTGTGTTCTTACACAACAAATACATACGAGGGTGACCTTTAGATAAAAGGAAAATGTATTTGAGGGATATTTAAGTTATGACAGTAGAAGAGTTGAGGACAAATGCTGAAAGGCAAGGACTAGAGACTACAGGAGCAAAGGCTGACCTACAGGAGAGGCTCATCCAACATTTTTGTCCTAACAGAGGCGCTGACCGAGACTCGGAGTTTGGTGACGCAGCTTCAATGGTGGTTCAGACCACAGGGCATTCACATTTTACATTAAGAGACGTAGAAGATTCAGTGGCAAAATTTTCAGGGGAAAATACTCACGATGTCGACACCTGGATTCCAGAATTCGAGGATTGTTCGCATGTGTTGCACTGGGATCAACTACAACAATTTATATATGGGAAACAGTTATTAAGAGGAGCTGCCAAGACTTTCATCCGAAGTCAATCTGGTATAAGAGATTGGAACTCTTTTAAGACTGCTTTAAAACTTAAATTTAGGAAAAAACCATCTGCAATCAGCATCCACCGAAAACTTAAAAATCGGAAAAAACGAAGTGAGGAAACACTACGCCAATATTTATACTCCCTGATGGAAATTGGACACCCTATTAATTTAGACGAAGCGAGTACTATCGATACTTTATAGAAGGAATCCCCGGAAGAATTTCAAACAAAGCAATTTTATACCAAGCACAGACTCTTGAGGAATTGAAGGAAAATCTTGTAGTGTACGAAAATATTTTTTTAGCTGAAAGGTCGTCAAACTTCTAAGCGGATAAAATAAAATATGAGAAGCCTGTAGCAGAGCCTTGGGGTGAGAGCAGGAGATGTTTCAAGTGTGGACTAGAAGGTCACATGACAAAAAACTGCAGATCCGTGGATATAAAATGCTTCAAATGCAAGAAACAAATCTATCTATCTATCGATTGCCCAGGACATAAAACAGAAAATGTGCTAAGAGATGTCAAGCGGAACGTTCACACGCTGGCAGAAGAAACCAATCTTCCGCCGCGGAGGATATTTAAGAAAATAATAATTGAAGGTAAGATAATTTCAGCGATAATTGACACTGGTAGTGACATTAGTATTTTGAGGTGCGATACACTCTCAAATTTGACAAATGTTAATGTGAAACCTAAGGTTAAAAACCTGACGGGTATTGGAGGAAAAGGCATCTCAACGATGGGGTATGTGAAAGTTCGAGTAAAGTAAGATGCCGTCAAGTTAGATATACAGCCCTATCGTGAATAATTTTTCCCCTAAAATTTTTTCCCATTTCCCAAAAGTGCGATCATGAATAATTTTTCCCATAAAATGTGTTCCCATTTTCTGATATGTAATTCAGCGGTGAATGACATGCACAAAAAAAATTTTTATTCAAAAATTCGCCTTATCGTGAATGGATTTTTCAAAGATATTTTTCCCGTGTTTCGTGTAAATTTGTTCATTTTATTTTCTTTGGGGAACTAGAAATAAATGTAAGTAGATGTTACATTATATATATATATATATATATATATATATATATATATATATATATATATATAAATTAACTAAAAACTATTTCTAGGTCTTAATCAATGAATAATGTGCAACATGACATGCTTCTCAATAGGATGCAAAATAAACAACCCATTGCAATTGGTTTTGTGAAGGTTTCTAAGGATGTGGTAAGCGAATTCCAACAAAGGAACTTAATAGTGCTGGCCCTCCTATTAAAAAGTTCATGAATTGAAAAAGGTATGTATTCATGTTTTAAATATTTTCAGAGTTGGGTTTATTGCATTAGATTTCATTTTCCACTATTTTTAAGTGGTAAATTTCCACTACCACTAAAATCGCTTCATTTAGTGCATTAAATTTCCACTACCACTAAAATCGTTTTATTTAGTGCATTAAATCTCCACTAGAACTAAAATCGTTTCGTTTAGTGCATTCAATTTCCACTACCACTAAAATCGTTTCGTTTAGTGTACTGAATTTTTACTAGCATTAAAATTGTTTGAATTAGTGGATAATTATTCCCATCTGCCACTAGTGGTGGCTGGACTTTTGCTGCATTAATGTTACGTCGTTTAGTGGTAATAGAAAGGATAATGCATTTTAAATTTAATGCAATAAACCCAACTCTGAATATTTTATATTTTTAAACATGCATACATATACTACATATATATGTATGTACATATATAACTTTGCGATAGGTGTGGATAGACCAAAAAAGGTTTGTGCGGTCAAAAGCATCCGCTAATTTTAAAAAACAATGAGAAACGGGAGGTGAACCAAACCAAAAATACATATATTATGCAATGCAGCGTAAACATTTACAATTTTTGCGGCCTTCTTAGGATCAGAGTTAACTCCCTAGCACCGAGCAAGCATCTCCATCTAGTTTTTAATACTCCATTTGTTCTTTCTATAATATTTCTACATTTGGAGTGACAATCATTAAATTTTTGTTCGACTGACCCATGAGCAGGAGTTATATACGGCGTCAATAACCACGGCTCCGAGGGATATCCGGTGTTCTTAAAAGTTCTTAAAAAATCGGTCTAAAATAATCCTTGAAATAAAACAAAAACTTTAAATTAAGTTCACATTTATTCAACTTATGTATGTAACTAAGATCTATTGATAATCGACTGAACGATACTTCTGCACTAAAAAGACTGATAATAAAGTTATGAGAAAAGTTTAAAGAGCATCGTGCGATACGATTATTAAACACAGGGGAACAAAGAAATTTCCGAACATTCCGCCCGCCTCGTAACCGAAGGGGACCAATGATTTAAATATTTAAAAAGTGTAGATAATTCGTAAATACAATAATTCAAAAAATATTAAAATTTTTAGTGAAATAATAAAATGTTAGGCAATTCTTAACTATGTTTTGATGGGAGATGCTTCACGATGATTGTTTTTATCGTCTACCGGCAGTGGGCAAAGTTTAACTAAAGGACGCTTCAAAATTGATGCTGCCGTCTTTACCGTGGCGACTCGTATGTGACCATCAGGACCGGGATGAATTTCAAGTATGCGACCTAAAGGCCATTTAGTAAGTGGGTATCTTTCGTCTGAAACAATAACGAGAGAACCTTTCTTTAACGAGTTTTCCTGTTGTCTCCATTTTGACATAGACTTAAAACGTTGCAAATATTCGTTTGTCCAGCGCTTCCAAAAACTTTCTGCCATTTGCTGGATAAATTGTAGGCGTGATAATCGTGAAACAGGCAATCTAACGTTGAAGGCTCTGGTACACATTTTAAGGGTCCTCCAATTAAAAAAAGAGCTGGGGTTAAAGCGTTTACATCCGTAGGATCTTCGGAAAGAGGGCACAAAGGCCTGGGTTTAAGGACAGCCTCGATTTGTGCCAAAAGTGTTGACAGTTCCTCAAAAATCAAGCTCGTATCACCAATAATTCTTCGAAGATGAAATTTTACAGATTTTACCCCCGCTTCCCATTTTCCACCAAAATGAGGGGCGGAGGGCGGATTAAATTTCCACTCAGTTCCATCATTTGCTAAAATGGATGAAATCTCTGAGGACTGAAAAGGAGCTTAAGTTCTGCATCAGCGCCTATAAAGTTTGTTCCACAGTCGCTAGTCAGTGTAGAACATATACCGCGTCGAGCTATGAACCTCTTAAAAGCCGCAAGGAACCCACTAACTGAGTAATCTGTAGCAACCTCGAGGTGGACGGCTGAAGTAGATAAACAAACGAAGAGAGCAATATATCCTTTATATTGTTTTGCTCCGCGGCCGCGCCGAGTTTTAATAGATAATGGGCCAGCGTAGTCGACACCGGAATGAAGGAAAGGCCGTGCAGGCATTGCTCGGTTACGCGGAAGTTGACCCATAAGCTGTTTTGCAGTTTCTCCTCTCATTCTTGCACAGCGTACGCCTTTACGATTGAAAGATTTGATTGATGAGCGTCCATCAAGTAACCAATAAAATTGCCATAGATATACACACATTACTTGTGTGCCACCATGAAGAGTCTTTTCATGAGCTTCCGCTATAAGAAGATTAGTTATGGCAGATTTTGATGGCAAAAGAATTGGATGCTTTGCATCTGGGTCAATAAGAGCGTTTTTTAGTCGCCCGCCAACACGAAGTAAACCACAATTGTCAACAAATGGCGTGAACTTGCTAAAAGGATGGGTGCTTGGCAAGTCTTGACCCCCAATAAGAAGCTTGATTTCGGCCTGAAAAAAAGAATTTTGTGTTAACTTTATCCAAAACTTACGTTCACTGTCAAGTTCTTTTGGACTAATTTGCCGATAAACTATTGATTTAAAGCCGTTTTTTGAGCAAAATCTGCGGCAGATGGCTGTCACTCTTAACAAACGAGATAATTTCGAAAACTTCGGTATAAGATCCCATATTGGTATTTCTTGATGGCGACGTACTATATTTATGACACGATAAGAGACCCTTTCTTCACGATTTGTGTCGCCAGTGTATAAAGCTGGAGCAGGCCATCGTAACGAATGTTGTAATAGCCATTCTGGGCCATTCCACCATAGAGTGTGATTCATAAGCTGCTGAGTTGATAGTCCTCGCGATGCACAATCAGACGGGTTGGATTTGGCTGGAACATGGTGCCAGTTTGCCAGGGGTAGAGTGTCTTGAATTTTTTGTACACGATTGGATACATAATCTTTCCAGCGAGAAGGATGACCTTTTATCCATGTTAGCGCAACTAAAGAATCTGTCCATAAGTGCGTTGAAATTTGTTGCTGATTAATGGCAGCTTGAAAGTGAGCAACCCTTTTTGTGAGGATGAGAGCCGCATTTAGCACAAGCCGTGGGATAGTGGTTCGCTTAATTGGAGCTACCTTCGTTTTTGATTTGATTAAGTGCACTGATATACAATCGAGCTCTGAAATTACTCGTAAATAGATGACAGCTGCCATTGCATTCTCAGACGCATCTGAAAAGCCATGGATTTCCAAACCAAGAATTCTTGAAGATAAACCAATCCACCGCGGAATGGAAAAACTTTTGATATGTTCTAAATCGTTGATAAACTTAATCCATCGCTTTGCTAAATCTTCATCGTCCAGTTAACTTTCGAGAGCCAAATATCTTGCATTAATATCTTTGCTTGAATTGCGACTGGAGAAATCCAGCCAAGCGGATCAAAAGGTTTAGAGATATTAGATAATATAGAACATATTGTAGGCTTACTTATAGACTTCTTTGAAAATGGTGACGAGAAAGCAAAGCAGTCTTTTTCTGGTTGCCAATAAATACCCAGAGCAGAGACGTATGGATTTTCTTGCAACTGAATACAATTTTGTAACGTGCAACGATCAGGTGGGATACTTGAAAGAATTTTCGGATTATTTGCCGTCCACTTTTGCAAATTAAAACCGCCTGCAATTCACAACTTGTTAAGCTGGATAACGATTTCTTGGACCATTTATATTGTGTCTGCTCCCCCAAAAGTATCATCTACGTAAGTACTACTGTGCCAAATTTCTGCTGCTAGGGGGTATTTTGCTCCTTCATCTATTGCCAGTTGTCTTACCACTCGATTTGGCAGAAAGGGCGCAGGGCCAAGGCCATAAGTTACTGTTGTAAGGTAGTAAGCTCTCAAGTTTTCTGATAAGTAAGACGCCCAAAGAATTTGCTGAAAAGGCCAGTCCCTTGGGTCGACTTTTATTTGCCTAAACATTTTTTCGATATCGGCAGAAAAGATGAATTGATGTTGGCGCCATCTTGTGATAACATCTGAAATTTCTAGTTGCAGTTTAGGCCCAGTGTGCAAAATGTCATTAAGCGAAAGACCACTACTAGTTTTGTATGAACCATTAAATACAATCCGCAATTTTGTTGTAGCGCTTGATTGCCTTATGACTCCATGATGGGGGAGAAAGTATCCAAAATTTGGGCTATTCATTTCATGCGTTGGAACCATATGACCTAATGTTTGATATTGTTCAAGAAAATCTGAATACTTTTAAAAAAATTCCGGATTCGATTCAGATTTCTGAAGCATTTTAACAGCCATTCGTTCTGCGGCATCACGAGAGTCCCCGAGCTTCACGGGGGATATTTTAAATGGTAATCTTACTATATATTTACCATCTGAATCTCTTTTGTAAGTAGCTTTAAAATGTTCCTCACATTCTTTGTCTTCAGCAGATAAAATAGACCTTGTATAAGTTCCTTCTTCTTGAGCCCAGAATCTCTGCAACAACTCATCAAGATCGTGGTCTATGCGGCACTGGAAAGCGTGTACTCTTTTACGTGAATTTTCATTAGATGTGTATGGAATTACGCTGCCTGATAAGATCCATCCCAAAGATGTGAGTTGAGCAACTGGAAGGTTTTTGCCACCACTCCTTATTTGCCCATGTAAAAGATAACCGTATAGATCAGCTCCAATTATAAGTTCGATTTTGCTTGATATCATAAATTTAGGGTCAGCAAGTTGGATGTCTTTAAGAAAAGGTGCATTATTAAGATAAATATTTAACGATGGTAGCTGAGTGGTTAACTTTGATAACACATAAGCGGAGACGTTACACTCAAAATTTGAATTAAAATGAGGGCATAGCTTGAGGTGAACTAAACCTTTCGTGGCTCCCGACTTATGTGCCCCAATACCTATCAAGTTTAAATCTCCCTTATGTCGTTCTAGATGTAGTTTTTGTACCAAATCTTCACTAATGAGCGTAATCTCTGAACCCTGATCAAGTAACGCACGCGCAACAACAAAATCTCCTTGAGGTGATACTATACGTACTAGAGCTGTAGCTAGCAGAATTTGAGAAGAGCAGTTGACGTCTCCCGAAGATGCATGATTACTGACAGCTGATAAATTATTTTTGCCAGCAGATTGAATTGGAGCAGTTGAAGATTCAGATCGAAATTGATAACCGTGAATGGATGAATTATGACGGCCGTTGCTTTGTCTACAACGTTTTAAACTTAGGCATTGAGAAACCTTATGATGACCAAGGCAATTAAAGCAGAGATTTTTTATGTTAGAACAGCGTGTTTCTGTTCGAGGGTCTTGTTGTTGTGACCGCTACAACTTGAAATGTAATGATTTGAGCTGCAAAGAGAACAAGAGATATTATTTTGTTGGGTTGGTATTTTATTTGAAACCTCAACAGAACACTTTTTATTTTCTGTCGTCACAAGAGAGCTGGCTGTTGATTTCATTGTTACTCTTGGTAGATTTGTTCTTGATTCAACACTTTCTAGTACTTGGATACGGCCACTGAGAAAAACTTCTAACTCGGCAAATGTTGCGGGCCTTTTGGATGAACTTCGGCAAAGCTCCCATGCTTCGTGTGATAATGAATCCAAACGTCGTACAATCATATAAACAATTAAATGATCCCATTGCTATACTGGCGAGCCCAAGGCGTCAAGTGCACCGAGGGACTCTTTTACTACTGCTAAAATATTTTTTAACTCAGATGAGGACTTTCGCTGAAGACGTGGTAGTTCGAATATAGCATCTAGGTGAGAGTTGATAAGCATTCGTATGTTTTCGTATTGTGTGCAAAATTTTCTGATAAGACTGGTAAATGTGATATACATTTCAACGCTTCTCCGCTGAGACTGCTCTTTAGATAATAAAACTTTTCAACTGCTGATAATTCGCTATTTGATTGAATCATGGAGGTGAACAAATCGTGAAAAGGCCTACAATCATGATAATTTCCAGAAAAGTTTGGTAGGGTTATTTTTGGTAAAGAGCGCAAATTAGAAGAATGATTTTGCGAATGATCCATGATTGTAGTATCCACTACGGCATTACTACGTATTTCTTCTAAGCAAGTAAGCATTATTGACCGTGCATTTACGTATGCTTCTTCACATTTAGAGTAGGTGTCATCAGTAAAATATTTGTTTTTCTTTACCTCTTCAGAAATTCTCGTACGCATCAGCTTATCGTGCAAATTTTTAAATTTAGGTTAGTTGGCATCTAATGTTGATAGTCGAGTTTCCACTTGAGCCTTGGTACAATCCTCTTTAGAAAGTACTTTAAAATTTATAAAGGCTGATTCTATGTACGAGAAAGTCAACTCCAAGTTAAGGAGGACTGATTCCTGGCTTTCGCTCATTTTGTTTATTTTTTGGAAAATTATTATATGTGCCTTTTCAGTTGTTGTTCAAATTCTTTATTTTTTAATGATGAAGCACAAGCAGCGATAACCAGTTAACTTTTCGATGTAAGAGTATATGCTGCGAATGTTAATTATATTCAAAATGATGTTTAAATAAATACAGCATGTAGCGTACGTAAGCAGCTCAGAAGATTAAGCAGATGATCGACAGAGATTGAGCATCGAACAAAAGCAGCATAATTAAAAATACCGTAAGCAGCAAGAATTTTTATTGAACAAAATGTTCAAGGCAATATTGATTTATTTTTTAATATAATTTAGCAAGAATATGTACATATGTATATTTTGCAATAATGTACGTAGGTGACACTAAATGTTCAAAGAGATTTACAAACGGTTCCTTTTGCTCACTTCTTCTTTAGAATATTACACAGCAATGCACTTTGTAAGGTGAATGATGAATTGTCACATCTCCGTAGGATAAAACACATCCATAAGTTAAAATTAAATTTTTTTTAGAAATATACTAAGGACCGATCCGGCTCGAAGGACCAAAATGTTCTTAAAAGTCCTTAAAAAATCGGTCCAAAATAAACCTTGAAGTAAAACAAAAACTTCCTACTTCGTAATCTCTTCCAACACCTTTTTGGAATTTTTTGTTTCCGGCAGAAAACCTGCCAAAATATTCATCAGGTATGAAAACGCCGATTTATGCACCCTGTAATGTTGAATAAATCTAAAATGGAAACAAATTGATTTAAATTCTTTAAATAAACGAAACCCACTTACAATGTATCGGGCAATTCTAATGGATTAGAAGCATCTCGCAAAGCACGACGAGCTATCCGCTGTTGCTGAATCTCCTCCTCTTGTAGTGATATAATGGCACCAATTCTGAAAATTTTTTAAACTACAAATTAATATATTAATATTAATTACAAACTTGAATTTAATTACTTTTTACATAACTTACCCACAAATCTTCAATAAATTTCACTTTTTATTTATATCTTCTTCTTCCCTATTGTACACTCACTTCATATTGATAGCAAAACAAACGTTCCCATTATATTCATGATAGCAAATTTCCCTACTTTGGAAATAAAAATTTTATGGGATTAAAAATTTCACATCTTATTCACGACAGAGGTGATAGATTTTTATACGTGAAGAAAAAAGATGTACTATACTAGGCAGTTATAGGGAATGATATTTTGAACAAAGTGGATTTGATCATTGATTCTAGGGGCGCTAAATTTCAAAAGAAAACTCCTCGCATAAATTTAATTGAAAGAAACGTAGAGAATATGTTAGAAAACTCACCAGAAAAAGAAACTGATTACTTTCAAGAACAGTCTGAGGTTAGTGTGAGACCGGCGTTGGACGCTAATGCAATAGTTGAGCTGGTAGAGGAGTTTGGTGAAATTGTAAGCTCGGTATCATCTGACGGTATAGAAACAATAGATGTGGCACATTTG
Source organism: Cistogaster globosa (assembly GCA_937654795.1). Lineage (NCBI taxonomy): Eukaryota > Metazoa > Arthropoda > Insecta > Diptera > Tachinidae > Cistogaster > Cistogaster globosa. The sequence continues at coordinate 46,115,106 of OW569407.1, forward strand.
GAAGAAGAGTTTCGCAGGGAAATACAAACAATGGTTAATGCTTATAAACCTCAAAAACCTGAGAAACACTTAATGGAAATGCACATTACCCTAAAAGATGAAATTCCTATAGCAAGCAGACCTCGCAGAACTTCGCTTGCAGATAAGCAGGTTAAGGACAATCAATACCAAACAACATTAAAGACATACAACGTTTTTTAGGATTGACTTAATTTCTTCGACGTTTTGTTAAAGATTACGCAATTATCGCTAGGCCGTTATCTAGTTTTTTAAGGAAAGGTATAAAATTGTAAGCAGTAGGGCAACTTAAGGCAGCTTTGACAAGCAAATGAGTACTACGTTTATACAATCCAAATGCCGAAACAGAAATCCATACTGACGCGAGCAAACATGGTTACGGTGCAGTACTTCTTCAACTTGACGTTTCACCCAATTGAGTATATGAGCAGAGAGACGACGGTAGCTGAAGAAAAACACCACTCGTATGAATTAGAGGTGTTGGCTATAGTGAAAGCCCTAAAATAATGGCGGATATACGTCCTGGGATTAAAGTTCAAAATTTTCAGAGATTGTAATGCGTTTGCCATGACAATACGCAAGGAAGATGTACCTGTAAAAGTATCAAGGCGGGCCTTATTCCTACAAGAATTTGACTACAGTATTGAACATCGGTCTGGAACCCAAATGAGGCATGTTGATGCACTGAGTATGTGTCATGTCTTATAATGCAGGATTCGTTACGTCATCTTATTATAGAGGCGCAACAAAATGACGGTTGGACAAAAGCTGTTTGCATAGCTTTTGAAATGACTCCTTATGAAAATTTCTACGTCAAATATGGAATTCTACACAACGACCCAACAAAAGAGTTAATAGTAATACCAGACGAAATGCAAAAGGAGGTTATAGAGATGGCCCATCGACAAGGACATTTTGGGATTCGTAAAACTAAAGAATTAGTAGAAAAACAATTTTTATACCAAAAATAGAATCAAAAGTTGAAACTGTGGTTAAAAGTTGCAAAAGCTGGGAGAAAAGAAGGCATGCTCGATCCGATCGACAAATCTGATCGACCCTTCATAACATACCACATAGACCATGTTGGACCAATGGAAGCAACACACAAAATGTACAATCATATCTCGTTATCATTGATGCTTTTACAAAACATGTGTGGATTTTTCCAACAAAAAGTACGGGTAGTAGAAAAGTAGTAGAGAAATTGGAGAAACTGTCGTCAATATTTGCAAACCCTCAGAGAATAATAAGTGACCGAGGATCGGCTTTTACATCCAACGAGTTTAAAGAATACTGTGCCAACGAAGGGATACAACATTTGCTAATTGCCACCGGAGTTCCAAGGGGAAATGGACAAGTGAAGCGAGTTCACCACATACGAGGGCTGCTATATATATTTCTGTGCAATCTGACATATCCATTGGAAAGTTTGTCATTTTTAAGCATAATCGTACTCAAAAAGTTTTGACGTACGACCATTATTTGTGTTGTTTACAGTGACTTGAAAAAATTAATATAGAAAAAAATGAAATTAAGTCGTGAACATTTTCGTGCCATCATTTTTCACAACTTTTGACCTGGATTATCATGACAAGAGTGTATTAATGAACTTAGATCTTTTTATGGCGAAGAAGCACCATCTTATAGCACTGTAAAAAATTTATACCAATTTTGAATTTAATCGTGGCCGAAACTCGCTCAAAGACGAATTCCATGAAGGTCGTCCAAAAACGGCTGTTGTGCCAGAGAACATTGATGCCGTGCGTGAACTCATAATGCAAGATCGACATGCGATATACCGAGCGATAGAAACATCCATGGACATTTCTTCCACCAGCATACATTCGATACTGCATGAACACCTGGCCATAAAACAGGTTTGTTCTCGTTGGATCCCGCACAATTTTAAAGTCGCTCAAAAAAGCTCGTGTCGACGTTTATAAGATCGTCACAGATGACGAATCATGGATCTATGCGTATGAGCCCGAAACGAAACAACAATCGACCGTGTGGGTCTTCAAAGACGAGCAAAATCCAATGAAAGTTGTTCGTGGAAGAAGCACTTCGAAGCAAATGGTCGCCTGTTTCTTTGGCAAAACTGGTCATGTGGCGACTGTTCCGCTTGAGCAACGTAGGACGGTCACTTCTGAGTGGTACACTACAATTTGTTTGCCTGAAGTCATCGGAGAAATTCGAAAAACAAACAAGAAAAGACGAATCATTGTTTAGCATGACAATGCGAACTCTCACACATCGGCTCAAACCAGAGAGTTTTTGACCGGCCAAAACGTCGAATTAATGGGACATCCGCCGTACAGCCCTGACTTGGCACCTAATGACTTCTTCTTGTTTCCGTACGTCAAGAAAAAAATGCATGGTCAACGATTTTCGTCGCCAAAAGGAACTGTTGAATTGTTTAAAAACCATGTTTTAGAGGTGTCTCAATCGGAGTGGAAGATGTACTTCGACAACTGGTTTGAGCGCATGCAAAAGTGCGTAAATCATGCTGGAGAATACTTTGAAAAACAATAAAACCATTTTTGATTATAAATATTCGCATTTTCACTATTAGGCCAGAAATATATATGTAGCAGCCCTCGTAATCGCGCACATGCTTGAAAAACTGTGTGCAGAAAAGCTGAACAAAAGGTACAAATACGTGGAGAGAGCTCAAAGAGTTCTTAATAACGCTCCCTCCAGAAGCACTCAAAAAACCCCCTTCCAAATAATGACGGGAATCGGAACGAGAACAAAAGACGATTTACAACTTAGCCAAATATTACAAGAGTTTGCTGAATCCGAGCTACAAAGGGAAAGAGATGAGACCAGAGAGAATATAGCCAGAATTCAAGAGGAAAATAAAAGGACATTCAACAGAAAACGAATACCGAGCACAAATTACAAAGTAGGAGATTAAGTTGCCATCAAATGCACCCAATATGGTGTAGGCATGAAGCTACGTCCGAAATTTTTTGGTCCGTATAAGGTATTAGCCAAGGTAAACCACCACCGCTATGAATTGGAGCAAGTTGGTGAAAGTGAAGGCACTAGCAAATGCGTTACTGTGGTATAATACATGAAACCGTGGAGCCCGGCTTCGGGACGAAGACAGAGTCAGGAGGGCCGATGTGGCAGTTAAGTCACTGAGCAAACGGACTACCTATTGTAAGTACTAGACGCATGACAAGTAGTAGGCTTTAATATACAAAGTAGAATTAAACACAACTAATACGCAAGCAAGAAAAATAGTAGGTCATGATATACTAAGTAGGCTATGACACAACAACAATCACATGAAAACATTCATATATAACACACATAGAAACACAAACCTAAAAATTACTAACACACACACAAAAACAGATAGTAGACTTTGAAAAAAGCGTTTAGAGAAAAAAAGCAAATAGAACATAAGGAGAAATTAGATTAGTTTTTGAAGAGACATTGACGTGAAATGTTGTGTGAAAAAAATATTAAAATAACCTAGTGCTAAAATAAATATAATTTAATAATAAAACATATTATCCGTACAACTAGTTATTAAAATATAAAAACTTATAATCTCTATTTAAATTTCTAAATTAAAAACTATTTATAAAATAAGACCATAAAATTAAATAAAGGATTGTGAAACAAAATATACGAGTATAACTTTTATTTTAAATCCAAAGGAATTTAGCCAAAAATTCCCACATATATACATAAATTAACAACATTATAAAAGAATATCTCAACCTAGGTAATTTTGTTCTTTTGTCATATCTTAGTGAAACCGAAATAAAAAAAAAAAATATATATATAATAAAAAAATACATATGTACTAAGCGTTAATTAACCTAATAAGATTTCAGCAGGAAAACTGCTGAAACTGAGAGTGGAGCAATCAAATATGAGGCAACTTCTACCACCCTACTATCTCTATATTTAAAACTGAGTTCCTTTTCTATTAAGACTGTGTGTGAATTGCTTGTTTAAGATCTTTAATTACCCCATTTCACTGCTTAAGTTTTCATTGTAGGCAAATTCAATCTTAGCTCTAAGTTTGTAAATAATAAAAAGTTCAGTTCTCAAGTAGCAACTAAAGGATTACGTTGTTTCACTACTAGACACGTGACTACATGCAAAGATTTTATATCAGTGTTAAAAGCTTCGAGTCATAAAATAGTTTTAATGGATAAGAGACTATATGTACAGGCAACCTTATGTAGAGGCAAAATTAATCTCATGGTATAGCGCAAAAGCTTCGTCGTCATTGATTACCATGTTGTAAATGTTTTTCTTTTTTTTTTGATAAATAGGGTTTGAGTGTTTAGGCAGTTCTGCTCAATTCGCTGCTTTATTTAAATTGGCTTGATATGAAGATCAAGACAACCCAAAAGGCTTAGAGATTTAATGATTATAGATTGAATATTGGTTTTTCTAACACGATTAATAACCTTCATAATTTTTTTGTTAACAATTTGATCCCGCAAAATGTATAATTTTGGTTTTTAAGATGATAATTTGGACCTGCTATGATATTTCTGGTGGGAGTAGTTCTAAAAGTCTCTATTCTGCGTTTTATTAGAGGGGAGCGCATTGGCTACAGATTGGAAGGCGTATTCAATTTGGGATAGAAATATTGAAAGTTTCATATTTGTCTTGTAGATATGTTTTTGGGTGAAAGGTTTTCTTGAGTCAAGATAATTCTCAATGCTATGCAGTTGAACTTGAATCTCTTATCAAAGATCACTCCAAGTATACGTAGTATATCAACTACCATTACAGTCAAGTTTGTGGCACGTATCGGATATACTAAACTTTTCAATTGATAAATTTGCACACGATATTAAAAGTTTTGTTGTTATATATCGAATTAAATAACTTTGTTTTTAGGTAAAATTGTTTTGGTAATTTCTGTTATGTTATTTTTTATAATATTAACATTAATTTGACCTTTAATTTACTAAGCACTACGTCAGTTTTTTAAAATAAGAATATACATACATAGTTTTTTATTTTGTCAATATTTCGCCAAACCGTTGGCATTTGCAAGAAGCAAAAATAATTAAATTAAGTTTTTTCATATACAAAAAAAATGTACATATGTATATTGAACTAATCTGTCAATCAAACTCGAAAAATTCTAAAACTCAAAAGTCAAAAATAGCAAACATTTCAATGTTACATTTAACATCATAACACACATAGAATCCGGGGCACATAAAATCCGGCATACGTTGTACTTTGACAAATTCAACTAAAGTCAAAGTAAGGACGGATGAGGTTGGCACAATGAATACTTTGCTGAAGGATGTTAAATCAAAGTTTGCTCTCTATTTTTATTCACTTTTAAATTTAAATTGTATTTTATTCACTTGTTAATTTAATTAAACTTGTATTTTATTGTTTGCCACCAAAATTGTTTTATTAAAATCACAAAACACAATTGAAATGCAGCAAGAGTTAAAAGAGTTAAAAGTTGACCAACTTTGGTACTTTGCGTTGACGGACACGTATTGATTGTGACAACGCTCATAAGAAAACATGTATTTTAACTGACTTGTTAATTGAATTTGTCAAAGTTTAAAGTGTGAAGGATTCTATGTGCCCCAGCCTATAAATCATTAAATATTGTGAATCCAACTAACGATATAAAGATATTTATAACCCACGAAGATGTTTTAGTTTTAAATATAGAAAATAATTATAAAAGTCCATTGTTGTTAGAGATGTTACAAAAAATTAAATTTTTAACAAAAAAAACAATAAATTTTAGGGCTGATACTGATAATGGTGCGCAGTGTTATAGACAAAAAAATAATAAAAACCTAACTTAATAAGCTAGCTAGCTAAACAGGAACTAAAAAAACTTAATTAATAGTTATAGCACTTATTCAAAATTCATAAATAGCACAACAACTACTCCCAGCTGATAACAGAAATACAACAATGCGTATTGGCATGTAGAGAAAAAAGCATCTCTATAATATATTGATAGATATGTTCTGTTGTTAGCTAAAAAGCTTATTAAACTACTAAAAAATTAAGTATGTTCTTATTATTTAGTTTAAAAAAAATTTATTTGATTAAATTTTGAGCTTAAATTTAGTTTAGTAAAGTAACTCCAATAAAAATATATATGTATAGATACCCGCTTTTCTAACCTACAAATAAATTGCAATTTTATTTCAAAATTTCAGTTTTTTATCTCATAAGGCGTAAATAATTAGCCAAGGGAGTCAGCCATGTCTCTTTCCTGTTTTTTCTTACAAAAAAAAAATACTTCTTGTTCTACCATCAGTCCCCAAAAGACGTAACAAAAAAAGTCTTTCAACTTAATTGTCCAAGAATATTCTAATTTCTTGTGTTTTCTTTATTCCTTCTTTTCTCGAATTTGTTTGCTACTGGGTTTTGTTTTGCATTAGCAATCAAAACCACCTCAAGGGTTACTTTGAACGCTCATCATCGGCTCAGAGGTCTTATTACTTTTTCAGCTTCCATCCATTTTTTCCCATTTTTTCTGGGATTTCTTTACTAGCTTACTGACTTACATAAATTAATATTAAAGATACGTTTAAAGGTGAATCTAAGGTTTTGAGAATTGATATAACAAAGCAACTTTTTTGTACGAGTCCGTGTCAAAAACAAGTAATTTAATTTGAAAATATACAAAGCAAATAGTGAAAAAATTTAAAACAAGAATAAAGGTACGGTCACATTTGGCAAACATTTGCCTCAAATTTGTTTTTTCTTGTTTGTCTTAAATTTTTTGAAAACAATACAAAATTTGTTTTGTGGTCACACTAGGCACATTTATTTGCCTATTTTTGTTTGTTCAAACAGTTAAAAAATAATGACAAATAAAATATGGGCAAACATGTTTGATGTGCGGTCACACTTAAATATATATTTGCCTTAAAAATATATTTGATCAAACTGTAAAAAAACATAAATTTATTTGCCTTGAAACTATTACAGATAGGATGTCTTCATTGGCATTTCATTTCTTCAGCATTATTACGAAATAATTGCAAAGAAAATATTTAAAATATTATTGAATTGTAAAAAAACTAATAACAAATGGTAAGAAATGATTACTCCTATTAAGTTTTTATGTGCAGTACAATATAAGTTGAAAACAAACAAACAATAATTATTTGAGATCGAAACAAAAATAAACAAATGAAGGAAAATCTATCCTATCTAGGCAAACTTTATGCGCTTCCTTTTTAAAGTACCAAATTAAGCTTTAATTTTTTTCTTATACTATACACAAAAAGTAAATTTTCAGATTTTGATATGAAAAGAAAATATCCACCGCTGATGGTAGTAAACTATAAAAACTATTCAAGTAATGGAGGCTGGCATTATATTTATATACACACATGTATAATGTATACAGATTACAGTCAAAATAATTATTGTACATAATGGCAATATTAGAAGAAAATTTATAATGAATAACTCCCACGTATGAAAGTCACAAGTAAACAAAGCCATGCAAAAATGTGAAATTTTTCATCTTTTATGCTATAAAGAAGCACAAATAGTTGTTCTCAGGGAAGAGAACAATAAAAGGAAGAACCTAAAAAGGAATTAGATTTCACTTCTAAATAAAAATTTGTATTATGCATTCATTACATCTTTTTAGTTAAAATTTCTACAAATTTTTATTTAATTTAATATAATTTTCAATCTACAGCTGTTAATTTGTTTATTTTATATAAGTGTAGACAAATAATATTTTTTAAGTCGCTTAAATAAATAGACAATTTGACGAATAATCAAACTGTAACTGCCGTGTTCATTAAATACTAAAATAGTTTTAAAATGTATTTTATGGCAAATTTGCAATGTTTTTTATGAATATGGCAGTATATATACAACATTGTAATTGGGACAATTTCCAATTTCGGAAGATAGAAGAAAAACACTTGGATCTCACCGGAGTTTTTAAAAACTGTTGCGTAATTACTTACAACTAAACGCATTTATATGTATTAATGAAAAATTCAGTTCACATTCAGATGTAAAACAAGTCCTAAGACTTATGGAACACATCTCTTTTTATTGCAAATCGAAAATTTTGGAAGAGTAATTTAGGTGTTTGAAATGGATTATCACTAAAGTTATTAAGCAATGTTAAGAGTGTTGTGGACTAGGCTATGGATTCTTAGTTTTGTTCCCACGCATCGAGTGATACTTGTTTTTGTTCTGCATACAGCCGACTTTTTTTTGGCTCTTTATGCAGTTTAAAAGATTTGTAAATTTAATTTAAAGTTTAATTATTGGAATGTGTAATTTAGGTTAGTTAAATTTAAGCGTGTTAAATTCTTGGTTATGCAATGTAAACTAATCGATATTGTTCATTAAAGTCAAAGCACGTGGCTGGTCTTATTTAATCTCATTAATAAGAAATTTAAAACAACATAAATACATTTATCTATAATCAGAGCTTTGTGTATAACAACATACACAGCCCAATCATGAATGTTCTCACGGAATTTCTTTCTCACGGAAAAACATTTTCTCGAGATAAAATTCCTCCAATTATAAATTCCCTGGGAACGAAAAATTTGAAGGGAGCTATTTTGCTTTTTTACATATAATTTCTCTTTCATAATACCTACTTTTTTCCCCGATATTTTTTCACTTTCCTCAGACAAAAAAAAGGGGACGTAGTTTCTGTTTATAATTGGGTTAATAGTTTATAACTACAAATCTCTATAATTTCCAAACTTATAGCTTCTAACAGGATTACTTGTCATAGGTAGAAGTAAGGAAAATTTTGTTTAAGTCTAGTCTAACATAACATTTCAAAATAAAAACAAGAGTTACTTTTTAGACTCTTTTTTTCGAGTAATATATCCCCAAAATTTTGTATATTATATATAATAGAAGATATTATAGCAAGCGTAATAAATGTTAAATTATCTATTTTCGACCAGGAAATTTTTGTTATAAAATAAACTTTTTTTTTAAATGGGACCAATATTTATCAAAAACTTTATAAAAGATAATTTGTTAGAAAATATTTTTCAAAGTTATTTTAATTTTTTATGAATATGGCGAAATTTAAATTGGGACATAAGGTCCTCCAGTTTTTAAAAAACTAATTTTTTTTAATAATATGTGTATTTCCGATTTCGGAAGATAAAAAATAAACTGTTTCTCACCGGGGTTTTTAAAAACTATAACGTGGAATGGAACAATTTTTTTACGTAAAATTTTGAAACTGTTTTCCATTCTAAAGCGAAAATGTCAAAATAAACCAAATTTTATATAAAAACTTTAGTTATATATAACTAGAAAAATATACGTTTTCTTTAAGTTTTCATTTACCTTTTCTTTTAAAAATTGCATTTCATTATTACTATTAATTGTAATTTTATGCGATTTTTCCCGAAACTTAATTATTTAGTTATTATTTAGTGTTTGCTTGTGTTTTTTCTTACAAATATTTTGTAAGAACAAATATTTGTTTGCCTAAAAATGAGTCAAATATTTGCTGTCGAGCGGTCACACTATGTTCACATTAGAAGCATTTTTGTTTGCTGGAAACTAATTTTATTTGCCCGAAATCAGCTGTGGTGTTGTTTGCTCCTAATAAATATTTTGTGGTCAGACTACGGCAAGCAAATATTTGACGATTTCGGGCAAATGTTTGTCAAGTGTGACCGTACCTTAACAATGTTTAAAAAATCACACAGCATAAAATTTTACTAAACGAAAAAAAATTCAGATTTTTTAATTTTAATAAAAAATGGCGTTTAAAATAAAGAAACAACACTAGAAAAAGTTTATGAATGTGCTTAACCTGAAGCAAGAGAACACATTTTTGCTAGAATAATTTCCTTAATCAAAAATAAGTAGTATTTTCCAAAAAATAAAAATAAGTAGAAAAAATAAGAGTGCTATATTCGGCGTGGTCGAAAATCTTATATACCCTTCACCTTCATATATTCATAGCCACATGTATTTATATATATATATATATATATAGCAGAATGAATTGATATTTGGGGTGAAGTTGAGTTGCTTATGTATTACCTGCTCTGTATTCTCCTTTATTAAAGAATCTATTGCCATATAAGCGCAAAAGGCAAGGCTTTAAGTAAGCTGTACGTTCGCTGAACGAAATATTCTGAAGATGACAGACACGTACTAATTGAAAATTGATGCGATGAACAAACCTGTTGTTTATCTTAAATATTTTGATCCGCATTAATTTTTAAACAAATAAGCAATCTTATTATTAAAATATCTCGATAAATAATTTAAGTAATTAGTAATAATTTAAAATCCTAATTTATTAAAATCAATCCATATAAAATTTTTTCAAGGTTATAAAATAAATTCTCTACAATTTGGCTTATTTTTCAAGATTATATATATATATATATATATTGTATGATAGTTTTTCTTTTGCTGTTTCACTGTTTTTTCTTGCAATTTCGTAAAATGTCGTTGCATCAATTTGTTCGCTTAGCCGATAGTTTTGTTGAGTTCGAGGCAGATCGAGATTATGATAATAAATATCCGTTGACTTCATATCATGCTATCGAGGTTCATAGGATTAAGCTGAAGTCCAACTGGACGCGACTCTTTTTCTGTTTGAAGCTGAAAAAGAGTCTAAGGACAATGATGAATCAACGGACTGTTAAGAAGAATTTTAAGAGTATTTTTATGACGTACTGTTGTTTTCTTGCAAAGTTGTCGGAAACGTCTGACGCCCTCTGATTGCAAGACTAAACTTCTGATCCAGGAGCACAGTCTCAGTATTCTATGCGACCGGGATCTTCGTGAAAGGAAGCACTTCAGCTTTATTTGCCTCCGATTGAAATTAAAACGTTTCATGGTGATTATGAGTCCTGGTCAACATTTCGTGATTTGTTAACTGCAGTAGTTTCGAACTCTTAGGCCAGTAATGTTTAAAAGTTATTTTACTTGACCCAAAACACCAAGATGATGCTAGAAAAATTGTTCTAAAAAAAGTCCTCTCACCCATCAAGGCTTTGATTTGGCTTGAAAAAACCTCTACGCTTTAAAAATCGACAGTGCTTGTAAATGGTCAATTAAAAATTTTGTTTAACCTTTAGTTCATTAATTCCGAATCAGGCGAAGCTTTTAAACAATTGTAACGAGATATGAATTCATTCATATTCATACTCCAAGGGTATAACATTTATATTTCAAGGTGGAATCCAATTTTCGTATTCGTATGTACAAATAAGCTTCCGTAGAATACCTTCATGCTATGGGAGCAGGAGTTGAAAGATAAAACTGCTCTACCGCAATGGTAAGACCTGGACCAATTCCTCACAAACCGGTACCAAACTTTGGAGTCTGCTGCCTATATTCCTTCGAATAAATCTAGGACTAGTGACAGCAGTCCAGAAGTTCAACCCAATTTAGGTTCGAACAAAAGAGTGTATAGTTTTAAGGCCAATATTTCCAGTCCTCTATGTCAGTTATGCAAGAATCAACATCATGCGATTAAAAAATGTTCCAAATTTCTGGAAATGAAATACCAGCAAAGGCTAGATGAGATCAAAAAGGAAGGCTTGTGTTTGTATTGCTTTTAGAAAACCCACAGCGTTAAAAACTGCGCAAGTAAACATAGTTGCTTTAAATGTCAGAAAAAAATAATACTTTACTTCACAGAGAAGTGGATAATACAAGTACGTATCATCTCGCTCGTTTGTACCATCTAGAAGTATACAGTCCACTAACAAAGCTAGTTCGAACAGAGTTAAGTCATGCTTTGCTACAAATTCTAGAGCCGCTGTACCAGGAACAGCATGGGTAAACATCCCATATTTGGGGACGAAAAACCCATTTTTAATTGTAATTTAAATTTATACAAGGTAAGCTTAGGTTAAATTTTAGAAATCTCGGATAGTTTTTATGTTGTTCACAATTGCTTATTTTCCAAATTTGATATTGTATTGTTTTAGTTTAGCTTTTAGGCCTTATATACTTCAGCTGTAATACGAGCTATTTTAGCAATGGATGCTACCAAATTGGCTAAATTTTCCTCAGACATCATTTAAGCAACACCAATAATGATAATTTTAACACGTAACAAAATGTCAAACTTTAATATCAGCTGCTGACAATGTTGCTGCCGTTTTCAAAATAATGAAGTAGCTGGCTACACGGCGACAATTGTTGCCAACGCCATTTGTAGTCGTGAAGTCGTGTAGCCTGCTGTGCTCTAAGTGTTCAGAGCTTAAGAGAGAAAGAAGCTTTGCAAATGGGTGAGGAAGAAAGCAAGAAGCAAAACGAAGCAGCTATCTACTACAACAAAAAGCTGGAGAGCTTAATTTGGCAGTCATATATAGACGTATTGAGTTATGAGAAATTGTATGTATGTAGATAAATATAAAAATAAATGAGCGTTTTATGTTATATTTAAATTTAAAAGAAAAAACAGAGTATACCAAAAGTTGGTGTTTTTGTAATGTTAAATAATTTTAAATTATTACACCGTATAATTGTAAACGGGTTCTCAAATAATATGTGTTATTGAGAATTAATGGGTTAAAAAAAAATAATAGTTCAAACTTTGATGAGAAATTGTTTAATTATATTACACTTAAAGTAATTTAATTAAATAAAGATTTTTTATTATTTTCTAAAGAGAAACGAGAATGAAACCAATAATTTATCGTATTAAAGGGATTTTAGTATACTCAAAGTAGACTAAATTTCAATTTCATACAAAGTTAATTTGAATTTAAATCTTAAAGGAAAAAAAGGAAAAAATAATAAATAATAATAATTAATATTAAAATTAAATTCAAAACAAAAATTTTAAATTTTGTGTAATATAAAAAAAAAAATTTGTTAAAAATTACATACTTATAAAAAATCATATAATTGTTTTAAATTACATATTTGTATAAAATTATAAAATTGTTAATATAGGGAATTTTATAAATTTTATATCTGTGGTTCTTACACAACAAATACATACGAGGGTGACCTTTAGATAAAAGGAAAATGTATTTGAGGGATATTTAAGTTATGACAGTAGAAGAGTTGAGGACAAATGCTGAAAGGCAAGGACTAGAGACTACAGGAGTAAAGGCTGACCTACAGGAGAGGCTCATCCAACATTTTTGTCCTAACAGAGGCGCTGACCGAGACTCGGAGTTTGGTGACGCAGCTTCAATGATGGTTCAGACCACAGGGCATTCACATTTTACATTAAGAGACGTAGAAGATTCAGTGGCAAAATTTTCAGGGGAAAATACTCACGATGTCGACACCTGGATTCCAGAATTCGAGGATTGTTCGCATGTGTTGCACTGGGATCAACTACAACAATTTATATATGGGAAACAGTTATTAAGAGGAGCTGCCAAGACTTTCATCCGAAGTCAATCTGGTATAAGAGATTGGAACTCTTTTAAGACTGCTTTAAAACTTAAATTTGGGAAAAAACCATCTGCAATCAGCATCCACCGAAAACTTAAAAATCGGAAAAAACGAAGTGAGGAAACACTACGCCAATATTTATACTCCCTGATGGAAATTGGACACCCTATTAATTTAGACGAAGCGAGTACTATCGATACTTTATAGAAGGAATCCCCGGAAGAATTTCAAACAAAGCAATTTTATACCAAGCACAGACTCTTGAGGAATTGAAGGAAAAACTTGTAGTGTATGAAAATATTTTTTTAGCTGAAAGGTCGTCAAACTTCTAAGCGGATAAAATAAAATATGAGAAGCCTGTAGCAGAGCCTTGGGGTGAGAGCAGGAGATGTTTCAAGTGTGGACTAGAAGGTCACATGACAAAAAACTGCAGATCCGTGGATATAAAATGCTTCAAATGCAAGAAACAAATCTATCTATCTATCGATTGCCCAGGACATAAAACAGAAAATGTGCTAAGAGATGTCAAGCGGAACGTTCACACGCTGGCAGAAGAAACCAATCTTCCGCCGCGGAGGATATTTAAGAAAATAATAATTGAAGGTAAGATAATTTCAGCGATAATTGACACTGGTAGTGACATTAGTATTTTGAGGTGCGATACACTCTCAAATTTGACAAATGTTAATGTGAAACCTAAGGTTAAAAACCTGACGGGTATTGGAGGAAAAGGCATCTCAACGATGGGGTATGTGAAAGTTCGAGTAAAGTAAGATGCCGTCAAGTTAGATATACAGCCCTATCGTGAATAATTTTTCCCCTAAAATTTTTTCCCATTTCCCAAAAGTGCGATCATGAATAATTTTTCCCATAAAATGTGTTCCCATTTTCTGATATGTAATTCAGCGGTGAATGACATGCACAAAAAAAATTTTTATTCAAAAATTCGCCTTATCGTGAATGGATTTTTCAAAGATATTTTTCCCGTGTTTCGTGTAAATTTGTTCATTTTATTTTCTTTGGGGAACTAGAAAAAATGCAAGTACATGTTACATTATATATATATATATATATATATATATATATATATATATATATATATATATATATATATATATATATATATATATAAATTAACTAAAAACTATTTCTAGGTCTAAATCAATGAATAATGTGCAACATGACATGCTTCTCAATAGGATGCAAAATAAACAACCCATTGCATGTGGTTTTGTGAAGGTTTCTAAGGATGTGGTAAGCGAATTCCAACAAAGGAACTTAATAGTGCTGGCCCTCCTATTAAAAAGTTCATGAATTGAAAAAGGTATGTATTCATGTTTTAAATATTTTCAGAGTTGGGTTTATTGCATTAGATTTCATTTTCCACTATTTTTAAGTGGTAAATATCCACTACCACTAAAATCGCTTCATTTAGTGCATTAAATTTCCACTACCACTAAAATCGTTTTATTTAGTGCATTAAATCTCCACTAGAACTAAAATCGTTTCGTTTAGTGCATTCAATTTCCACTACCACTAAAATCGTTTCGTTTAGTGTACTGAATTTTTACTAGCATTAAAATTGTTTGAATTAGTGGATAATTATTCCCATCTGCCACTAGTGGTGGCTGGACTTTTGCTGCATTAATGCTACGTCGTTTAGTGGTAATAGAAAGGATAATGCATTTTAAATTTAATGCAATAAACCCAACTCTGAATATTTTATATTTTTAAACATGCATACATATACTACATATATATGTATGTACATATATAACTTTGCGATAGGTGTGGATAGACCAAAAAAGGTTTGTGCGGTCAAAAGCATCCGCTAATTTTAAAAAACAATGAGAAACGGGAGGTGAACCAAACCAAAAATACATATATTATGCAATGCAGCGTAAACATTTACAATTTTTGCGGCCTTCTTAGGATCAGAGTTAACTCCCTAGCACCGAGCAAGCATCTCCATCTAGTTTTTAATACTCCATTTGTTCTTTCTATAGTATTTCTACATTTGGAGTGACAATCATTAAATTTTTGTTCGACTGACCCATGAGCAGGAGTTATATACGGCGTCAATAACCACGGCTCCGAGGGATATCCGGTGTTCTTAAAAGTTCTTAAAAAATCGGTCTAAAATAATCCTTGAAATAAAACAAAAACTTTAAATTAAGTTCACATTTATTCAACTTATGTATGTAACTAAGATCTTTTGATAATCGACTGAACGATACTTCTGCACTAAAAAGACTGATAATAAAGTTATGAGAAAAGTTTAAAGAGCATCGTGCGATACGATTATTAAACACAGGGGAACAAAGAAATTTCCGAACATTCCGCCCGCCTCGTAACCGAAGGGGACCAATGATTTAAATATTTAAAATGTGTAGATAATTCGTAAATATAATAATTCAAAAAATATTAAAATTTTTAGTGAAATAATAAAATGTTAGGCAATTCTTAACTATGTTTTGATGGGAGATGCTTCACGATGATTGTTTTTATCGTCTACCGGCAGTGGGCAAAGTTTAACTAAAGGACGATTTAAAATTGATGCTGCCGTCTTTACCGTGGCGACTCGTATGTGACCATTAGGACCGGGATGAACTTCAAGTATGCGACCTAAAGGCCATTTAGTAAGTGGGTATCTTTCGTCTGAAACAATAACGAGAGAACCTTTCTTTAACGAGTTTTCCTGTTGTCTCCATTTTGACATAGACTTAAAACGTTGCAAATATTCGTTTGTCCAGCGCTTCCAAAAACTTTCTGCCATTTGCTGGATAAATTGTAGGCGTGATAATCGTGAAACAGGCAATCTAACGTTGAAGGCTCTGGTACACAATTTTAGGGTCCTCCAATTAAAAAAAGAGCTGGGGTTAAAGCGTTTACATCCGTAGGATCTTCGGAAAGAGGGCACAAAGGCCTGGGTTTGAGGACAGCCTCGATTTGTGCCAAAAGTGTTGACAGTTCCTCAAAAATCAAGCTCGTATCACCAATAATTCTTCGAAGATGAAATTTTACAGATTTTACCCCCGCTTCCCATTTTCCACCAAAATGAGGGGCGGAGGGCGAATTAAATTTCCACTCAGTTCCATCATTTGCTAAAATGGATGAAATCTCTGAGGACTGAAAAGGAGCTTAAGTTCTGCATCAGCGCCTATAAAGTTTGTTCCACAGTCGCTAGTCAGTGTAGAACATATACCGCGTTGAGCTATGAACCTCTTAAAAGCCGCAAGGAACCCACTAACTGAGTAATCTGTAGCAACCTCGAGGTGGACGGCTGAAGTAGATAAACAAACGAAGAGAGCAATATATCCTTTATATTGTTTTGCTCCGCGGCCGCGCCGAGTTTTAATAGATAATGGGCCTGCGTAGTCGACACCGGAATGAAGGAAAGGCCGTGCAGGCATTGCTCGGTTACGCGGAAGTTGACCCATAAGCTGTTTTGCAGTTTCTCCTCTCATTCTTGCACAGCGTACGCATTTACGATTGAAAGATTTGATTGATGAGCGTCCATTAAATAACCAATAAAATTGCCATAGATATACACACATTACTTGTGTGCCACCATGAAGAGTCTTTTCATGAGCTTCCGCTATAAGAAGATTAGTTATGGCAGATTTTGATGGCAAAAGAATTGGATGCTTTGCATCTGGGTCAATAAGAGCGTTTTTTAGTCGCCCGCCAACACGAAGTAAACCACAATTGTCAACAAATGGCGTGAACTTGCTAAAAGGATGGGTGCTTGGCAAGTCTTGACCCCCAATAAGAAGCTTGATTTCGGCCTGAAAAAAAGAATTTTGTGTTAACTTTATCCAAAACTTACGTTCACTGTCAAGTTCTTTTGGACTAATTTGCCGATAACCTATTGATTTAAAGCCGTTTTTTGAGCAAAATCTGCGGCAGATGGCTGTCACTCTTAACAAACGAGATAATTTCGAAAACTTCGGTATAAGATCCCATATTGGTATTTCTTGATGGCGACGTACTATATTTATGACACGATAAGAGACCCTTTCTTCACGATTTGTGTCGCCAGTGTATAAAGCTGGAGCAGGCCATCGTAACGAATGTTGTAATAGCCATTCTGGGCCATTCCACCATAGAGTGTGATTCATAAGCTGCTGAGCTGATAGTCCTCGCGATGCACAATCAGACGGGTTGGATTTGCCTGGAACATGGTGCCAGTTTGCCAGGGGTAGAGTGTCTTGAATTTTTTGTACACGATTGGATACATAATCTTTCCAGCGAGAAGGATGACCTTTTATCCATGTTAGCGCAACTAAAGAATCTGTCCATAAGTGCGTTGAAATTTGTTGCTGATTAATGGCAGCTTGAAAGTGAGCAACCCTTTTTGTGAGGATGAGAGCCGCATTTAGCACAAGCCGTGGGATAGTGGTTCGCTTAATTGGAGCTACCTTCGTTTTTGATTTGATTAAGTGCACTGATATACAATCGAGCTCTGAAATTACTCGTAAATAGATGACAGCTGCCATTGCATTCTCAGACGCATCTGAAAAGCCATGGATTTCCAAACCAAGAATTCTTGAAGATAAACCAATCCACCGCGGAATGGAAAAACTTTTGATATGTTCTAAATCGTTGATAAACTTAATCCATCGCTTTGCTAAATCTTCATCGTCCAGTTAACTTTCGAGAGCCAAATATCTTGCATTAATATCTTTGCTTGAATTGCGACTGGAGAAATCCAGCCAAGCGGATCAAAAGGTTTAGAGATATTAGATAATATAGAACATATTGTAGGCTTACTTATAGACTTCTTTGAAAATGGTGACGAGAAAGCAAAGCAGTCTTTTTCTGGTTGCCAATAAATACCCAGAGCAGAGACGTATGGATTTTCTTGCAACTGAATACAATTTTGTAACGTGCAACGATCAGGTGGGATACTTGAAAGAATTTTCGGATTATTTGCCGTCCACTTTTGCAAATTAAAACCGCCTGCAATTCACAACTTGTTAAGCTGGATAACGATTTCTTGGACCATTTATATTGTGTCTGCTCCCCCAAAAGTATCATCTACGTAAGTACTACTGTGCCAAATTTCTGCTGCTAGGGGGTATTTTGCTCCTTCATCTATTGCCAGTTGTCTTACCACTCGATTTGGCAGAAAGGGCGCAGGGCCAAGGCCATAAGTTACTGTTGTAAGGTAGTAAGCTCTCAAGTTTTTTGATAAGTTAGACGCCCAAAGAATTTGCTGAAAAGGCCAGTCCCTTGGGTCGACTTTTATTTGCCTAAACATTTTTTCGATATCGGCAGAAAAGATGAATTGATGTTGGCGCCATCTTGTGATAACATCTGAAATTTCTAGTTGCAGTTTAGGCCCAGTGTGCAAAATGTCATTAAGCGAAAGACGACTACTAGTTTTGTATGAACCATTAAATACAATCCGCAATTTTGTTGTAGCGCTTGATTGCCTTATGACTCCACGATGGGGGAGAAAGTATCCGAAATTTGGGCTATTCATTTCATGCGTTGGAACCATATGACCTAATGTTTGATATTGTTCAAGAAAATCTGAATACTTTTAAAAAAATTCCGGATTCGATTCAGATTTCTGAAGCATTTTAACAGCCATTCGTTCTGCGGCATCACGAGAGTCCCCGAGCTTCACGGGGGATATTTTAAATGGCAATCTTACTATATATTTACCATCTGAATCTCTTTTGTAAGTAGCTTTAAAATGTTCCTCACATTCTTTGTCTTCAGCAGATAAAATAGACCTTGTATAAGTTCCTTCTTCTTGAGCCCAGAATCTCTGCAACAACTCATCAAGATCGTGGTCTATGCGGCACTGGAAAGCGTGTACTCTTTTACGTGAATTTTCATTAGATGTGTATGGAATTACGCTGCCTGATAAGATCCATCCCAAAGATGTGAGTTGAGCAACTGGAAGGTTTTTGCCACCACTCCTTATTTGCCCATGTAAAAGATAACCGTATAGATCAGCTCCAATTATAAGTTCGATTTTGCTTGATATCATAAATTTAGGGTCAGCAAGTTGGATGTCTTTAAGAAAAGGTGCATTATTAAGATAAATATTTAACGATGGTAGCTGAGTGGTTAACTTTGATAACACATAAGCGGAGACGTTACACTCAAAATTTGAATTAAAATGAGGGCATAGCTTGAGGTGAACTAAACCTTTCGTGGCTCCCGACTTATGTGCCCCAATACCTATCAAGTTTAAATCTCCCTTATGTCGTTCTAGATGTAGTTTTTGTACCAAATCTTCACTAATGAGCATAATCTCTGAACCCTGATCAAGTAACGCACGCGCAACAACAAAATCTCCTTGAGGTGATACTATACGTACTAGAGCTGTAGCTAGCAGAATTTGAGAAGAGCAGTTGACGTCTCCCGAAGATGCATGATTACTGACAGCTGATAAATTATTTTTGCCAGCAGATTGAATTGGAGCAGTTGAAGATTCAGATCGAAATTGATAACCGTGAATGGATGAATGATGACGGCCGTTGCTTTGTCTACAACGTTTTGAACTTAGGCATTGAGAAACCTTATGATGACCAAGGCAATTAAAGCAGAGATTTTTTATGTTAGAACAGCGTGTTTCTGTTCGAGGGTCTTGTTGTTGTGACCGCTACAACTTGAAATGTAATGATTTGAGCTGCAAAGAGAACAAGAGATATTATTTTGTTGGGTTGGTATTTTATTTGAAACCTCAACAGAACACTTTTTATTTTCTGTCGTCACAAGAGAGCTGGCTGTTGATTTCATTGTTACTCTTGGTAGATTTGTTCTTGATTCAACACTTTCTAGTACTTGGATACGGCCACTGAGAAAAACTTCTAACTCGGCAAATGTTGCGGGCCTTTTGGATGAACTTCGGCAAAGCTCCCATGCTTCGTGTGATAATGAATCCAAACGTCGTACAATCATATAAACAATTATATGATCCCATTGCTGTACTGGCGAGCCCAAGCCGTCAAGTGCACCGAGGGACTCTTTTACTACTGCTAAAATATTTTTTAACTCAGATGAGGACTTTCGCTGAAGACGTGGTAGTTCGAATATAGCATCTATGTGAGAGTTGATAAGCATTCGTATGTTTTCGTATTGTGTGCACAAAAGATTCCAGGCGGGTGCAAAATTTTCTGATAAGACTGGTAAATGTGATATACATTTCAACGCTTCTCCGCTGAGACTGCTCTTTAGATAATAAAACTTTTCAACTGCTGATAATTCGCTATTTGATTGAATCATGGAGGTGAACAAATCGTGAAAAGGCCTACAATCATGATAATTTCCAGAAAAGTTTGGTAGGGTTATTTTTGGTAAAGAGCGCAAATGAGAAGAATGATATTGCGAATGATCCATGATTGTAGTATCCACTACGGCATTAATACGTATTTCTTCTAAGCAAGTAAGCATTATTGACCGTGCATTTAAGTATGCTTCTTCACATTTAGAGTAGGTGTCATCAGTAAAATATTTGTTTTTCTTTACCTCTTCAGAAATTCTCGTACGCATCAGCTTATCGTGCAAATTTTTAAATTTAGTCCAGTTGGCATCTAATGTTGATAGTCGAGTTTCCACTTGAGCCTTGGTACAATCCTCTTTAGAAAGTACTTTAAAACTTATAAAGGCTGATTCTATGTACGAGAAAGTCAACTCCAAGTTAAGGAGGACTGATTCCTGGCTTTCGCTTATTTTGTTTATTTTTTGGAAAATTATTATATATGCCTTTTCAGTTGTTGTTCAAATTCTTTATTTTTTAATGATGAAGCACAAGCAGCGATAACCAGTTAACTTTTCGATGTAAGAGTATATGCTGCGAATGTTAATTATATTCAAAATGATGTTTAAATAAATACAGCATGTAGCGTACGTAAGCAGCTCAGAAGATTAAGCAGATGATCGACAGAGATTGAGCATCGAACAAAAGCAGCATAATTAAAAATACCGTAAGCAGCAAGAATTTTTATTGAACAAAATGTTCAAGGCAATATTGATTTATTTTTTAATATAATTTAGCAAGAATATGTACAT
Organism: Cistogaster globosa; assembly: GCA_937654795.1. Taxonomy (NCBI): domain Eukaryota; kingdom Metazoa; phylum Arthropoda; class Insecta; order Diptera; family Tachinidae; genus Cistogaster; species Cistogaster globosa. The sequence continues at coordinate 46,136,520 of OW569407.1, forward strand.
ATGTATATTTTGCAATAATGTACGTAGGTGACACTAAATGTTCAAAGAGATTTACAAACGGTTCCTTTTGCTCACTTCTTCTTTAGAATATTACACAGCAATGCACTTTGTAAGGTGAATGATGAATTGTCACATCTCCGTAGGATAAAACACATCCATAAGTTAAAATTAAATTTTTTTTTAGAAATATACTAAGGACCGATCCGGCTCGAAGGACCAAAATGTTCTTAAAAGTCCTTAAAAAATCGGTCCAAAAAAAACCTTGAAGTAAAACAAAAACTTTAAATTAAGTTAACATTTATTCAACTTATGTATGTAACTAAGATCTATTGATAATCGACTGAACGATACTTCTGCACTAAAAAGACTGATAATAAAATTATGAGAAAAGTTTAAAGAGCATCGTGCAATACGATTATTAAACACAGGGGAACAAAGAAATTTTCGAACATCTGGCGTTTCCTAAAAATGTTCATATTACATTATAATTAAATCATACCTGTACGAGTACACTTATATGTATCGATTTGTTAATTTTTACCCACCTAGTAGTCATTTACGTGCCCCTTCTTGTAAAAAATGTTGCTGCATCACACGTCTGTACGGGCTTGTATTCCATATGAAGGAATCGTGGCAGGAAACGGGATGTGTGGTATCAACGAACGTAATTCTCATATTACTATCGCATATCTAAGAAATCGTAAAATGTATTTATTATTACACGCTTTTATATTTATAAATGTGTAATTTATACTTACGAGAGTGGTATTCAAACTGTAATTTCCTTTTCTGTTGTAATAAAGGTTGTTGTTTTAATTTGGATTTACAATATTGATGTGTATTCCATCAATACATCCGATGACGCCGGGTATGCCAAATTTTCTGTAGAACTCCTGATAATTAGCTCTGGTTTTTCGTCTGACGGATATTTTATCCATTCTGCGCAGAGACTTCTTTCTAAAGCATCCAACACTTTAGAAGCACCTCGCAAAAATTGGATTGCGCCATTCCTACTTCGTAATCTCTTCCAACACCTTTTTGGAATTTTTTGTTTCCGGCAGAAAACCTGCCAAAATATTCATCAGGTATGAAAACGCCGATTTATGCACCCTGTAATGTTGAATAAATCTAAAATGGAAACAAATTGATTTAAATTCTTTAAATAAACGAAACCCACTTACAATGTATCGGGCAATTCTAATGGATTAGAAGCATCTCGCAAAGTACGACGAGCTATCCGCTATTGCTGAATCTCCTCCTCTTGTAGTGATATAATGGCACCAATTCTGAAAATTTTTTAAACTACAAATTAATATATTAATATTAATTGCAAACTTGAATTTAATTACTTTTTACATAACTTACCCACAAATCTTCAATAAATTTCACTTTTTATTTATATCTTCTTCTTCCCTATTGTACACTCACTTCATATTGATAGCAAAACAAACGTTCCCATTATATTCATGATAGCAAATTTCCCTACTTTGGAAATAAAAATTTTATGGGATTAAAAATTTCACATCTTATTCACGACAGGGGTGATAGATTTTTATACGTGAAGAAAAAAGATGTACTATACTAGGCAGTTATAGGGAATGGGCGCTAAATTTCAAAAGAAAACTCCTCGCATAAATTTAATTGAAAGAAACGTAGAGAATATGTTAGAAAACTCACCAGAAAAAGAAACTGATTACTTTCAAGAACAGTCTGAGGTTAGTGTGAGACCGGCGTTGGACGCTAATGCAATAGTTGAGCTGGTAGAGGAGTTTGGTGAAATTGTAAGCTCGGTATCATCTGACGGTATAGAAACAATAGATGTGGCACATTTGGAAGAAGAGTTTCGCAGGGAAATACAAACAATGGTTAATGCTTATAAACCTCAAAAACCTGAGAAACACTTAATGGAAATGCACATTACCCTAAAAGATGAAATTCCTATAGCAAGCAGACCTCGCAGAACTTCGCTTGCAGATAAGCAGGTTAAGGACAATCAGGTCAAGGGGTGGCTCGAAAAGGGTATTATAAAACCCAGTTTTCCTGAGTATTCTTCTCCAATTGTATTAGTTACAAAAAAGGATGGTACAAAGAGGCTTTGCTGCGACTACAGGCGTTTAAATGAAAAGATAGTTCGTGACAACTTTCCTATGGCGTTGGTTGACGACGTCATTCAGTGACTTCAAGAGGCTAAGGTATTCACGACCCTTGATTTGAGAAACGGTTTTTTACATGTACCGATTGCGGAAAAATCGCGTAAATATACACCATTCCTTACACAAAATGGACAGTATGAATTCCAGTATGTAACTTTTGGAATTGGTAACTCACTTGCAATTTTTTGTCGATATATAGCAGCTGTATTTCACGAACTAATTGCCTTATATATGGATGCTATAGTTATACTGTCTCGTGATAAAAGGGAGGGCGTGGAGAATTTTCGAAGAGTACTAGAAGTGGCATCGCTAAATGGACTTCAGTTGAAATGGAGTAAGTGTCAATTTCTGCGCCACAAAATTCAATTCCTAGGATATATCGCTGAAAATTCCTCGATATCTCCGTCTGAAGACAAAATTGCAGCTATAAGAGATTTTCCAATACCAAACAACATTAAAGACATACAACGTTTTTTAGGATTGACTTAATTTCTTCGACGTTTTGTTAAAGATTACGCAATGATCGCTAGGCCGTTATCTAGTTTTTTAAGGAAAGGTATAAAATTTAAAATGGGTGATGAAGAATTGTAAGCAGTAGAGCAACTTAAGGCAGCTTTGACAAGCAAATGAGTACTAAGTTTATACAATCCAAATGCCGAAACAGAAATCCATACTGACGCGAGCAAACATGGTTACGGTGCAGTACTTCTTCAACTTGACGTTTCACCCAATTGAGTATATGAGCAGAAAGACGACGGTAGCTGAAGAAAAACACCACTCGTATGAATTAGAGGTGTTGGCTATAGTGAAAGCCCTAAAATAATGGCGGATATACGTCCTGGGATTAAAGTTCAAAATTTTCACAGATTGTAATGCGTTTGCCATGACAATACGCAAGGAAGATGTACCTGTAAAAGTGTCAAGGCGGGCCTTATTCCAACAAGAATTTGACTGCAGTATTGAACATCGGTCTGGAACCCAAATGAGGCATGTTGATGCACTGAGTATGTGTCATGTCTTATAATGCAGGATTCGTTACGTCATCTTATTATAGAGGCGCAACAAAATGACGGTTGGACAAAAGCTGTTTGCATAGCTTTTGAAATGACTCCTTATGAAAATTTCTACGTCAAATATGGAATTCTACACAACGACCCAACAAAAGAGTTAATAGTAATACCAGACGAAATGCAAAAGGAGGTTATAGAGATGGCCCATCGACAAGGACATTTTGGGATTCGTAAAACTAAAGAATTAGTAGAAAAACAATTTTTATACCAAAAATAGAATCAAAAGTTGAAACTGTGGTTAAAAGTTGCAAAAGCTGCGAGAAAAGAAGGCATGCTCGATCCGATCGACAAATCTGATCGACCCTTCATAACATACCACATAGACCATGTTGGACCAATGGAAGCAACACACAAAATGTACAATCATATCTCGTTATCATTGATGCTTTTACAAAACATGTGTGGATTTTTCCAACAAAAAGTACGGGTAGTAGAAAAGTAGTAGAGAAATTGGAGAAACTGTCGTCAATATTTGCAAACCCTCAGAGAATAATAAGTGACCGAGGATCGGCTTTTACATCCAACGAGTTTAAAGAATACTGTGCCAACGAAGGGATACAACATTTGCTAATTGCCACCGGAGTTCCAAGGGGAAATGGACAAGTGGAGCGAGTTCACCACATACGAGGGCTGCTATATATATTTCTGTGCAATCTGACATATCCATTGGAAAGTTTGTCATTTTTAAGCATAATCGTACTCAAAAAGTTTTGACGTACGACCATTATTTGTGTTGTTTACAGTGACTTGAAAAAATTAATATAGAAAAAAATGAAATTAACTCGTGAACATTTTCGTGCCATCATTTTTCACAACTTTTGACCTGGATTATCATGACAAGAGTGTATTAATGAACTTAGATCTTTTTATGGCGATGAAGCACCATCTTATAGCACTGTAATAAATTTATGCCAATTTTGAATTTAATCGTGGCCGAAACTCGCTCAAAGACGAATTCCATGAAGGTCGTCCAAAAACGGCTGTTGTGCCAGAGAACATTGATGCCGTGCGTGAACTCATAATGCAAGATCGACATGCGATATACCGAGCGATAGAAACATCCATGGACATTTCTTCTACCAGCATACATTCGATACTGCATGAACACCTGGCCATAAAACAGGTTTGTTCTCGTTGGATCCCGCACAATTTTAAAGTCGCTCAAAAAAGCTCGTGTCGATTGGTGCAAAGAAATGTTGCAAAAATACGATTGCGGTGCTTCAAAAGACGATTATAAGATCGTCACAGATGACGAATCATGGATCTATGCGTATGAGCCCGAAACGAAACAACAATCGACCGTGTGGGTCTTCAAAGACGAGCAAAATCCAATGAAAGTTGTTCGTGGAAGAAGCACTTCGAAGCAAATGGTCGCCTGTTTCTTTGGCAAAACTGGTCATGTGGCGACTGTTCCGCTTGAGCAACGTAGGACGGTCACTTCTGAGTGGTACACTACAATTTGTTTGCCTGAAGTCATCGGAGAAATTCGAAAAACAAACAAGAGAAGACGAATCATTGTTTAGCATGACAATGCGAACTCTCACACATCGGCTCAAACCAGAGAGTTTTTGACCGGCCAAAACGTCGAATTAATGGGACATCCGCCGTACAGCCCTGACTTGGCACCTAATGACTTCTTCTTGTTTCCGTACGTCAAGAAAAAAATGCATGGTCAACGATTTTCGTCGCCAAAAGGAACTGTTGAATTGTTTAAAAACCATGTTTTAGAGGTGTCTCAATCGGAGTGGAAGAAGTACTTCGACAACTGGTTTGAGCGCATGCAAAAGTGTGTAAATCATGCTGGAGAATACTTTGAAAAACAATAAAACCATTTTTGATTATAAATATTCGCATTTTCACTATTAGGCCAGAAATATATATGTAGCAGCCCTCGTAATCGCGCACATGCTTGAAAAACTGTGTGCAGAAAAGCTGAACAAAAGGTACAAATACGTGGAGAGAGCTCAAAGAGTTCTTAATAACGCTCCCTCCAGAAGCACTCAAAAAACCCCCTTCCAAATAATGACGGGAATCGGAACGAGAACAAAAGACGATTTACAACTTAGCCAAATATTACAAGAGTTTGCTGAATCCGAGCTACAAAGGGAAAGAGATGAGACCAGAGAGAATATAGCCAGAATTCAAGAGGAAAATAAAAGGACATTCAACAGAAAACGAATACCGAGCACAAATTACAAAGTAGGAGATTAAGTTGCCATCAAATGCACCCAATATGGTGTAGGCATGAAGCTACGTCCGAAATTTTTTGGTCCGTATAAGGTATTAGCCAAGGTAAACCACCACCGCTATGAAGTGGAGCAAGTTGGTGAAAGTGAAGGCACTAGCAAATGCGTTACTGTGGTATAATACATGAAACCGTGGAGCCCGGCTTCGGGACGAAGACAGAGTCAGGAGGGCCGATGTGGCAGTTAAGTCACTGGGCAAACGGACTACCTATTGTAAGTACTAGACGCATGACAAGTAGTAGGCTTTAATATACAAAGTAGAATTAAACACAACTAATACGCAAGCAAGAAAAATAGTAGGTCATGATATACTAAGTAGGCTATGACACAACAACAATCACATGAAAACATTCATATATAACACACATAGAATCACAAACCTAAAAATTACTAACACACACACAAAAACAGATAGTAGACTTTGAAAAAAGCGTTTAGAGAAAAAAAGCAAATAGAACATAAGGAGAAATTAGATTAGTTTTTGAAGAGACATTGACGTGAAATGTTGTGTGAAAAAAATATTAAAATAACCTAGTGCTAAAATAAATATAATTTAATAATAAAACATATTATCCGTACAACTAGTTATTAAAATATAAAAACTTATAATCTCTATTTAAATTTCTAAATTAAAAACTATTTATAAAATAAGATCATAAAATTAAATAAAGGATTGTGAAACAAAATATACGAGTATAACTTTTATTTTAAATCCAAAGGAATTTAGCCAAAAATTCCCACATATATACATAAATTAACAACATCATAAAAGAATATCTCAACCTAGGTAATTTTGTTCTTTTGTCATATCTTAGTGAAACCGAAATAAAAAAATAAAATATATATATAATAAAAAAATACATATGTACTAAGCGTTAATTAACCTAATAAGATTTCAGCAGGAAAACTGCTGAAACTGAGAGTGGAGCAATCAAATATGAGGCAACTTCTACCACCCTACTATCTCTATATTTAAAACTGAGTTCCTTTTCTATTAAGACTGTGTGTGAATTACTTGTTTAAGATCTTTAATTACCCCATTTCACTGCTTAAGTTTTCATTGTAGGCAAATTCAATCTTAGCTCTAAGTTTGTAAATAATAAAAAGTTCAGTTCTCAAGTAGCAACTAAAGGATCACGTTATTTCACTACTAGACACGTGACTACATGCAAAGATTTAATATCAGTGTTAAAAGCTTCGAGTCATAAAATAGTTTTAATGGATAAGAGACTATATGTACAGGCAACCTTATGTAGAGGCAAAATTAATCTCATGGTATAGCGCAAAAGCTTCGTCGTCATTGATTACCATGTTGTAAATGTTTTTCTTTTTTTTTTGGATAAATAGGGTTTGAGTGTTTAGGCAGTTCTGCTCAATTCGCTGCTTTATTTAAATTGGCTTAATATGAAGATCAAGACAACCCAAAAGGCTTAGAGATTTAATGATTATAGATTGAATATTGGTTTTTCTAACACGATTAATAACCTTCATAATTTTTTTGTTAACAATTTGATCCCGCAAAATGTATAATTTTGGTTTTTAAGATGATAATTTGGACCTGCTATGATATTTCTGGTGGGAGTAGTTCTAAAAGTCTCTATTCTGCGTTTTATTGGAGGGGAGCGCATTAGCTACAGATTGGGAGGCGTATTCAATTTGGGATAGAAATATTGAAAGTTTCATATTTGTCTTGTAGATATGTTTTTGGGTGAAAGGTTTTCTTGAGTCAAGATAATTCTCAATGCTATGCAGTTGAACTTGAATCTCTTATCAAAGATCACTCCAAGTATACGTAGTATATCAACTACCATTACAGTCAAGTTTGTGGCACGTATCGGATATACTAAACTTTTCAATTGATAAATTTGCACACGATATTAAAAGTTTTGTTGTTATATATCGAATTAAATAACTTTGTTTTTAGGTAAAATTGTTTTGGTAATTTCTGTTATGTTATTTTTTATAATATTAACATTAATTTGACCTTTAATTTACTAAGCACTACGTCAGTTTTTTAAAATAAGAATATACATACATAGTTTTTTATTTTGTCAATATTTCGCCAAACCGTTGGCATTTTCAAGAAGCAAAAATAATTAAATTAAGTTTTTTCATATACAAAAAAAATGTACATATGTATATTGAACTAATCTGTCAATCAAACTCGAAAACCTCTAAAACTCAAAAGTCAAAAATAGCAAACATTTCAATGTTACATTTAACATCATAACACACATAGAATCCGGGGCACATAAAATCCGTCATACGTTGTACTTTGACAAATTCAACTAAAGTCAAAGTAAGGACGGATGAGGTTGGCACAATGAATACTTTGCTGAAAGATGTTAAATCAAAGTTTGCTCTCTATATTTATTCACTTTTAAATTTAAATTGTATTTTATTCACTTGTTAATTTAATTAAACTTGTATTTTATTGTTTGCCACCAAAATTGTTTTATTAAAATCACAAAACACAATTGAAATGCAGCAAGAGTTAAAAGAGTTAAAAGTTGACCAACTTTGGTACTTTGCGTTGACGGACACGTATTGATTGTGACAACGCTCATAAGAAAACATGTATTTTAACTGACTTGTGAATTGAATTTGTCAAAGTTTAAAGTGTGAAGGATTCTATGTGCCCCAGCCTATAAATCATTAAATATTGTGAATCCAACTAACGATATAAAGATATTTATAACCCACGAAGATGTTTTAGTTTTAAATATAGAAAATAATTATAAAAGTCCATTGTTGTTAGAGATGTTACAAAAAATTAAATTTTTAACAAAAAAAAGAATAAATTTTAGGGCTGATACTGATAATGGTGCGCAGTGTTATAGACAAAAAACTAATAAAAACCTAACTTAATAAGCTAGCTAGCTAAACAGGAACTAAAAAAACTTAATTAATAGTTATAGCACTTATTCAAAATTCATAAATAGCACAACAACTACTCCCAGCTGATAACAGAAATACAACAATGCGTATTGGCATGCAGAGAAAAAAGCATCTCTATAATATATTGATAGATATGTTCTGTTGTTAGCTAAAAAGCTTATTAAACTACTAAAAAATTAAGTATGTTCTTATTATTTAGTTTAAAAAAAATTTATTTGATTAAATTTTGAGCTTAAATTTAGTTTAGTAAAGTAACTCCAATAAAAATATATATGTATAGATACCCGCTTTTCTAACCTACAAATAAATTGCAATTTTATTTCAAAATTTCAGTTTTTTATCTCATAAGGCGTAAATAATTAGCCATGTCTAAAAAGCTCTTTCCTGTTTTTTCTTACAAAAAAAAATACTTCTTGTTCTACCATCAGTCCCCAAAAGACGTAACAAAAAAATCTTTCAACTTAATTGTCCAAGAATATTCTAATTTCTTGTGTTTTCTTTATTCCTTCTTTTCTCGAATTTGTTTGCTACTGGGTTTTGTTTTGCATTAGCAATCAAAACCACCTCAAGGGTTACTTTGAACGCTCATCATCGGCTCAGAGGTCTTATTACTTTTTCAGCTTCCATCCATTTTTTCCCTAGCCTAACATTTAGAACAACATCAAAATAAATTTTCTGGGATTTCTTTACTAGCTTACTGACTTACATAAATTAATATTAAAGATACGTTTAAAGGTGAATCTAAGGTTTTGCGAATTGATATAACAAAGCAACTTTTTTGTACGAGTCCGTGTCAAAAACAAGTAATTTAATTTGAAAATATACAAAGCAAATAGTGAAAAAATTTAAAACAAGAATAAAGGTACGGTCACATTTGGCAAACATTTGCCTCAAATTTGTTTTTTCTTGTTTGCCTTAAATTTTTTGAAAACAATACAAAATTTGTTTTGTGGTCACACTAGGCACATTTATTTGCCTATTTTTGTTTGTTCAAACAGTTAAAAAATAATGACAAATAAAATATGGGCAAACATGTTTGATGTGCGGTCACACTTAAATATATATTTGCCTTAAAAATATATTTGATCAAACTGTAAAAAAACATAAATTTATTTGCCTTGAAACTATTACAGATAGGATGTCTTCATTGGCATTTCATTTCTTCAGCATTATTACGAAATAATTGCAAAGAAAATATTTAAAATATTATTGAATTGTAAAAAAACTAATAACAAATGGTAAGAAATGATTACTCCTATTAAGTTTTTATGTGCAGTACAATATAAGTTGAAAACAAACAAACAATAATTATTTGAGATCGAAACAAAAATAAACAAATGAAGGAAAATCTATCCTATCTAGGCAAACTTTATGCGCTTCCTTTTTAAAGTACCAAATTAAGCTTTAATTTTTTTCTTATACTATACACAAAAAGTAAATTTTCAGATTTTGATATGAAAAGAAAATATCCACCGCTGATGGTAATAAACTATAAAAACTATTCAAGTAATGGAGGCTGGCATTATATTTATATACACACATGTATAATGTATACAGATTACAGTCAAAATAATTATTGTACATAATGGCAATATTAGAAGAAAATTTATAATGAATAACTCCCACGTATGAAAGTCACAAGTAAACAAAGCCATGCAAAAATGTGAAATTTTTCATCTTTTATACTATAAAGAAGCACAAATAGTTGTTCTCAGGGAAGAGAACAATAAAAGGAAGAACCTAAAAAGGAATTAGATTTCACTTCTAAATAAAAATTTGTATTATGCATTCATTACATCTTTTTAGTTAAAATTTCTACAAATTTTTATTTAATTTAATATAATTTTCAATCTACAGCTGTTAATTTGTTTATTTTATATAAGTGTAGACAAATAATATTTTTTAAGTCGCTTAAATAAATAGACAATTTGACGAATAATCAAACTGTAACTGCCGTGTTCATTAAATACTAAAATAGTTTTAAAATGTATTTTATGGCAAATTTGCAATGTTTTTTATGAATATGGCAGTATATATACAACACTGTAATTGGGACAATTTCCAATTTCGGAAGATAGAAGAAAAACACTTGGATCTCACCGGGGTTTTTAAAAACTGTTGCGTAATTACTTACAACTAAACGCATTTATATGTATTAATGAAAAATTCAGTTCACATTCAGATGTAAAACAAGTCCTAAGACTTATGGAACACATCTCTTTTTATTGCAAATCGAAAATTTTGGAAGAGTAATTTAGGTGTATGAAATGGATTATCACTAAAGTTATTAAGCAATGTTAAGAGTGGTGTGGACTAGGCTATGGATTCTTAGTTTTTTTCCCACGCATCGAGTGATACTTGTTTTTGTTCTGCATACAGCCGACTTTTTTTTGGCTCTTTATGCAGTTTAAAAGATTTGTAAATTTAATTTAAAGTTTAATTATTGGAATGTGTAATTTAGGTTAGTTAAATTTAAGCGTGTTAAATTCTTGGTTATGCAATGTAAACTAATCGATATTGTTCATTAAAGTCAAAGCACGTGGCTGGTCTTATTTAATCTCATTAATAAGAAATTTAAAACAACATAAATACATTTATCTATAATCAGAGCTTTGTGTATAACAACATACACAGCCCAATCATGAATGTTCTCACGGAATTTCTTTCTCACGGGAAAACATTTTCTCGAGATAAAATTCCTCCAATTATAAATTCCCTGGGAACGAAAAATTTGAAGGGAGCTATTTTGCTTTTTTACATATAATTTCTCTTTCATAATACCTACTTTTTTCCCCGATATTTTTTCACTTTCCGCAGACAAAAAAAAGGGGACGTAGTTTCTGTTTATAATTGGGTTAATAGTTTATAACTACAAATCTCTATAATTTCCAAACTTATAGCTTCTAACAGGATTACTTGTCATAGGTAGAAGTAAGGAAAATTTTGTTTAAGTCTAGTCTAACATAACATTTCAAAATAAAAACAAGAGTTACTTTTTAGACTCTTTTTTTCGAGTAATATATCCCCAAAATTTTGTATATTATATATAATAGAAGATATTATAGCAAGCGTAATAAATGTTTCGAAAATAAATTATCTATTTTCGACCAGGAAATTTTTGTTGTAAAATAAACTTTTTTTTTAAATGGGACCAATATTTATCAAAAACTTTATAAAAGATAATTTGTTAGAAAATATTTTTCAAAGTTATTTTAATTTTTTATGAATATGGCGAAATTTAAATTGGGACATAAAGTCCTCCAGTTTTTAAAAAACTAATTTTTTTTAATAATATGTGTATTTCCGATTTCGGAAGATAAAAAATAAACTGTTTCTCACCGGGGTTTTTAAAAACTATAACGTGGAATGGAACAATTTTTTTACGTAAAATTTTGAAACCGTTTTCCATTCTAAAGCGAAAATGTCAAAATAAACCAAATTTTATATAAAAACTTTAGTTATATATAACTAGAAAAATATACGGTTTCTTTAAGTTTTCATTTACCTTTTCTTTTAAAAATTGCATTTCATTATTACTATTAATTGTAATTTTATGCGATTTTTCCCGAAACTTAATTATTTAGTTATTATTTAGTGTTTGCTTGTGTTTTTTTCTTACAAATATTTTGTAAGAACAAATATTTGTTTGCCTAAAAATGAGTCAAATATTTGCTGTCGAGCGGTCACACTATGTTCACATTAGAAGCATTTTTGTTTGCTGGAAACTAATTTTATTTGCCCGAAATCAGCTGTGGTGTTGTTTGCTCCTAATAAATATTTTGTGGTCAGACTACGGCAAGCAAATATTTGACGATTTCGGGCAAATGTTTGTCAAGTGTGACCGTACCTTAACAATGTTTAAAAAATCACACAGCATAAAATTTTACTAAACGAAAATAAATTCAGATTTTTTTAATTTTAATAAAAAATGGCGTTTAAAATAAAGAAACAACACTAGAAAAAGTTTATGAATGTGCTTAACCTGAAGCAAGAGAACACATTTTTGCTAGAATAATTTCCTTAATCAAAAATAAGTAGTATTTTCCAAAAAATAAAAATAAGTAGAAAAAATAAGAGTGCTATATTCGGCGTGGTCGAAAATCTTATATACCCTTCACCTTCATATATTCATAGCCACATGTATTTATATATATATATATATATATAGCAGAATGAATTGATATTTGGGGTGAAGTTGAGTTGCTTATGTATTACCTGCTCTGTATTCTCCTTTATTAAAGAATCTATTGCCATATAAGCGCAAAAGGCAAGGCTTTAAGTAAGCTGTACGTTCGCTGAACGAAATATTCTGAAGATGACAGACACGTACTAATTGAAAATTGATGCGATGAACAAACCTGTTGTTTATAAGTTCTTTATCTTAAATATTTTGATCCGCATTAATTTTTAAACAAATAAGCAATCTTATTATTAAAATATCTCGATAAATAATTTAAGTAATTAGTAATAATTTAAAATCCTAATTTATTAAAATCAATCCATATAAAATTTTTTCAAGGTTATAAAATAAATTCTCTACAATTTGGCTTATTTTTCAAGATTATATATATATATATATATATATATATATATATATATATATATATATATATATATATATATATATATATATATATGTATATTGTATGATAGTTTTTCTTTTGCTGTTTCACTGTTTTTTCTTGCAATTTCGTAAAATGTCGTTGCATCAATTTGTTCGCTTAGCCGATAGTTTTGTTGAGTTCGAGGCAGATCGAGATTATGATAATAAATATCCGTTGACTTCATATCATGCTATCGAGGTTCATAGGATTAAGCTGAATTCCAACTGGACGCGACTCTTTTTCTGTTTGAAGCTGAAAAAGAGTCTAAGGACAATGATGAATCAACGGACTGTTAAGAAGAATTTTAAGAGTATTTTTATGACGTACTGTTGTTTTCTTGCAAAGTTGTCGGAAACGTCTGACGCCCTCTGATTGCAAGACTAAACTTCTAATCCAGGAGCACAGTCTCAGTATTCTATGCGACCGGGATCTTCGTGAAAGGAAGCACTTTAGCTTTATTTGCCTCCGATTGAAATTAAAACGTTTCATGGTGATTATGAGTCCTGGTCAACATTTCGTGATTTGTTAACTGCAGTAGTTTCGAACTCTTAGGCCAGTAATGTTTAAAAGTTATTTTACTTGACCCAAAACACCAAGATGATGCTAGAAAAATTGTTCTAAAAAAAGTCCTCTCACCCATCAAGGCTTTGATTTGGCTTGAAAAAACCTCTACGCTTTAAAAATCGACAGTGCTTGTAAATGGTCAATTAAAAATTTTGTTTAACCTTTAGTTCATTAATTCCGAATCAGGCGAAGCTTTTAAACAATTGTAACGAGATATGAATTCATTCATATTCATACTCCAAGGGTATAACATTTCAAGGTGGAATCCAATTTTCGTATTCGTATGTACAAATAAGCTTCCGTAGAATACCTTCATGCTATGGGAGCAAGAGTTGAAAGATAAAACTGCTCTACCGCAATGGTAAGACCTGGACCAATTCCTCACAAACCGGTACCAAACTTTGGAGTCTGCTGCCTATATTCCTTCGAATAAATCTAGGACTAGTGACAGCAGTCCAGAAGTTCAACCCAATTTAGGTTCGAACAAAAGAGTGTATAGTTTTAAGGCCAATATTTCCAGTCCTCTATGTCAGTTATGCAAGAATCAACATCATGCGGTTAAAAAATGTTCCAAATTTCTGGAAATGAAATACCAGCAAAGGCTAGATGAGATCAAAAAGGAAGGCTTGTGTTTGTATTGCTTTTAGAAAACCCACAGCGTTAAAAACTGCTGAAAAAAATAATACTTTACTTCACAGAGAAGTGGATAATACAAGTACGTATCATCTCGCTCGTTTGTACCATCTAGAAGTATACAGTCCACTAACAAAGCTAGTTCGAACAGAGTTAAGTCATGCTTTGCTACAAATTCTAGAGCCGCTGTACCAGGAACAGCATGGGTAAACATCCCATATTTGGGGACGAAAAACCAAAGTCTTGCGTTGATAGACTCGGGTCCTGAAGGGACTTCATTTCAGAATCGTTGTTTAAAACCCTCAGGCTTTCCTCTCAGCCTACCACAGCCCAAATTTCTGGCCTGAACAACTCGATTTCGGCTAAGATTCAACGTCAATGTTAATTGACCATAGGCTTGCTGCTAAAATGATAACATTGAAATAGCGGTAACTGCATTGGTAGTTCCTCAGCTTTCTGGTAAACTTCCATCTCCGACAATTTCCGATTCGATGTTTTTAAATCTTCCTATTGTTCCACTTGGAGATCCTAAATTCAATTCTAGCTGAAAGATTGATTTGGTAATATTTTTCCCTCGATTATTTATTTAGAAATAATACATAATATGTGCGAATCTTTAATAGGTCAAGAAACTATCTTTGGGTAGATTCTTACTGGTCCAGTCGGTTGCAATTCTAGTGAAGCTCCTATAATAAAAACGAACTTTTGCAAAGTTTCTTTCGATCAAGAAATTTTTAGATTTTTGGAGGTCGAGAATTTTCTAAAGAAGAACTGTTTGTCTCCAGTTGACCAGTCTTGCGAAAACCTTTACGCAAGCACCGCAAAAAAAGCAGAGAGAGCCGATATGTAGGGTTATCTCCATTTAAGAAAGAATTTCTGAAAAAATTTCCTGGCTAATTATTCCATGATCAATACCATTCGTATTCCGCGATGGATTGGTAACTGTCCAAAGGCCAAAATCCAATTTCACGGATTCTGCGATGCGTTCGAAAAAGCATAGCAGCGGAAATATATGTTCGATTATTAAGTTATACTACGTCCATTATTTCTACTCATCTTATTTTACCAAAAAAGAAGGTGACTTTAATCATAATTTTGTAAGTTCCTAAACTAAAGCTATGTGGAGCACTTCTTCTAGCAGACATGATAGACAGTTTAGTGGCTAGACTTAATTTCAAGAAACAAATTCTATTTATTGCTGAATGGACTGAACGATTGTATTATCCTGGTTAGCGAAACCACCGTGCAGTTGGTTAGCCTTTGAAGCGAACCGTGTGTCAAAAATTCCCAAGGAGTTTGGTTTTCCCAAATGGCACCACGTTAGTTCTGAAACAAGTCCAGCAGATTTAGCTAGTCGAGGTATGTATCCACAGGACCCTGGAAATAGCAATTTATGGTGGTTCGGGCTTCCTTGGCTTAAAGAAGAAGAAGCTCTAATTCTTTCAACATTGAGAAAACTGACTTGGAAGCTAAGCCTGTTAGAGTAAATTTTTCTTACTTTACCGATTCCACAGACATATTGCAACGATTCTTCTCTTTTTATAGAGAATTGCGTGTTATGGCATATGTCCATCAGTTTTTATTCCAAACACACCGGCGTTCTCGTTCCATTTTCCATACATATTTAACCGCACTATCTATTGAAGAAATTCGTAATATATGTTTACTGTATCTCAGAAAGCATCGTATCATAACGAGTACGAGGCACTTATTTCTAGGAAAGCTTTACCCAAATCCAATAATATATTTAATTTAAATCCATTTCTGGACTCTCAAGGTATAATTCGTTCTTGTGGCCGATTGCAATTCGCACCTGGTCTTCCTAACAATGAAAAAAGAATCCATTATTATTTCTTACAATTCCCATTATGCAAAACTTCTGATCAGGTTCACAACGTAAGTCTCCAAGGAGAAAAGCAGTTAGTTCTGCGATAGTTGAGAACGCAATTTTGGATTCCGAAAGCCAAAAATTTAATTCAATATATTATAAACAAACGTAGGACTAGTCTTACTTGCAAAAAAAGATGTCGAGAACAAATAATGGCAGCCTTGCTTACTTAGATTTTACCGGTCCGTTAGGCGTAAAAAGCTACTTAGGTTGTTTTTGTCGTATATCGAAAGGATACGTATTCATTTTCGTTTGTTTTTCAACTCAACCGATTCAATTGAAAGGCACTTGTGATTTATCCACTCATTCATTTCAAGCAGAATTTAGCTGTTTTGTGTTACGCCAATTTTGCTCCCTTCATCTTCATTTCGATAATGGCACAAATTTCGTAGCCGCCTTTAAAGTCTTGATGCGAGAGTTTATTCAAGCTTCGCAAGAGCGTATACAAGGTAATTATGCTTACCGAAGTATTTCTTGGTTTGTGGTAAACGGGTGTAAAAAGTCTTTAAATCCATTCCCGAAAGATCGCAGGAAATTATAAAAATAGATTTGTAGAATTGTCAACTCTTTTAACAAAGATTGAAGCATGCTGAAATTCTAGGCCGGTATTCCCTATTTCTACCGATTCGACAGATCTTTGCGGTGTAAGTCCGGGCCATTTTCTTATAAGCTCTCCAATTTTAGCACCCATTGAACCCCTTGATTCGTCCACATCCATACTGAACCGTTGGCAAAAATTAAAGCTATTCACCAGAATTTTGCTATCGATGGATGAACGTATATTTAATCAAACGGAAGAGGCCCGAGGGTAATATTAACAACGGAGTCCTAGTAGTGATCAAAGATGAAAACATCCCTCGAAATTGCTGCCGACTTGTCCGGACTGTTAAAGTTTATTATGGATCCGATAGTCGTGTAAGAGTTGCTGATATTTTTACTCAACGTGGGTTAATAACACGACCTTTCTTCAAACTCATATTGTTATCAACCGAAATCTAATCCTTTTTAACCTAACAACTGTTCTACTCATTTTTCTTCTTTTCTAGCTCATCATGTCTATGAATTTCTGAGAAACCTAAGTCCGACTCTTACGGAGCTAAAGAGCAACGTGAAACTTATACGAGTCGCATTTGCAAAAAACGACATCCTCTTCGTATGTGCCTTAAATTCTTATCCTTGAATATTGATGATCGTATTAACGCAGTACGTAAACATAAATATTGACGTAATTGCTTAGCACATAACCACACCCAAGGAACGGGTGAAAACGCTGCCACAAGTTTCACCATACGCTTTACCATACGCTTCTCCACGTCAACCCTCGTTTAGTAAAGGATCTTGGAGTTTCGCGTTCCCGTTTTGTGTCTCGCTCCATGTCGTCAAGTCCATCCCTTTCAACTTTGTCTAGAAAAAGCGACTTGTCCACCACTAAGACCAAAAGGCAATCGTCCACTTCATCCTTTCACAAGTCAGCGTCCTTGAACGAAACTATGCATCAAAACACGTTCATTTTATTTCCCACTATTCTAGTGAAAATAGGACCAAGGAAATCGCATGCGCGTTGTCTACTGGACTATCGTTCACCTGTTAGCCGTGTGTCAAAAAAATATAATACAGTATATAAAAAAACATAATAACTGTATCAGCATCAAAACCCCAAGTTGTTTCCTTCATGAAACATTTAAAAATAATTTTCGCGAGATCTTCCTTGCAGACTCAAAATTCTATGAATTCGCGTCCATAGATATAATTATTGGAGTGGATTTATATCCAAAGGTCATTTGGCAGGAAATATTTTCTAGAGTGGACTTACCTACAGCCCAAAGCACAGTGTTTGTATGGATAATTTATAACCCCTGTTCTTTACGCACAAATTAAGCTTTTTAATCCTGTATATTGTTTATACTGTAAACGATTTTTTAGACATATCCCAGGATTATTCCATCTTTCTGTTGCATATATCCTTCAAGGTGGGCGGTAATATTAATGTCGAATGCCCACCACAGGCTTTCTACATAAATAAGATCTTATTCTTTTAATTTACTGATTAAAAATAATAGCTATTAAATGTCCAAAAGTTGACTAACATTCTCCTTCTCTTCTAGAACTGAACTAATTTTATTAGAATAACTTATAAACAATAGGATTGTACATCGCACGGTGAGGGAAGAAAGCAACTTCACTTTTCAATTAGTATGTGTCTGGAGTAATATACAAAAATAAAAAAACTCCTAAAAATGTAATTGAATACAACTTAATATGATTGATTGAATAATATAAGGTGAAATAACTCCTACACGCCTAATAATGGTTTAACTTATACGAAGACCAAATCCAAATAATTTTATAAAGAACGAGACTATTATCCGTTTTGATTTTATCAGTGTTGCCGTTGGTAAATTTTTGACAAGACAAATTTTTTAATGATTTAATTGCAAAAAATATTCTATTGCACCAAAATATACAACTTTCTTTCTTGTTTACTTGCTTCTCTAAATGCACTTTTAGGACAACAAAATGGAAAATAGAGCAAAATACAGAACGTACCTTAAATATTAATTTATGTAGGTATGTCACTATGCCAATAAAGAAATCCCAGAGAAATTGCAAACAAAAATCCGAATTGAGTAGGACCATAATTGTTCACTTCGAGAACAATTGGATGGAAGCTGGATGAAAACCTGGAAAAGTATTAAGAACTCTGAGCCGAGTTTTGATTGCGCATGAACAAGAAAACCCAAGTAGAAATCACATTCGAGAAAAGAAAGAAGAAATAAAACATAAGGAATTAGAATTTTTTTGTATAAATAAGTTGATAGACTTTTATTGTTACCTCTTTTGAAGATTGCTGCAAGAATTATAAGCAATCAAAAATTTTTTTTAAAAAGGAAAAAAACAAACAACTTTTTAGACATAGCTGACTTCTTTTTCGCCTTACGAGCGACAGAGAACAAATAAAATTAAAGAAATTAAGCTTTTATATAGAACAGGGATGATTTGTTCTCATAATTATTTAAATAATAAAAAACATAATAAAATTTTAAAGAATTCATAGCTAATAAGAAAGCAATATAAAAAATTGAGAAACATTATAAAGAGTGGAGATAGCCCTTGTAGCTTCATACACATCCATAGGTATATAATCTAGACACTAATTAAGATATTACATTATTGTACAATATAAAAAAATATTCAATAATTTGTTACCTAAGACTTTATTCTCTGCGGATAAAATTTGCAATTGGTCAACAAATATAACAGTCATTCTAAATTTTATTAAGTAAAACACTGCTTGGAACTATTATTTCGTTGAGTGACAGTATATTGTGTGATAGTATGCGGAATTGCAGAATAAAACTCGTTTATAAACGAGCTAAAAATTAAAAACCAAAGCAATGTGAATATTAAAATGAAAAACCTTTGACGAATAAATAAGACAGATTTAGTGACAGAAAAAAATATTTAAACGTGTAAGAGTGCTATATCCTGCTATGCTGAAACTTATATACCATTCACCATATATGTATAACCGCATGCATCATACTCTGAGCTGGATAGACTTGGTTGGATTGTCCAGTTTTTTTGATGATTGTTCAGTTTCAAGCTAAAATTAATTTTGTCAAGCCAAACATTAATTTTTAAGATAAATATTCGTATTAATTATTAATTTAAATTTACCTACCGTGCTGTATGAAATATAATAAAAATAATTTCCAGAAATTCGTACTGAAAAGAATAAGGACGAAACAACTTTCTGCGATAGATAACAGGACTTTGCAAAATATGCTTATTAAATATGAAAAAAAGATGATTACACGAAAGAGTGTAAATGTTGTCAAACAGATATTATAATAAAGTATGAAGGCTTTCGATCGCTTGATAAACATAAAATATTTATTAAAATGATGAAGCTGTCTTAGACTGTCCTAACAGAGACAAAAATTAAAACACAAATAACTAGGGCGTAGCTGGTGTATGTTTACCACAACGCTGCTCAAGGATTAAGCTACAATACTCTTGATTGTCAAATAAAAGTCAGCGCAATTTTATGTGCGATAGTAAAATCGAAAATAAAATAACTTGTAGAAGAACTTAAGCTGCAGCCAAGTGTTTTGACAATTTATTCTCAATGTGTATGTATGTATGAGGAAAGAAAAATATAAATGCAAAAAATGTATGAAAATACATTTGATGTGGAAGAATTTCATATATGGTGTCAATGAAGAAGAATGTTAAGGCTTATTAGAAGCACATTTGTAATTTGTGCAAAATATAATGCAGGAATTGTATGCAATTATTTTAGCACTTACTCTTGTACAGTTTTAGAGCTACATGGCCCTACCTATGAATAGCCTGCAATAGAATAAATGAAATATTTTATGGCAGCAAAGTTAGCATCATTTTGAAGAAACTTTCCACTAGTTTAAAGAACACATTTTGAAAACAGTGGCGGGTTATTTAGAAAAGCATTACGTGTTTGATGATGACTTATTTTAAAATTAAAGTGCAGTTTTCAGTTAAAAAAACCTTTTTTCGTAGATTTACAACAACTTCCGCACAATCTTAAAATATCTGAGGAAATAGATAACCATAAACTATATATTGTTCGTGAAGCTTATAAACCGAAATCATAATAATAAAATACGCTCCTATGTTTTTTAAAGGTGAAAGAAATTAATTTGATAATTTAAGAAAAGTTGTATAGATCGCATTCTTAAAACCGGTAAGCATTCTTAATATTAGTAAAAGAGTTTTTTGTGTGTGAAACAATCTCTACAGTACGTTCATAAATAATAGCACATTTGGTAATCTGTAAATTAATAATTCATAAAATTTTAACAGGGCATGCTATAATTTTCATCTCTTTGTGTAAACTTTATTAATATGTTCTCTTTTCAAAATTGAGCTCATTTTACACAAAACTTTCAGGAATTACAAATACCGTTATCAAAATTGCTTACATTTATATATTTAGCATATTTAAGCGTTCAAATTGTATAGCACAAATGCAAAAAATTCTTTGTATAAAAAGACTACCGTTTTAAAACAACATATTGCATTCAGTTTTATTAAAAATATTAGTTAGTTAATGCCACGCGGAAAAGTACTTAGCGAATTTGAAAAAGGTCAAATTTTTACATTGACAGAAATTAATAAAGTTTACACAAAGAGATGAAAATTATAGCATGCCCTGTTAAAATTTTATGAATGATTAATTTACAGATTAGCAAATGTGCTATTATTTATGAACGTACTTTATGCTAAAGAAAGATACCATATGTGACCTAATAAGAGCGCAAATATAAATACGTACCAATTTAAAGGAATCTTGTAAAGATTTTCAAAATTTTTTATTAACCTGTAAAGGCTTGGAATTGGCAAAGTCCGTAAGCTCAAAAACAAAATATCTGTGGTAACCATAAAGTTCTTCTGTTAAAAAAAAAAAACTTTTTTTTGAAAATTGTTTTGCCTAGCGTTGCTGTCTCAACTGGTTTAGCGAAGAAACTCCATTAAAAAAACATATATATGGAGTGACAAAAATTAAAAAATAAGAAAAAAATTAAGTAAAATAAGCAAGAGTGCTGTATTCGGCTATACCGAATCTTATATACCTTTTATCATATATGTAAATCTAGTTTAGTAAAGTAACTCCAGTCAAAAACAAATATTGGGATGTCAGAGAATTAAGGAAATAAGAAAAAACTTAAGTACTACATATGTATATACAATTTTTGATATAAATATCACCAGCTCTTAATGGGTTAAGCATTTTATAAAAATTTTATCATTTACGGATACATCTCTTCAAAGCTTTAAAATGGATATCATTGATATCTTAAAAAATATGATGCAAACTCGTTATTTTCATAGCAAATACTTTATATTTCCAAATTATATGGAAAAATATGATGTAGGCGTGGTGTTTTGCCCTTTACCTCAAAGAATCGGCACATGATCTTGCTGATTTTCAATAACATTTCGTGTTGAAAATAACTTTTTCAAGGCGCTAAATGAGCTAGAGGAAATTTAAATACGCAAATCGATCAGAAATAGTTTTAAAAATTTTGCTATTAAAACCAACAAGATCGGTTGACGTCTTTTAAAGGAGCAGCAAAATACCACGCCTGCCTTAAATTTTTCATGTCATTTGGTACAAACTTAATTTAGTGAAGTAACTCCAATCAAAAAATAAATATATGGAGCGATTGAGTTTTAAAAAACAAGAAAAAATTATTAAGTGCAAAAATTGGCGCTCGCCAAAATTACGGTTGTGCAACATATTTTTTAGATATCAATATGGGTATCATTTAAAAGCTTTTGAAAAATACTAAAATTTTCGTAGTGGGTTAAGAGCTAATGACTTTTTTATGTAAAATTATATGTAGTACTTTATTTTTATTTATCTGTCACCCTTATATTTATTTTTTTGGTTGGAGTTGCTTCGCTAAACAAGATTTACGTATATAGTGAATGTATATATTATTTGAGTTAACATAGCGATCACAATACGATTATCTGGTAAAAATTTCCTTAACGTTGTTATACGTTTCTAATTAACTTTTTCATACTTTCAAAGTTCGGTATTTCGTGGCCGTGTGAATTTTCGCTCTAACAAATTAATATTGATTAGAAAGTTAAATGGATGATATAAACAATATACACAACTTAAGGTATATAGATGCAAAAAATGCTGATGAAGTATTTGGCGGTCCGGAAAATGTGGCATTACACTCCAGCAGCGTCCAATTTTTCCTGTTTTCTAAGCCTAAGCCAAAAAAGGAAATTTTAATTCTTTTATAATCCCTGATTGGAAAAAAATTTTGAGGCTCATAACTCGGAAAAAATTCGGCCCTGTACAATTTTATTTTTGATTGGTGAATCTCGACTAAGCTCGACTTGTTCCGATTAACAGTTTGTAGACGACACATAGAAGCAATAATTACCCAGATTGATCTGTAGTCACTTTTTTCACTTTTAAAATATCATCGGCTTTTAAGTATTTGTTCTTTATGCTAATGGAACTTCTTCTGTTAAAGTACGGTTTTTAATTTTGCGAACTTGAATACTGACTACAAACTCTGGAACATACCCTATTTTTAACCGACATCAAGAAAAGTTGAAAGTTATCCATTCGACTAAATTATGCTTTTTATGTTTGTGTCATCCTAACTCAGTCATTTCTGGACTGCTTTATCAGTTTTTTGATTACAGTTTAGCCCCGTTCTTAAAACAGTAATAAAAAAGATAAAAAAATTTAAAGGTTACGTAAACTAACCTATATGGGCCTATTTTTTGAACCAATTAAAAAACGCTTGAAAATTTTACAAAATTTCGATTACTCTGAAGATTTTAATAAGAAGTATAAATTCTCAAAACTATAAATGAAAGGCTGCCTCAATAGCTTATATAATTTAATGTATATGGCAAAACTTTTGATCAGATGTGGATTTGTAAATAAAAAACTGTGCCTATAGGAACAAGTGAAGAAGTTGCAGATTGAAATTATTTAGAAATTGTATTCCTAAGTTCGCTATGATAAATATCTATTTGGATTTAACAAAAATAAAGGGTGCCCTGCAGTTCGTGTAATTTTGTGTATATCATCAAACTGTTGACAAGATGTAAACAGACATCTTAAATTAACAATGAGCTACATTGCTATAACAACAAGTGAATAATTTGGTTTTGAAAATTAAAGAGCAAATGTAATTTTATGCATGTTGCCAAACCTATAAACTTATAGATAGACAGCTAAAATCTGTTTCGTAAAATGTTAGTTAGTTTTCAATTGGCAAATCCATACTCGAAACAAAAATCGTTTTCCTATAAAAAAATTCTCATCAGATGTAAAGTTTTTGTATTTGACTTTGCCATCATTAGTAACAATTCATTTCGTATATGATCGAAAAGTAATTTTTATTTTCAATTTGATTTTAAATAAAAACACAATTAACAAAATTATTTTTATTACAAATGTTAGAAGCGTTTTTAAGAACAAGTTGTAAAAACAAATAATTATTGAACAAACACCATTATTTTTAACACGAATTAAATTCTATGTTTTTAAGTTAAACAAAAATATAATTTTTTGGTCGGCTACGCAATTTTTTATTTATCTTAAAAATGAGTTCTGTTCAGTACTTATGCTAAATCTTAACTACTTTTCAAATTCCAAAAATATCTTTTTAAATACTAATTTGTTACAAATTTATATTTCCTTTGTCTTAATGGATATTTTGGAACAAAGATATAAAAAACATGTTTTGTACATATGCTTACAATATTTATGTTATTTTATGATTTTTACAATATTTGTATATTTATGATATTTTATGATCTTTACAATATTTGTATATTTATATTTGTATATTTATGATATTTTATGATCTTAACAATATTTGTATATTTTTCATATTTATTGGATCCTTTTTATCTTATTCCTTTGTTCAATAGTTTAGATTATTTTACATGTTAAGTTAGGGTTGTTTAAGTGTGCTTACATAAATTGTTGTTTACGATATGTCTAGTTACTGATTACCCTCTTATCATCTGTAGAAATTAACTTGTTATCTTAAAAGAATATTAGGGAAATAACATGTATATGTTTATTAACATGTTTATGCATGAGCGTCGCTAACTCTCCCCTGGGTTAAAACGAGAGCGTCCCGATCTCTAATACTTCTTTCAACTTGTTAATTGTAATAAATTCTAAAGTTTTGTTCTGTATGTGTTCTTTAATATATTAATACATATTTAAATATTTTGAGCCCAATATAGAATATTCCTGAAATTATAGCTATGAAAAATAGTGTATAAAAAGTTAAACGTATAGGGTGTTCCTCGTATGGAATGATTAATCTTTTTAATAAGTCGATATTATTAAATGCGTTTTTACGATCTGAGGTGAGGATGTTTATGATTTCAAAATCTTCATCATGTTTTGTGTGGATAGCCTCTATGAGTCTGTCATGTACATATATTCCTGTAAGTATTGTTATCTATTCTAACTTTGTCAGTATATTTTACTAGAGTTATTCCTGTAGTAGTGATATTGTTAATTTGATGAGTTCCATCCAATAATATGAAACCTTCGTCAATTTCCGTTTTCGGGTTATTATATTCTTGTATGACCTCGCATTTACTATTTCTATTGTTGAATAGTGGAAGTATACATGTGTCTGTTTCATTATTTGTCCTACAAATGGTTTTACCAAATAGTTCTTGCAAAGTTTTACTCTAACATAGTTTTTATCACCTTGAGCGATTTGATTATCTGTGCCTAAAACTTATAGACGTAATTTTAAAAAGTTAACAATATCTATTGAGAATTGGGTATTTATAAATTGTTATAATTAAGTCCTTCGTTCTTGCTATATGAATGTCTGCGTACTCCAAAATATTTATTACAGGTACTGAGAATAATTCATGTTCTATTATTCCTCTTATGTCGTCTAAATTGATTTTTGTTGTAGCACTTTTATTTTTTCCTATCTGTCCGTTGTCTCTAAGGGGCTTAGCTGTGCTGGCGTATTCTTGTATAAATTTTCTATAATAACCTTCATACCCAAAAATCCTCTTAAGTCTTTGAATGTTTCTGGTAAAGTATATTTTTTAATTGTTTCTACTTTTTCTGGATTTGTCGAAATTGTGTTATGTTTGATAATGTGACATAAGTACTCGGTTTGAAAAAAATTTGATTTTTCGTTTGAAATTCACCACAAGTGGTAAACGTACAATATGGGAGTTTAAGCAACGGAATAACTTCAAACGCACAAGCTAGTATGCGTCCAGCGAGCAGCTGTTCCGTTCGAGAAATTGCCGAAACAATTCCAGAGTTTGATCCGATGAATGAATCTTCATTATCTGTAGAGCAATTTGAAGAAAGGGTTGAAAGCGCTATACAAGCCAATCAATGGAAGGAAAAATGTTTGCTTCTTGCAGTTTGTAGCAAAATGAGAGGTGTTGCACGTTTATGGTTAGACACACTGCAGGTTCTGCATTCAACATGGGATACTTTTGCAAAAGATTTGGTAGAAGAGTTTGCGCTGACGCAAGATGAAGCAGAAATACATTTTAAAATGATTAGTGCTATACGTAAAACAATGAAAATATTACGGAATACTGTTTTCGAATTTGTGCATTAGGAAAACGGTTTAAATTAAGCGAGAAAGCTATTGTCAAATACGCTAGAAAAGCTCTAAAAATTGATTCGGTAAAACAATTACGTGAAATTTTAAACGAATATGAAAGAAACGTGCCCGGGACTCGTGTTACTAAAAATTCTGATACAAAAAATAAAATAGCAACTGATACAGCAAATAAAACTTTCAGTTACGATAATTTGAAAAAAAAAACTACTATGAAATCGGGCAGAGAATATAAATATTTTAATTGCTATGAACTAGGACATATATCAATTAATTGCACGAAAACGCAAAGACGTCCACGTTGTGAAAAATGTAATAGGGTCCACGCGAAAAACGAAATTCATTGCAAACAGATTTCAATTACACGAAATATGTATTTCAATGATGATGATGTTTTTAAAATAAAAGTGAAAATGAACAAAAAAACTTTAATTGCCTTTATAGATACAGGAAGTCAGTGCAGCTTAATTAAAAAATCGGTTTGTGAGCGAATAAGTTTAAGCCGTGTAACTTGTAGCATGAGAATCTCCGGAATTTGTGGTGGTAACGTGTCGTAAATGAAAAGATTCTAGAAAATGTAGTTATAGATAATGTCACTGTAAGTTTATATTTAATTGATGATGAGCTTTTACTAACCGATATTCTGCTCGGACAAGATGTTTTTGTTAACGGTAACATAACAATGATGGTTCAAGACGGTAAAATAAAGATAACAAATAAAAATTGTGCAAAGGTGCAATATGAATACATCACTGTAAGAAACGATAAGGCATTGATTGATGAAAGCTGTGTAAAATGTGATTTAGATGATGGAGAGACAAAAGTTAAACTAGTCGAACTAATAAAAGAAAATCAAATGGTTTTCTCAGATAATCTACAAACTCTTGGAAAAACCCATTTAGATAGTATGAAAATAAATTTATTGAGCCCAAAGATTGTAAAACAGTGACCATACCGTGTTCCAGAGCCAAAAAAGAATTTGATTGCGAGAATTATCCAAGAACTCTTGGATAATGATATAATTACATGTTCTAATTCAGAATATGCAAGTCCGGTCGTACTACAGAAAAAGAAAGATGGTAGTGAACGTCTTTGTATTGACTACAGACAATTAAATCAACTTATGGTGAAGGAAAATTTTCCAACCCCAAATTTTGAAGAGTGTCTTCACGAAGCGACGAAATATAAATATTTCACAACGCTAGATCTAAACAGTGGCTATTATCAGATCCCAATTGAGTCGGACAGTCGTAAATATACAGCATTAATTACTACTAACAGGCTGTATGAATTTAAACGCATGCCCTTTGGTCTGAAGAATGCTCCGATGGTTTTCCAAAGGTTAATGGCGAAAATTCAAGAACGCGCAGGTAAGGAAAACATGATTCACTATATGGACGATATTCTTATTGGTGGTTATACCAAAGATGAAATGCTCGATAAAATAGGAAAAGATTTACGTACCCTAAGAGAAGCAAATTTAATATTAAATATACGAAAATGTGAATTTTTTAAAACAACAATTGAATTTTTGGGACATCAGTTAACACCAGAAGGCATATGCCCAGGTAGAGTAAAATCTGCAGCAATAGAAAATTTCAAACGTCCTCAAAACGCTCACGAAATTCGGAAATTTTTAGGTTTAAGTGGGTATTTCCGCAAATTTATTCCGAAATTTTCAATAATATCGGAACCATTAAGGAAACTTTTACAAAAAGATCATCAATTTCTTTGGGCAGAACAGCAGGAATTTGCATTTAATGAATTAAAATTAAAACTATCGTCGCAACCAGTTATGGCAGCTTTTCGGCTAGATGCGGAACATGAGATTCATACTGATGCAAGTTCGATGGGATTAGCCAGGGTATTACTTCAAAAAGATGATGGTAAATTAAGACCTGTGGCATATTGTAGTCGGTCAACAAGTCCTACAGAAAGAAATTTTCACAGTTACGAATTAGAAATCCTAGCGGTAGTAGAAACCTTAGAAAGGATTCGTTACTATATTTATGGAAAACAGGTAAAAGTAGTAGTAGTGCTGCAATATCTGCCATGACAAAACGAGAACTAATATCACGTATAGCCCGATGGTGGCTAAGAATCATCATGGCATTGATCATCGGAAAGCTCAATGCATGGAACATGTTGATGCCTTAAGTCGAACGCCAAACGAGGAATCGAGCGACATAGATGTTGCCACTCTTAAAATTGACAAGGTCAATCTTCATTATGACGACTGGTTATTTGCTATGCAAATTCAAGATGATTCAATCAAAGATATAATTGCCAAAATTCGTCAAAAAGATAAGACGTATTTAAAGGGTTGTTCCCAAATCTCTAAAATGGAGGGTAGTTGAATATTGTCATGGTAAGAATGGTCATCTCGGTGTTGAAAAAACGATGAATAAACTCCTGAGTTACGTATGGTTTTCCAGAATGAGAAATTTTGTAAAGTCTTATATTAAAGCTTGCATTGAGTGCGCATATAATAAAAATAAAGGTGGTCGTAAAGAAGTTGAATATCATTATAGTGATATAGAACCTATACCGTTTGATACAGTCCATCCATATCATCTAGGACCATTTCTTAAAAGCAGCAAACGGAAGAAACACACATTAGTTTTAGTAGATTCTTTCACCAAATTTACAATACTCAGAGCTGTAAAGAGTACCGCGACGAGGTATGTAAGAAGTGTAATGAATGAATTTTCAAGTTATTTTGGAGTTTTAGCACGTATTATTACAGACAGAGGTACGTCTTTTACGTCAAATGAATTCGCCAAATATTGTAATGACAAAAGTATACATGTGCTCAAGGCAGTAAGAACACCTAGAGTCAACGGACATGCAGAAAGGATGAATCGAACATTGCTTTCGATGCTTTTACCTACCATACAAAACAACAAACAGTAGGATGAGCATTTAATGAATATTCAATGGTCTTTAAATATAATGCGAAACAAAACATCTGGTAAAAGTCCCCATGAGCTGCTATTTTGTTATTCTGCCCGTAATACTCTTCAAAACAAGATTCTTCTAGCTGTTCACAAAAACCACATTATTTCCGAAGATGAGATGAAAGAAATAAGAGAAACCACTTCCAAAATTAATTTTAAGAGAAAGCAAGCAAAAGAACAATTTGATAATGATCATTCAATTCCCCACAGGTACAAAGTTGGCGAACTTGGGCTTGCTGAAAACGAAGCACAAAGTAGCGGAACGTCTCGTAAATTAGGGTCCCTTTATTAAAGTAAAAGCCCTTGACAATGATAGATATGTAATTGAGGATCTTCCAAATTGCAAAAGAACGTCACGCCAATATTCATCAGTTTATGCCTCAGATAAATAAAAACCTTGTTGGGAATCACCACCAATATTTGACAGTGAAACCGATTATGATTCTCCATATGAAGAAAGCGAGGACGCTTTAATTGCAGGATAGGCCGACTGTTGGAAGCCCTAAAGCACTTGTTTAAATTTCTCTCAAAACACACTTTGTTTAAATAATTATAAAAAAACAAAGCATCGTTTTAATTTCCTTTTCGTATTTTAAATAAATAACTACATTTTTGTGTAAAACTTTCAATAAAATTAATATATATAATTTTTTTTAGAAGGACAATTAAATTTGTCTTTCATTTGGAACAAAGATATAAAAAACATGTTTTGTACATATGCTTACAATATTTATGATATTTTATGATCCATACAATGTTTGTATATTTATGATTTTTTATGAACTTTACAATATTTGTATACTTATGATATTTTATTCTGTTTACAATATTTGTATATTTATGATATTTTATGATCTTTACAATATTTGTATATTTATGATATTTGTTTGACCCTTTTTATCTTATTCCTTTGTTCAGTAGTTTAGATTATTTTACATGTTTAGTTAGGGTTGTTTAAGTGTGTTTACATAAATTGTTGTTTATGATACGAGGGCTGCTCTATATATTTCTGGCCTAATAGTGAAAATGCGAATATTTAAAATCAAAATTAGTTTTATTGTTTTTCAAAGTATTCTCCAGCATGATTTATACACTTTTGCATGCGCTCAAACCAGTTGTCGAAGCACTTTTTCCACTCCGATTGAGAAATCTCTAAAACATGGTTTTTGAACACTTCAACAGCTTCTTCTGGCGACGAAAATCGTTGACCACGCATTTTTTTTCTTGATGCGCGGAAACAAGAAGAAGTCATTAGGTGCCAAGTCAGGGCTGTACGGCGTATGACCCATTAACTCGACGTTTTGGCCAGTCAAAAACGCTCTGGTTTGAGCCGATGTGTGAGAGCTCGCTGTTGGTTTTTCGAATTTCTCCGATGACTTCAGGCAAACAAATTGTAGTGTATCACTCAGAAGTGACCGTCCTACGTTGCTCAAGCGGAACAGTCGCCACATGATCAGTTTTGCCGAAGAAACAGGCGACGAAGTGCTTCTTCCACGAACAACTTTCGTCGGATTTTGCTCGTTTTGAAGACCTACACGGTCGATTGTTGTTTCGTTTCGGGCTCATACGCATAGATCTATGATTCGTCACCTGTGACGATCTTATAAACGTCTTTTGAAGCACCGCAATCGTATTTTTGCAACATTTCTTTGCACCAATCGACACGAGCCTTTTTTTGAGCGACTTTCAAATTGTGCGGGATCCAACGAGAACAAACCTTTTTTACGGCCAGGTGTTCATGCAGTATCGAATGTATGCTGGTATCTTGGTATATCGCATGTCGATCTTGCATTATGAGTTCACGCACGGCATCAATGTTCTCTGACACAACAGCCGTTTTTGGACGACCTTCACGGAATTCGTCTTTGAGCGAGCTTCTGCCACGATTAAATTCATTATACCAATTTTTCACAGTGCTATAGGATGGTGCTTCATCGCCATACAAAGATTTAAGTTCATCAATGCACTCTTGTCGTGATAATCCACGTCAAAAGTTGTGAAAAATGATGGCACGAAAATGTTTACGAGTTAATTCCATTTTTTTCTATATTAATTTTTCAAGTCACTGTAAACAACACAAATAATGGGCGTACGTCAAAACGATTTGAGTACGATTATGCTTAAAAATGACAAAATTTCCAATGGAAATGTCAGATTGCACTTGGCGGCACTCAGTGTTGCCAGGCCAAAAATATATATAGCAGCCCTAGTATATCTAGTAACTAATTACCCTCTTATCTTTTGTGGAAATTTACTTGTTATCTTAAAAGAATATTAGGGAAATAACATGTATATGTTTATTAACATGTTTATGCATGAGCGTCGCTAACTCACGTTAGTAATATTTAATAATTTCTTTATGCGATTAAATTTTTGCTTTTGTAGCAGTTTGGTAAATGTATCGGTTAACTGTTTTGTTTTTTCGTATACACGTCGGTAAAACATTAATAATTAAAACTGTCATAATTTTAATTGCACATTTTAAAGCCTTAATATGGAATAAAATCAGTTAACGGTTGTTTATTTAATTTTAAGGTTGTTTAAAACAGTGTCAATACCGTGTTCCAGAGCCAAAGAAGAATTTGATTGCGAGCATGGTCCAAGAACTCTTGGATAAAGATATAATTTCATGTTCCAATTCAGAATATGCAAGTCCGGTCGTACTACAGAAAAAGAAAGATGGTAGTGAACGTCTTTCTATTGACTACAGACAATTAAATCAACTTATGGTAAAGGAAAATTTTCCAACCCCAAATATTAAAGAGTGTCTTTACAAAGCCACGAAATATAAATATTTCACAACGCTGGATCTAAACAGTGGCTATTACCAGATCCCAATTGAGTCGGACAGTCGTATGCCCTTTGGGCTGAAGAATGCTCCGATGGTTTTCCAAAGGTTAATGGCGACAGTTTACAAACTTTTAAATTGGTCTTTAATATCTTATATTACATTTTGTATGAACAATTCAATTTTTTAAGTAATCAAAGGTTATCTTTAAAATAATTCTTATAATACTAATATTATGTAAAATATACAATATTAGTTCAATTTATTGGTTAACTTAGTGAAAATATGTTTTAGTTGTTTAGTTAATTTTAAGGTATTTTAATAGACAGAATTGCGGTACTTACTCTTTTTGAAAAGTTTGGTTAATAGTTAAATTTAAGTAATTTTAATATTATATTTTAAATATCGGTATAAAAGTTGTTTTTTTTTATAATGTGTAATTAGAAAATTTTAGAAAAAATTATATAATTGGAATCCTTTCTTCAAAGTCAGTAAGCTTAGTCAATTGTGGCGAGTCTCAAAGCCACGTGTCGATTTTACCTTGCGGTTAGGTTTCCGAAACTTATTTAAGTATGTGACTTTCGTCTAATGTGGCGGGCCTCATGGCCACGTGAGAGCTTCAAAGTGTAGTTGTTTGTGCTACGATGCTTTAGATGACTTATGTTATATACGGCGGCCTCGTGGCCAGGTGTGGACTTCAAATTTAGGACCTTCTGGTGACTTTGATTATAAAACCACGTGAATTTCTCTTTGTAATAATGGATTTATTACAAACTTCGAAAGTAGTTTAATGTAACTAAATCATTAAATCAAGATGTTTTTGTTAACGGTAACATAACGATGATGGTTCAAGACGGTCAAATAAAGATAACAAATAAAAGTTGTGCAAAGGTGCAATATGATTACCTCACTGTAAGAAACGATAAGGCATTGATTGATGAAAGCTCTGTAAAATGTGATTTAGATGATGGAGGGACAAAAGCTAAGCTAGTCGAACTAATAAAAGAAAATCAAATGGTTTTCTCAGATAATCTACAAACTCTTGGAAAGACCGATTTAGTTAGTATGAAAATAAATTTATTGAGCCCAAAGTTTGTAAAACAGTGTCCATACCGTGTTCCAGAGCCAAAGAAGAATTTGATTGCGAGCATGGTCCAAGAACTCTTGGATAATGATATAATTTCATGTTCCAATTCAGAATATGCAAGTCCGGTCGTACTACAGAAAAAGAAAGATGGTAGTGAACGTCTTTCTATTGACTACAGACAATTAAATCAACTTATGGTAA
This sequence comes from Cistogaster globosa, assembly GCA_937654795.1. Classification (NCBI taxonomy): domain Eukaryota; kingdom Metazoa; phylum Arthropoda; class Insecta; order Diptera; family Tachinidae; genus Cistogaster; species Cistogaster globosa. Next base: position 46,169,757 of record OW569407.1, read on the forward strand.
AGGAAAATTTTCCAACCCCAAATATTAAAGAGTGTCTTTACAAAGCGACGAAATATAAATATTTCACAACGCTGGATCTAAACAGTGGCTATTACCAGATCCCAATTGAGTCGGACAGTCGTATGCCCTTTGGGCTGAAGAATGCTCCGATGGTTTTCCAAAGGTTAATGGCGACAGTTTACAAACTTTTAAATTGGTCTTTAATATCTTATATTACATTTTGTATGAACAATTCAATTTTTTAAGTAATCAAAGGTTATCTTTAAAATAATTCTTATAATACTAATATTATGTAAAATATACAATATTAGTTCAATTTATTGGTTAACTTAGTGAAAATATGTTTTAGTTGTTTAGTTAATTTTAAGGTAGTTTAATAGACAGAATTGCGGTACTTACTCTTTTTGAAAAGTTTGGTTAATAGTTAAATTTAAGTAATTTTAATATTATATTTTAAATATCGGTATAAAAGTTGTTTTTTTTTATAATGTGTAATTAGAAAATTTTAGAAAAAATTATATAATTGGAATCCTTTCTTCAAAGTCAGTAAGCTTAGTCAATTGTGGCGAGTCTCAAAGCCACGTGTCGATTTTACCTTGCGGTTAGGTTTCCGAAACTTATTTAAGTATGTGACTTTCGTCTAATGTGGCGGGCCTCATGGCCACGTGGGAGCTTCAAAGTGTAGATGTTTGTGCTACGATGCTTTAGATGACTTATGTTATATACGGCGGCCTCGTGGCCAGGTATGGACTTCAAATTTAGGACCTTCTGGTGACTTTGATTATAAAACCACGTGAATTTCTCTTTGTAATAATGGATTTATTACAAACTTCAAAAGTAGTTTAATGTAACTAAATCATTAAATCAAGATGTTTTTGTTAACGGTAACATAACGATGATGGTTCAAGACGGTCAAATAAAGATAACAAATAAAAGTTGTGCAAAGGTGCAATATGATTACCTCACTGTAAGAAACGATAAGGCATTGATTGATGAAAGCTCTGTAAAATGTGATTTAGATGATGGAGGGACAAAAGCTAAACTAGTCGAACTAATAAAAGAAAATCAAATGGTTTTCTCAGATAATCTACAAACTCTTGGAAAGACCGATTTAGTTAGTATGAAAATAAATTTATTGAGCCCAAAGTTTGTAAAACAGTGTCCATACCGTGTTCCAGAGCCAAAGAAGAATTTGATTGCGAGCATGGTCCAAGAACTCTTGGATAAAGATATAATTTCATGTTCCAATTCGGAATATGCAAGTCCGGTCGTACTACAGGAAAAGGAAGATGGTGGTGAACGTCTTTATATTGACTACAGACAATTAAATCAACTTATGGTGAAGGAAAATTTTCCAACCCCAAATATTAAAAAGTGTGTTCACAAAGCGACGAAATATAAATATTTCACAACGCTGGATCTAAACATTGGCTATTACCAGATCCCAATTGAGTCGGACAGTCGTATGCCCTTTGGGCTGAAGAATGCTCCAATGGTTTTCCAAAGGTTAATGGCGACAGTTTACAAAGTTTTAAATTAGTCTTTAATATCTTATATTACATTTTGTATGAACAATTCAAGTTTTTAAGTAATCAAAGGTTATCTTTAAAATAATTCTTATAATACTAATATTATGTAAAATATACGATATTAGTTCAATTTATTGGTTAATTTAGTGAAAATATGTTTTAGTTGTTTATTTAATTTTAAGGTTGTTTAATAGACAGAATTGCGATAATTACTCTTTTTGAAAAGTTTAGTTAATAGGTAAATTTAAGTCATATTAAATTTTAAATATCGGTATAAAAGTTTTTTTTTTATATAATGTGTAATTAGAAAATTTTAAAAAATTATGTACTTGGAATCCTTTCTTCAAAGTCAGTAAGCTTAGTCAATTGTGGCGAGTCTCAATGCCACGTGTCGATTTTACCTTGCGGTTAGGTTTCCGAAACTTATTTAAGTATGTGACTTTCGTCTAATGTGGCGGGCCTCATGGCCACGTGACAACTTTAAAGTGTAGTTGTTTGTGCTACGATGCTTTAGATGACTTATGTTACACACGGCGGCCTAGTGGCCAGGTGTGGACTTCAAATTTAGGACCTTCTGGTGACTTTGATTATAAAACCACGTGAATTTCTCTTTGTAATAATGGATTTATTACAAACTTTGAAAGTAATTTAATGTTCCTAAAGCATTAAATCATTATACTAATCGAAGTTATATTTAAACCACTCTTATCATTGTTCTTACCTAGATTTGGAACTATTATAAAAAAGAAATTTGCAGAATAATGGTTTGAAGAATGGACAATTAACTTTATTTATTGATAATTCGTACAATTTGTACAGCACATGTATAATCTTATTGTTTTAACTTCTTAATTTTTTTTTTTTTTTTTTTGCAATCGACTGACGGCAAACACTTTTTACTTTATTAATGAACTGAAGTTGGTGAAGGAAAAAATAATTCAGTCAAAAGTTATTGCGTAGTTACAAAAAAAAATACAATATCATAATGAAATTGAAAGAATCGAAATACATTAATGTTTGGAGCCCGTCCGTTAAAAGAGGACAAAAATATTAATATATCTATCTACAAAAAAATGAGAATAACAAATATATGTTCAATGTATATTATACAAAAACACATGACGACATACATAATTTCATACAATGGGAGAGTTTAAAGTAAGACTTAACAAAAAGTGAACTTTTATTGCATGCTATTTTTTTGGAGATGATACCTCACTAATAAATGCAGATTTACATATAATCAATTATTTGTTAATTTCGTTTAACTAGAAAAATATTATTTATAATTTATTTATAAAAATATAATTTTTGTTTGAACTAGAAAAAAAAAATCGTAACAAAACTGCTAGTTATGCAGGTTATCCAAATCATCATAAGAACAGGAATCAGATTTTTTTTTTGATTTTCTTTTTAAGGCAACAATTTTTATGGTTAAGTAAGTGTGAAAATGTGTGACTCGACCCACGAAAAGCCGGTCAAAAATGATAACAATCTATTTAACTTTTCAAGTTTAAGGCATGGTATTTTCCTATATATTTTCCTTTTAAATCCTCAATATCATATATATTTTTAAAGCTATTGTATGGGCAATATTTAAATTGTTTCTAAGACTTTCTCGAATCCATACTAGTTTGTCCGCACGATCTGAAATATTAAAGTCTTCTCCTGTTGTACAGTCAACTGTATTAATGATTTTGTATGTCGATCCGTGTTGGATCATATTTTGTCCGAATAAGGCGTAATAAGGAGACCACCTAAGAGATGTGTGAAAATTACTTTTCAATATAGCTGGCATTTGCGGTATGTATTTGTCCCATACATTGTGGTCCTTATGGTCCTGAAGGAAACATCTTATCATTGTTATTATTTTCCGGTGGATACGTTCAGATGCGTTTATCTCATACAGTTTAAAAAACTCTTTCATCTATTTTGAGGCAAATTGTTTACTATTATCACTATGAATACAACGTGGAACTCAGAAAGTGGGAAAGATTTTGTTTTGAAAAAGATGTTGCAGATTTCATAGGTTTTAAGAAAACAAATTTTGTTATATGGTCAAGACAAATAAATATTACCGTATTTTTAACTTTTGCAGATGGATATGGACTAAAAAAATCGCAATAAAGTCGTTCCATTGGTCTGTTAGATATGAATTGGTTTCCCATGATAGATTTGGATATATTGTTTGGTGATTTAATACTCTTACATATGTCGCAGCTATCGACATAAAGTTTTACATCATTGCTATTGAAGGTCAGAAGTATTTCGTTCGCATTCTGAATAAGGTTTTTAGAAATCCACCGTGACCCGAAGAATCAGAATCATGATATAGTTTTATGATTTTTTGTGTGAGCGATTTAGGCACCCACAAACGCCAAATTGTATCTTCATCGTTTTCGATACCTTGTCGAAAATATATACGTTTCAGGACAACTTTATCAAATACACGAAGGCTTGGTAAGTAGTCTCAATTTTCTATTATCGTTTTTCTAATTTCCTTATACTTCCTTCGTCAAATTCAGATCACGTTAAGTTTATTTCTGTAAAATGGATTATTGAAGACAACTCTTCTACTTCTAATCTCGATAAACAATCAGGTACATCTTTTAATTTTTCCTTACTGTATTCTATCATAAAATTATACTGTTGGAGTCTTAGACTCAATCTACTGCTTAGATCCTTCTGCGACATCAACCATTTTAATGAAGAATGATCTGTGATTATATGGAATGGTAACTCTTCTATATACGGCCTAAATTTATTAGCGCACACTATGGTTGCCAGACATTCAAGTTCCGTTGCCGTACAATTTTTCTGAACTGCATTCAATTTTTGGGAGACATATGCGATAGGATGTTCTTTGCCATTTTCATCGTATTGGAACAATACACCAAGCCTGGAGGCATCGCATTGTACGATGAATTCCGTTTCAAAGTTAGGTTGTGCAAAAACTGGAGCAGTACAAAGGGCGAAATTGAGCTTTTCAAACGATATTGTTGCTGAATACGCTAATGAAAAAGATTTTTGAGATATCTTGAGGCAATCTGTTAAAGGTCCAGAAATATCAGCAAAGTTGCTTATGAAAAATCTATACCAGTTTGCCATAGCTACGAACCTTCTTAACTGCTTCAGTGACTTTGGTAATGGAAAATTTTTAATTGACTCGACTTTTTTCGGGTCCACTTTAAGACATACATCGCCAGTAATATAACCGAGATACCGAATTTGTTTTTGGCAGAATTCGCTTTTGGCTACGTTAATGGTAAATTTAGCCTTTTTAAGGCATAAAGCCAATTCTGATAAAAGCTTAATATGACAGGAAAAATCGGAGCTGCAGACCAATAAGTCGTCTTGTTAAATGAAAACGTGTTTTCTTAACCTAGAAGGTATTACTTTGTCCGTAAGACGACTCATTGTCTGTGGACCGTTACAAAATCAAAAGGGCATATATTTGTACTGGTAGAGAGGTTTTCCTGAAATTTCGAAGGCCGTTTTTCTTTCGAGGATTCAGTAAGAAGGATTTGAACGAAAGCATCTTTGGGATCTATTCCGCTTATAAAATAGGCGTCTTTGAGCCTACTCAATAATTCATTGATATGGGGTAAGGGATATGAAACCTTTTTTGTAATCGCATTTAATCTTCTTGACTTGATACAAAGCCTCACTTTTCCCGGTTTCCTTATTAGAACCGCAAGAGAATACCATGGTGAGTTTGACTCCTCGATAACACCCATTTTTAGCAATCTATCGATTTCTTGATATGCTTCCTCTTGTCTTGGAGGTTATAAAGGATAGTGTTTACACTTAATTCGAATAGCATCACCAGTATCAATATGATGTCCTAGTAAGTCTGTGCTTCCTAGACCTAATAACTCAAAAGATGAAAATTCTAAAATGGTTTTTTCAAGTAGTAACTTTTGCTCTGATGTAAGTTCATGAAAATTATTGAAACGATCTGTGTTACATGGAACTTTGGAAATTTAAACTAAAGAGACTGCAATAATTTCAGGAGCCAGTACAAATCCACGCCAGAAATTAACTTCAAAATAGGCCTGTTGGTTTAATATGGGAATTAAATAAAATAATATATTTCTCTCTACGTTCTTGAAAACTAATAGAAGTGTACAAAATCCTACAATATTATGTTTTGCTCCATTTGCTTTTCGAATAGAAGAATTTAAAGTTCTGTATGGAATTTTATTTCTTTCTAAGAAAGACATGCCGTCTTTGCCTAGGAAACGTTGGCTCCAGAATCTAATAAACTAACCTATGATTTTTGCTTTTGTAAATGATCGATCATCTGAGCCATTTATTATCATTTCATTAAGTATTTTACGAAAATGTCTTTGTTTTTTATAGCGTAGTCTGGTTTTCATAGTGTATCTGTATGTTGGGACAACTTGGTGTTAAAACGCCTTTATGGCCACATTTAAAGCAAAATAACTCTTTTTTTTTCGTGTGAGCAGTAAATTTACGAATGGCCAAGCGACAAACAGTTCCAACAATTTATGTTCGAATAACCATATCTTGCCTTTCTATTCAAAATTTGAATTGCATCGAATTGTAGGTCAATATAATCAAAATTCTCAACATCAGGAAGAGCAAAAACTTTTTCGTTAATATTACTAAGATTTGTTGTATTAAAATTTTGAAACTTTGTTTCCCTTATGACTTTTCTGCTCTACGAGCTGTATCTCGAAAATCATTTAAACTTCTAGTTTCCGCATTAAAGAGTAAAAATCTTAAATTTGAATTTAGAATTCTCTTCATAATATCGATTATTGTTTCGTCAGGTAGGGCATTTTGAAGGCGAATATTTATTGATACTATTGAATTTTGAAAATCATCATAGATCTCCTTAAACTGTTGCTTACGTAATGAAATTTTTAATAAAATGTCATGATCTGATTCTAAGTGACCAAATTCTTTAGTAAGGGCTTGTCGTAAAAGTGGATACGTAACATTTCTGTTCTATTTAGTGAACAGCCAATGCCATTGTTCAGTCTTACCATCTAACCAAATATAAAAATTAGACAGCAAATGCTCATCAGAACACCTAGATCTGCCACAAAGTGTTTCCACCGTAAACAAAAAATCGGATACCGACCCAGATCCATCGTAGAATATTTTTCATTTTTCTAGCTTTATATAAGTTTCGCCGTTTCCAAATGAACTGCCTTGATTTTCTGAATACTTTTAACATTACGAACAGGAGTATTTGAGTCTGTAAAATTTGTTAATAATTCTGGAGGTCTGTTTATGTTTGGAAAGGGAACACTACCAAGTTATGCAATACTTGTTCTTATTGAATTAAGCTCCTTTCGAAATTTCTCCTGAGGAATCGAATGAGGATGAAGAAGTGGCATTGTTATTATGAACTAGTGGTGCACTAGTGCTCGGATTATAAAATTGATCCTGTGTAGAATTCATTGTTGGACTTAAAACAAGACCTTCACTGCCAGAGATATTGACTTATGGTTGTGAAATCGAATTATAATCGCTTAAAAGTTGTATAATAGAGCTCTGAGTTCTAGGTATTTGTTGTTGTTGTGTTGACCTACTCGCTGAGGAATGTACAACCTTTTGCCTTGGACTCCTAGTACAAGACTGAAGCTCTATCGGTATATTGCTGCGAGATGATGAAGAACCTTCACCTTTACCAAAAGAACTATTTTTGTTACCCCTAGAAGAGTTTCTTGTTTCCATAACGAAATGGTAATAAAAAAATTCTACCTATAACTCCAAAGAATAAATTGTAACTATTGCGAAAGCTTTTAGCTTGACATACATATATATGGATTTATTAATTAAATAGATTCCAATATGTAAGATCTATTAATTTTTATGTAAAAATATAAAAAATGTAGACTAAATATAAATTATCGTTATTAGATTCTAACTATTTCGCAAATGATTATAAAATTTATTTTTGATTATGTTATTGCAGGGAAGAATACACCTTAACAAAATGTAATTCGTAAGTAAAGCTTATGTTTTAAATAGAGAAGTGTCTAGCAATGCTATTTCAGAGTAGGCCAGTGTGCCGTTCAAGTTCGGCTCGTTTTTCTCCCCATTTTTTGCACTAAAAACAGTATGTTTCGAAACATCTTCGCCTGAGTCTCCATATATGCATTCAGGACTATTTGCCCTACCCATTCTATTGAGATATTTGCGGAAGTATCCGTGCCCGGAGAGAAACTGTGTCATATAGTAGTTTACGTCACCAAAGCTTCGCTCGATGCATGTGCTGATATTTGGGATAAGCTGGGCTGTCCACCTTCCGTACATCTCATTATATTTTGCTGCTGATTTCTTTGCTTCCACTTCTATTTTCTTTCAGATATTAAGAGATCTATCGGAATTGTCCCACTTATGACTAAAACTGCTGATTCTGATACGGTGCGGCAATCCGAAGGTATGCTGTTCTCTGTATAGAGCTTAAGAAACTTCTCCGATTCTTGGCCTGATTTGCATCCGCCCATATCTCGCACGCATAAAGCAGGATTGCTTGACTAGTTGCCATCAGTAATTGTCTTTTGCATCCGGTTGGACCGCCTTTGTGTGCCATCAGTCTCGAAAGTAGCGCAGTGGCTTGGGCTGCTTTTTCCGTTGCATATCGGATTTGAGCCCCAGAAATGTAGTTTTGAATCTAGTCTGACTCCTAAATATTTTAGTGTCTTTTTTGTCTCGAAAATACCAAGCTGTGTGGTTATAGATACTTCTGTTGTATGTGTTTCCTTGTGATCATTAGAAGCTCTGTTTTATCAGTGGCTAGCTTTAGACCATGCTCTGACATCCAGGCTTGTGTTCTGGTCATGACTTAGTTGAGCTTTCGTTGAGCTTCTTCTGTATTTCGAGCTACTATCACGCCCGCAGCATCGTCCGGATACCCTATAAAGTAAGTGTCAGCTGGCATATCGATGCACAAGATGTCATCATACATAGCGTTCCAGAGGTCTGCTCCGAGAATAGAGCCTTGTGCTGCCCCCGCCGTTATATGTCTTCGATAGGGTCCGCTATCAGTATCATTGACTAATATCCTGTTGTAAAGATAGCTGCCCATTAACCTACTGAAATATACTGGTATTCGAAATCTGAATTCCAGTGCTTTTAAAATATTGCCCCATCTAGCACAATTAAAAACGTACTTCACAACTAAAGTGACCAGCAAGGTGACACGTCTGGAATGGTTATTTCCCATTTGTGCAGTATGAACGCTGTTTATTACTTGTTCTAGGGCCCCAAACGTCGATCGAAAGTCGTACTGCCGATTTGACAAACCCCCTTCTTCTTCGATAGATCTAGCTAACCTCGGTTTTATTAGTTTTTCTAGTAATTCTTCCGCAGTATCCAACATATACAGTGGTCTGTATGAAGAGGGCCGTTCGGGGTCTCCTTTTCCTTTGTTAATTAAAACTAATTTCTGGATTTTCCAGGTCTTTGGGAAGGTTGCATTGATCAGACAGGCATTATACATTGCCAGTAAGAGCTGAGGCCGCTCTCTTGCCAATATCTTTAATACTTCAGACGGTATTCCATCCGGTCCAGGAGCCTTTCGATTTTTCATGCTGTTGGCAGCCGTCTTAAGCTCTTCTACCGAAAAAAGTGTTACCGGTCTGCCTTCATTCTAAAACGTAAGCGCAGGAAAATAAGCATCGTCGGGTTAAGTTGGGAGTTTGTGCTCTTGCACCGATCTTCTGCATGACCAATTTATATCCTAGGCCACAAAAATCTTCGTTAAGATTTGATATAAGCTTTTCCCACTTAGCTCTTTTACTTTTTAGTATGGCATTGCTGACTCACAGGCTTCCGTGATACGTATCGTTACCTGGTTGACGTAGCTCTCAGGATCGGCCAGTTCTTGATTGCTTACTGGCCCCTCGTCAATTTTTGCTAAAAACCTGTCCGGTATGAGCTTTCCACAATTCCACTTTCTAGTGCTTCTTCTTGTATGTTCACCAGTCAGGTTTCTATCTGTTTGCAGGCGGTACACCAAGTATTGGTGATCACTTCCTGTGTAATCTTCCAATAATTTCCACTGACTTATTCTGTTGAAGAATCGTTCTGAAAAAAGTGTTATATCAGGTATTGATCCCTCGCACCCAGTTCTCCTAAAGGTTGTAGTCGTGCCTGTGTTTGCTTCCATTAAGCCCAATCTTGCTGCCATATCTAGAATTCGTCTGCCTCTAGAGTTTGTGGTTGCTGTACCCCATTCAGTTGTCTTAGCATTGAAATCACCAGCAATGATCAGGTTTCCGGCGATTTTCCGGGCCGTATCCTCGATGTTGTTTAACTTGGTTTGGAAGTCCTCAATAGAACAGTTCGGCCTTAAGTAACAGCTCACGACTGAGTAGGTTCTATTACTGATCCACACGAAACCATCTCTTGTTCCGTTCCGGATTACATTTGTCATCCATATCGCTGCGGTTTTAGAAGTATCTTTATACCACCTTCCGTTTCTGGGGCCGTATTGCTCACTAAATACTGCTAAGTCAGCTCTATTCTCCATCATGACCTGCATTAAAAGAACGTCAGCAATTACATTTCGATGTTAACATTTTTGTTTCGCTCTGTTGTGGACTGCGCATCTAGCGGTACCCGGTATATGATCCATCGAGGTTTTGCCTTCTGCGGTGCATACACAGTATCCTGGTTGAGCTGTACAATCCTTTATCTTGTGTCCTGCGATTCCTTACCGAATACACAGGCCCTCCCCCTTTCTATCTGGGCCCTTGCAGCTTCGTTGCGTGTGGCCAGTACCGAAACACCGTTGTATATCAGTTACCCTCCTGACTCTGCAGTACATTTATCCTACCTTAATTCGTTTGGTTCCTAAGACTATGTTTGCTGCCTCAGTTGCCATTGTTACAAATGCTCTACGCTGTTCCCTGCTGTTAGCGTTCGTCACTCGTACGTTGAGCTCCTCTTCCTTTTCACCCAAAAATTGTTTGATTGCCTTGGATACCTCCACTACCTCTATTAGACTATCCAGATCTCTTATTTTAATCGTTGTTTTTGGTTCAAGATTTGAAACTGCTGCTGCGTCCTTAAGGGATGTTTTAATGGCTTAATATAGTTTTTCCTTACCGCCGTCTTCTGTTACTTCTACGAGTATGAAGCCACTTTGTATTTTCCTTGCTGTTCTTACAGAGATTTCATTTTCTTTTGTCGAGTTCATATTACTAACTGATTGTCTAATATTTCTTAGCACGTCCGAGTAGCTTTTACCTGCTGCCGGTTTAATTACCACTGCTCCGGGTCGTTTTTTCCATCTTTTTTTCCTCCTTTTCTCTTTGGCGGGTTTTACGCTTATCACTTGTGCTCTGCTGCTTGTCTAAAGCCAGCGTTTCGTTTTTCCTCTACTGGTTGCGGTCCTTAACCACCTGCGATTTGTCTTGAGCGCTCTTCTTCGGCTTCTTTGTTCGTGCTACATCGACTGGACTAGAAGCAGCTCGTTTATTACGAGTTGTCACTGGAGTTTCCTTGTCATCTGTTTGCTGTGTTCAGTTGTTGTCTTCTTTACGTTTTTTTAGTACTCTGTTTGTTTCTGCATTCCTAATACTCTCTGATTCTTCCAATTACATCTATTTGTTCATCTAAATAAGAGATGCCATCTTTGCTGATATTTTTCTGCCTGTCTACAGCTTGCTTCATCCTTTGAAGAATAGTCCTACACCTCTTAAAACATTCTTCTTCAAAGATTCTCAATCTTTTAATCTGCTCCTGACGGGGGGAGAAGTTTTGTTAGCTTAGATGATCTGAGCCCGTGACGTAAGTTGTCATCTCCACCGGCGCTATAGCATTCTCTACTTGGGATGGCATTGTCACGATTATGTGCTGTTCTGGCTCTTCAGTACTCGTGCCAGTAAATTTTACGCTCGATTCCGACAGAATCGGCGTTCGCAGCGTCTTACTGCTGTTCGGAAAGCCTCTTGTATCTTTGCCGTCGCTTATTATCCTCTTCTCTTCTTTTATCACTTCTTCGTTGACACTATGTATGTTTTGGGGGAGTGTTCTAATCATTATGAATTTGGGCGATTGGGTCCCCGCTCCGAGCCGCTATCCGCCTTCGAAGGTACAGTCGCCTCAAGCGAGATCCGTGGGTCCCTTTGCCTTATGTGGGTCCCTTTGCCTATGTTCAGAGCACAAGAGCATTAAGCAGGAGTTATTTCAACTGCACCTGTACCACCACCTTAGTAGCGACGAACTTGGAATGTACTCGAAGACTAGCCACAGTTTTAACGGGACGGAGGCGGCTTCAGCATTTGCCCATCAGTCGTTTCAGTACGATATCACTCCCACCTATTAAGATGATGGAATACTGCGAACCCGTCAGCTCGTAGCAACCTGTTCAGTATCGTCGTTTAATTTCGTATGCCTTATATACGTGGCCATTTCCGTTATCATCAGCTCTACCAGGCATGGTGCTCAGGTGTCCAAAATTTTGGTCCGCGGGTGGTACTTTGTTTTCCAGCTTCCCTGCAAATCTGAAAAGATTACCCGAGAGTTCCGCTATCAGCCACCAGGGGACGCGTCCGATAGGAGATTTTAATAATAATAATAATAATAATAATAATAATAATAATATAATATATAATAATAATAATATAATAATAATATAATAATAATATTATATAATAATAATAATAATAATAATAATAATAATAATAATAATAATAATATTAACAATAATAATAATAATAATAATACTACTACTAATAATAATAATAATAATAATAATAATAAAAATAACAATAATAATAAAACAAATAATAAAAATAATAATAATAAAAATGATAATAATAATAATAATAATAATAATAATAATAATAATAATAATAATAATAATAATAATAACAACAATAACCGCCAGAAAAACATAAGCTGTGAGGTCAAGACTTGAGTTGCCAAAATGTCCGAACTGCTGGATGTTGCTTTAAACTATAGGCGATCGTGGAAGATGGCAGAAGAGGAGAAAGCGGTCTAGAAAAAGAAGGCCGCTACCCAGCAGGTAGCACCCGTTTCGAAGTGAGGAAACATTAGAGCCTCCCGAAAAAGAACAAGAGAACTGGAAGACTGTCACCAAAAAAGGCAATAAAGGAAGGCTACAGCCAACCCAACCAGGCAAGAAAAACAAAACGAGACCGCAACGCACGAAACAGGAGGCGGTAATAATTAAACCCGTGGGGGATCGCAGCTACGCAGATGTGCTGAAAAATCTGCGGAGTAATATAATGACCAACGATTCGGTTAAAATAAAATTCGTCAGGAAAACGCAGGCTGGGGCCATTCTCGTGGAGTTTGGGATAGAGCAGAAGCTTATGCCGGACTTCGTTGAACAGCTGAAGAGCACTATACGCGACGCAGCCCCCGTCACGGAGTTGAAACCGAGAGTCACAATCGAGATACGTGATCTTGATTCGATGGCTATTGTAGATGAGGTGGAAAAAGCAAACCGGGATATATTGGCCAACTCAGAAGAGCAGATAAATACTGCGCCGAATGCAAGGCAGCAGGTACGAGCCTTTGTCATACTGCCAGCAGAATGTGCAGCGAAAATCATTAAGGGAGGTCACATCAAAATCGGATGGATTCGAGCAAGAATGCGAGCATGTGAAGACGCCAGAAGAATCTATCATTGTCTTGGGATGGGGCATATCCAATCGAACTGCTCCGGCAAATCTGGGAAAGAAATGAAGAGCTGTAAGGCAGCCCCCAAATGAGTGCACTGCGTGGACGCGAAACGTGACCGGACTGACCACTTTCCAGGCTCGAATAAGTGCCCAGTAGCAAAGAAATAATTAAAGTACTCCAGGCAAACATGCACAGAAGCCGGACGGCAGACGCTTTGCCTGAGCAGATTGTCGTTGAGAAAAAGGTGGACGTAGTAATCATCAGCGAATAGTACGGAAGAATACCTTGTGGATCTTGGCACGCTTATGAGTCAGGCACGGCTGCAGTGTGGCTACCTACCGGAAGTAAGCTTGCGGTTACGAAACATGGGATTGGCTGCTGCTACACGTACGTTCAAGCAGATCAGTTTACATTGATGAGTTGCTACCTTATACCTAGCGATAATATGGAGCAGTTCAGGACAAAACTAAATCTGATTGACGATGAGTTTCCTGAAGTAGCTGGAGCTTTTATAGTAGCTGGAGACTTTCACGTCAAAGCTGCCGAATGGGGAGTCCCGACTACCAACACACGTGGAAGATGCGTTCTGGATATGGCCGCCAGGCTGGGCCTTGTTTTGGCAAATACTGGCAACACCACTACTTTTAGAAGGCTGGGGTGTGAATATACCACACCGGATATTTCCTTGGTGACTGGAGATCGGCTGCAACCGTTGAAGGCTGGAAAGTGCTGGAAGATTACACTGGAAGTGATCACCAGTACATTACCTTCCGAAAACCAACGCGAACGAACTCCTTTCCGCCGCCCAGAAGGAGCAGCAAGCGCAAGTGGAACGTGAGTAAACTTAACACGGATACATTTATCGCTAACTTTGATGGGGCCTCAACAGCAAACACCAACAGTAACGCCAACTCTTTAGCGGATGGGATGATGCATCGTATAGTCCAAAGCTGTGACGCATCCATGCCCCGTCTGTCGCAACACTCCCGGAGACGTCCAATGTGCTGATCTCAGAAGAGATTCCATCCGCGACAGAAAGAAGTACACTAGAGCTAGGCGAGGTGGTGAGGCTCTGATAGAAGCAGAAGTATTCAGGCGATCACGAAAGGCGCTAAAACGGGCGATCATAAGCAGTACGAGGGCAAAAAAGGAGGAATTCCGCGACGATCTGAACAGCAATCCTTGGGGACTCGGCTATAAAATCGTTGCGAAAAAGTTGGGCATGAACTCCGCCACCCAACACCTGGAGAGCGAGCAGATTTACAGCATCGTAGGAAACTTTTTTCCCACTCACCCTATTCGGGGCGAAGAAAGTGAACCCCATGTAGAAGAGACGCCAGCGCCCTTCACAGAGGATCAACCAAAGAGCGCGGCTAGAGGCCTCAAAAAAGTTAAAGCTCCCGGGCCGGATGGGGTACGACCTGAAGTGCTTGCCCTTCTGGCCGAAACACGACTGGGTGTGTTGCTCGAGGTGTACAACGCTTGCATAGCCCAAGGCATTTTGCCCAAGCCCTGGAAGGCCCAAAAACTCACGCTGGTAAGCAAGGGAAAAGGTGACCCAACGCTACGGGCAGCATATCGCTCACTCTGTGTGCTGGACAGTGCCGGAAAGCTACTAGAGAACCTATTGCAACCTAGATTGGCAGAATCCATTGAGATGGCTGGAGGTTTATCTGAGAGACAACACGGACTCCGAACCGGAAAATCAACGGTTGGCGCTATTGGGGATGTAGTGACAGAGTTCGAACGTGCCCAACAAAGGCGCTACTATCCAAAACGCACAATCGTTTTGGCTACACTTGACGTGAAAAACGCATCCCCAGATATCTGATGAAAATTCTCTAGAGTTATCTGGGAGATCGTAAACTCCTCTATGATACGTCAGAGGAACAAAGAGTGAAACGAATCACGTCCGGAACAGCTCAGGGATCTATCTTAGGCCCTGACCTGTGGAACCTGAACGACGACGAAATACTCAGTATATAGATGCCTGAAGATACACACCTGGTAGGATATGCAGACGATATAGCGGCGGTCATCAAGGAAGCTGAACCAGATCATGATTAGAACCCAAACATGGCTAGAGGACCATGGGCTGGAGCACGCTGATGACAAAGGGACATATACCACTTGAAATCAGCATCCAAATAGATGAAACCCCGCTAGTCACTAAAAAGGCGATAATATACTTGGGCATCCAACTCGACAGCAGGCTCACATAATGGGCTCAAATACAACACGTAGTCACCAAAGCAGCTAAAGTCAAGGGCATGCTAAGTAGGCTAATGGCGAACATCGGTGGACCAACACAGAGCAAGAGAAAGGTTATCATGGCAACCACTAATTGAATACTGCTATATGGCAGTGAAATCTGGGGACATGCGCTAAAGGACAAAACAAAACGTAAGGCGATGGAGGCGGTTCAGCGCACAGCGGCACTTAGAGTCTCTTCTGCCTACCGACCAGTTTCGAATTCGGAAGTTTTCGTTATAAGTGGAGTGATCTCTTGGCACGTGAGCGGAAAAAACATGACTGTAAGTGAGAAGACTCCAGCATGAGTGCTGCAGAGCGGAGATCTCAAACCATTCAGCGATGGCAACATAGATGGAGCGTTGAAACGAGCGGCAGGTGGATGGCAAGACTTATCTCAAACATAGAAATGTGGACGCAAAAGTGATTCGGAGAGGTAAACCCAGTTTCTTACAGCATGCGCAAAACAGGAGAACTTAGCTGTATCTACTGCGGCACGCCAAACGATGATGCTGAGTAAACTTTTTTCGACTGCAACAGATGGTATACGCAGAGGAAAATATTGACCGAGCAGATTGGCGAGTTTACTCCTGTAAGCGTGGTTGCTAATATGCTTGAATCCGCCAACAAATGGAGCTCCGTCGGAAAATATGTCGAGCGTATCCTCAGAGCAAAGAAAACACACCTCGCTGCTTAATGGCAAAGCGAATCTCCACAAGCACAAACTCAGGATCAGACCACAACGACAAGCCACCAACAGACATGATGGACCCAGACGTGGGTAAATAGAGAACAGTCCTTATTAGGATAGCTTGTTCCTGGGCCTTCCCGAGGTTATATATAGGCTTTTCCAGGAAGGTTATCTCACCGGAAAAGGAGGAGGGAAGGTTTTAGTGGAAACACCAGTCAATGCAGTTGACGACGGTCACTGTAAGTGCGAAGGCATTTTTAACCCTACCTCAACCCTCAAAAAAAAAAAAAAAAGAAAATAATAATAATAACAATAACAGTAATAATAATAATAATCATAATAATAATAATAATGATAATAATAATAATAACAATAATAATAATAATAATAATAATAATAATAATAAAAATAATAATAATAATAATTTTAATAATAATAAAAATAAAATAATAATAATAATAATAATAATAATAATAATAATAATAATAATAATAATAATCATAATAATAATAATAATAATAATAATAATAATAATAAAAATAATAATAATAATAATTTTAATAATAATAAAAATAAAATAATAATAATAATAATAATAATAATAATAATAATAATAATAATAATAATAATAATAATAATAATAATAATAATAATGATAATAATAATAATAATAATAATAATATTAGTAATAATAATAAAACTAATAATAATAATAATAATAATAATAATAATAATAATAATAATAATAATAATAATAATAATAATTAAAAAAAGAATAATAATAATAATAAAAATAATAAAAATAAAAATAATAATAATAATAATTATAATAATAATAACTAATAACTACTGGAGAAACTGCTTCAACGCAGGGTGGCTGAGTCAGTCGAGATAACTGGAGGAATATCGGAAAGGCAGCATGGTTTCCGACCCGGAAGATCAACACTTGGCGCAACTGAGGACGTAGTGAGGTGCCTTGAGACCGACCAGAGCCATCGATATTATCCGAAGCGCATAATTACCTTGGCTAATCTGGACGTGCGAAATGCCTTTAACAGCTTACGATGGGCGGATATCATACGGACAATACGGTAAAAATTCCGCATCCCCGGATACCTACTGAGAATTCTCCGGAGTTATCTGAACGACTGTGTGCTCCTTTACGATACACCAGAGGGTCAACAGGCTAGGGCGATCACGTCTGGCGCAGCGCAGAGATTTGTCTTGGGTCCGGATAGATGGAATCTGAGTTACGATGAGATCCTGTAGATAGATATGCCAGAGGATACAGATCTCGTGGGGTACGCAAATGATATAGCGGCGGTCATCTCAGCCCGAGGCATAGACGATTTCAGGAGAAAGTTAAACCAAGTCATGATAAGGACTCAGATATGGCTTGAGGACCACGGTCTGGAGCTTGCCGGAAAAAAGACCGAGGTCACATGCCACTTGAGGTCAGCATACAGACAGGGCGATGTTTCCCTGGTAACGCAAAAGTCGGTAAAATACTTGGGCTTGAAACTGGTTTGTAGGCTAACTTATTGGGCCCAAATACAGCACGTGGCAAACAAGGCAGCAAGAGTGACGGGTATGCTAAGCAGACTGATGGTGATTATTGGCGGCCCCACGCAGAGTAAAAGAAGGTTAATCATGGCAACAACAAATTCGATACTGCTGTATGGCAGTGAAATTTGGGGAGGTGCGCTAAGGTCGACGGGTAAGCGCAAGGCACTGGAAGCAGTACAGCGCACAGCGGCACTCAGAGTTGCCTCAGCGTACCGCACTGTCTCGGACGCAGCAGTCTTAATGATTAGCGGGGAAATAACCATCGGCCTCTTGGCCCGTGAGCGGAAGGAGGCATGAGACACAAGGGAGGACAGTGGTGGTAGTACTGAGCGGAGACCGCAAACAATTCAGCGATGGCAGGACAGATGGAATGCGGAGACGGTCGGAAGGTGGACGGCGATCCTAATCTCTAACGTAAAGAGATAGATGGACTCAGAGGAGTTTTGGAGAAGTTAACTACTTCCTGACCCAGTACTTCTCGGATCACGAATACTTTCGAAAGTATCTGCACCGCAAGGCGAAGGTAGATGACCCTGGTTGCATCTATTGTGAAATGCCGAACGATGACGCTGAGCACAATTTCTTCAGTTGCATCAGATGGCACGCTGAAAGGGACACCTTAAAGGAGCAGTTTGGGGAATTCACTCCCACCGACATAGTTAGCAAAATGTTCGACTGTGAGAACGGACGGAACGCTGTGACAAAGTACTGCGAGTGCATCCTTCGGAAAAGAAGAGAGACCTCGACGCATCACAAACCGAGGCCCCCTCAAACACAGACATAAGAAGACGAGCCAATAGCATGATGCTGGCTACAAATATGGTGATCCCAGACGTGGGAGAGTAGAAAATTGATCCTTTCCTAGGATGCCTTTCTGGACCCTTCCCGAAGTAACGCAGAAAGCAGTTGCGGGAAGGGAGTCTCCCCAAGAGAGGAGGAGGCATTTTTTTTAGTGGAATGAGCACCGCATGACGCAGCTGACGCCGGTCGCTGTATATGCGATGGCATTTTAAATCTTACCTCGCCCACCATAAAAAAAATAATAATAATATTAATAATAATTATAATAATAATAATAATAATAATAATAATAATAATAATAATAATAATAATAATAATAATAATAATGATAATAATAATTAATAATAATTAAAATAGAAATAATAATAATAATACTAATAATAATAATAATAATAATAATAATAATAATAATAATAATAATAATAAAATAATTTTTTTGTTTTTTTTTAAAGAGAAGTAGCACTTCAGGCAATAATACCTATTTAGTTATTTTTGTAACCGTTCTAAATTCTTTAGGAAAGGGATAGATGAGAGATAAGACAGGTGGTGAAAAGAGAAGGATAGATATAGCCATTTTATTAGTTATTTTACTTCGCCGGCGAATATGCTATTAAGAAATACCGACGAAGGAGGCTGCATGTTTAATGTTAATTCTGAATATGTATTTATGCCATTAAACAGAAAAAAACATTTTTATTTTTGGTTGCCGCAGGGGTTGAACCCTGGTCAACTAAGTTTGCAGCCAACTTGTTTACCTCTTCGACTACTAATAATAATGATAATAATAATTATTAATAATAATTAAAATAATAATAATAATAATAATAATAATAATAATAATAATAACAATAATAATAATAATAACAATAATAATAATCATAATAATAATAATAATAATAATAATAATAATAATAAAAATAATAATAATAATAATAATAATAATAATAATAATAATAACAATAATAATAATAATAATAATAATAATAATAATAATAATAATAATAATAATAATAATAATAATAATAATAATAATAATAATAATGATGATGATGATGATGATGATGATGATGATGGTAATAATAATAATAATAATAATAATAATAATAATAATAATAATAAAAATTATAATAATAATAAAAATAATAATAATAATAATAATAATAATAATAATAATAATAATAATATTAATAATAATAATAAAAATAATGGTAATAATAATAATAATTATAACAATAATAATAATAATAATAATTGTAATAATAGATTTATTACAAACTTCGAAAGTAATTTAATGTTCCTAAGGGATTAAATCATTATATTAATCGAAATAATATTTAAACCATCTTATCATTGTTCTTACCTGGATTTGGAACTATTATTCAAAAGAAATTTGTGAAATAATGGTTTGAAGAATGGACAATTAACTATATTTATTGATAATTTGTATAATTTGTTCAGCACATGTATAATCTTATTGTTTTAAATTGTTATTTTTTTTTTCAATCGACTGACCGCAAACACTTTTACTTTAATAAAGACCTGAAGTTGGTAAAGGTAGAAATAATTGATTTAAAAGTTATTACCTAGTTATAAAAAAAAACAAGTAGAATATCATAATGAAATTAAAAGAATCGAAATATAATCATGTTTGGAGTCCGTCCGTTAAAAGACGACAAAAATATTAATATATCTATCTGCAAAGAAAGTGAAAATTTCAAATGTATGTACAATGTATATTGTACAAAAACACATGACGACAAACGTAATTTCATAAAACGGGAGAGTCTGAAGTAAGACTTAACAAAAAGTGCAATTTAATCGCATGATATTTTTTTGTAGAGGATACCTCAATAATAAATGCAGATTTACATATAATCAATAGTTTGTTAATTTCGTTCAACTAGAAATTTATTAATTATATTATATTTATAAAATATAAATTTTTTTTTAATAGAAAAAAATCGTAACATTCGCGAATGAAATGAAATTTTACATTTATGTGCTCAGTTCCCTTCTGAAACTGATGGCACTTTGGATATCTAAATGCAAAATAGGAAGTTGCTTGCTATAACCTAATAAATCATTTAACAATCGATGTACCCAAATATATTCTTTTACGCTTTCACACGCTGTCTGCTGTTTTCTCGAAATCCATGAAACCGTACCACCTGATAGCATCAAAACGTAACCGCTATTTGAATGTCTAGTTTCAAGAAATACAGCATAATCAGAATCAGAATAACAATCAATATTAAGAATATTAGTTTTAGTAAAAATTCTTAAATACTTCAGAATTCGTTTTATTCCTACAATATGTTTTTTATTAAGAAATTCAAAAAACGACTTGCATATAATACTGCGAAAGAAATATCGGGTCTTGTGGCTTTAGCTAGGCTTATTAAGAATCCAACTGCTTCCCGGTACGGAAACTTAACTTCGTGTGCTGTAGCTTTCTTAGTACACTCAGCTGGTCTACTTACTAGTATAGATTTTTGCATGTTAAATTTCTATAATGTTTTCTTTAAACGCTAAGTTTGGGAAACTTTATTCTATCTGGTTTTTTGATTATTTCCATGCCTAAAAAAATATTGAACTAAATTCTTTTACGTGAAATTCACGTCTTAGAATTCTTTTGCAGTTACTTTGATTTTGATGCAATTATACCGTCATCAATGTAAATAGCCAATATAATTTGCGTTTCATTTCAATTGCCAACAAAAACACGAATCTCCACAATTATTTTTAAAATTGAATTTTACTATCATATTTGTCAACTTCTTATTCCAACAACTGGAGGCCTGCTTTAGTCCATAAAGGCTTTTATTTAGTTTGCAAACGTTGTTGCTACCGTCAGTAGACCCAGTTGGCTGATGCATAAATATTTCTTCCTCTAACTCTAAATATAAATAAGCTATTTTTATGTCAAACTGAGTTAGGGAAAATTAAGACATGCACTCAAGGCTTGTATTGTTCTAATGGAAATAAATTTTGCCACTGGACTAAAAGTCTCTTCATCTTCTATTCCCTATTTTTGAGTAAGACCACGAACCACTAGCCTTACTTTATAATGCAGTTTAAATCATTTATGACATCGTTTTGCTTTTTAGATCTCAAATTATAACGACTCACTGGAGTATGATAGGTATTATAAATTTCAGTATTTTACATGCACAGAAATCTTCTAAATCTTCAACAATACCATTTTCGGCATCCTTGAATTCATCACTTGAATCCATTTTGGTAATACTATGGAATCACTGGAAACTGAAGGTTTATTTTCTTCGTCAGTGTGTACATTAGTATTGTTCTTAATTCCTGGAACTAGTACTGTTTGATTAATTTCTCTTGTTATTACATTTCGTGAAACTTCTATTCTTTCTTATTTAGGTATCCATATGCGATAACCTTTACAGTTTTCTTTATAGCTTACAAAAATACCTTTGTTAGATTTTGAATCTAGTTTTTTTTTGTTTCTCTTGTGGATCATGAACGAAAGCATCTGACCTAAAAACATGTAGCATAGATATATCAGACACCTTATTAAACCACAATTCAAATGGAGTTTTATGTATTTGTAGACTTTTTCCTGTTCTATTTAGTGTAAAAATGACATAATTTACTGCCTCAACCCAGTAATTTATATTAAGACCGTTGCTAGATCTAGCTGATTCTACTACTGTTCTCATATCTCGCTTGGCTCTACCATTGTGCTTAGGTGTGTATGGTGTACATTTTTGGTGTGTTACATTAATTTACGAAATATATCACTTGTTTCTTAATTTATAAATTCTGAACCGTTATCTGATCATATTGCTTTTACTTTTTTTTTGGTATCCGATTCCGCTTGATATAAGTATCTTGCAATTTCTTTAGCAATATCAGACTCCGCCTTTATACAATAAATGTATCGATAATTAGATTAATCATCACTAAATAGTAACAAAAAACGTGAACCACCAAACAACTTAACTTGTATCGGCCCGCATAGATCTGTGTGCACTAGCTCTCCAAATTCTTTTGCTCTGTTACTACTTACTGAGAATGCCATTCTATGTTACTTGCCTGTAATACATCCTTCACAAAAGAAATCATTGCAAGAATATTTTATATTTTGCTTCGCTAAGACATTTTTAAAATGTTCTTTATCTTGATGAAACATTCTTCCATGCCATGTTTGCAAGGAATTGACTCCGACAGCAACGTACTTAAAAACGCATTCACTTTCATTTGCCTCCAAAGAATAGCCCTTGTCCAAGCACGCATTAGCTGAAAAGAGAGTTAATTTTAAGCATGGGCTTAATTCCAGACCTGACCATTATAAGCTTTAGTAAAAATGTCTCCCTTACCAATTGCGGAAATAACTTCCTTGTTGCCAATTCGAACCTTTATTGGAGTCTTAAAATCAACGTAATTTTTGAACCACTGTTTCTTACTAGACATATGATCGCTAGCTTCGGAATCAGCAATCCAAGAACCATCCTCAGAGATAGACATAAACAAATTTTCACTAATGAAAGCTTCGCCACTGCGTTTATGGTTTTTCTTTGGACAGTTACGCTCCCAGTTGCTTGGCAACAAATGCTTCAGATTAAAATGGCTGCATACAAAGCCTTGTCTCCTCCATACATAATCGTGATGTTAGATTTTTTAATGTTCTCTCTTTCTACTGAAGCTTCCCACGAAGAAATTTTCATCCGCAAAGTCATCAAAATTTTTGTTAGAAACATGTTATCTGATATCTTCTCACCAAGGGTCCCCAACTGCTTGGCTAACTTTTGTTGCATAGAAATATGAACAGATATTGTAACCTGAGGATCTTTCTGGTAAGAAAGAAATTGTTGTTGTAGTAAATGAGTTTTTGTTTCTGACTTCTGCTCATATACGTTTTCAAAAATTTACCACATATCAGCTGCTGTGTTGTAATTCATAATGTGAAGCATTGGTTCTTCAGCCAAAAACACGACCAACATTCTTTGAGCTTTTGCATTCAAGGAAATCCATTTATTTATCTTGCTCAGGCTTCTTTGTGACTCCATCTGCTATATCCCAAGGGTTATTAGCGCATAGTACCACCTTTACCTGGAATTTCCATAAAGTCCAGCATTTCGAACTTTTCAGTTTAGATATCTTAAAATCCTCCATTAGTAAGAGAAATAAGCTCCTTACCGACCAATTTTCAAATTACTAATGTAGATTTTTGTTAAAATATGGATCTGGGACCATAACCTGTTAGCAGAGAAAAACTTCGAATTGTTCGTTTTCTGTTTTCTGTTTTTTGCAAAATTGCAATTTGATTTAAAAAAATACAATTTACAAAATTATTTTGATTACAAATGAAACAAGTGTTTTTAAGAACAAGTTGAAAAAAACAAATAGTTATTGAACAAACACCATTATTTTAACAAGTAAATCTTTCTGTTACTGTAAAATTAAAACCGGTATCAACCCCAAATTTTTTACAGCGTTCGAAGTCCTAGGGCAAAACCTAAATTAGCGCGTAAAGCACATAGCAAGCTAGTTCATAGCTTTGATGTTGAAATGCCGCACCTAAATAACAGCCGAAAGGAGCAATCTATCTGTCAAAAATTTCCATATCATTTCGAACAATGAACTAAACCCAATGAAAAACAAATAATGGCGCTATAGAGAATTAAAATATCCAGTGAATCAATATGGGTATTATTTAAAAGCTTTTAAAGAGATATTTTAGGAAATACTAATATTTAAAAAAACTTGTTAAGAGCCGATGACATTTTAATGTAAAATTATAAAGTACTTAAATTTATATATATATATATATATATATATATATATGTATGTATCGCGCATACTTCAAGGACAGTTTTTCAGTCTATAGCATACTTTGGGGACATTTGCATACTTTGAGGACAGTCCTCAAAGTTCTGTATGTCTACCGCATAGTTTGAGGACATGTTAGTTTGGGGACAATTTTTTTTGAAAATTTCAATATTGCAAGTAATTGATTCCACTACTTATATATAACCATATCTACAACAGATTAAATCGATATATGCTCAATAAGTTCATTAAATATCGATTTTAAACTTTCTGTGTAGTTCAAGGTGTTGCCACATTTCTCAAAAAATTATAAGTAAATTCTAAAGGCGTCAACTTTTTTTTGGTCGGCGTCGATATGACATATAATGAAAATCCCCTTAATAAATAACAGAGTTGGAAAACAGGAAATATTTTTGGCTTGATATTAATATTGATGCACTTTAGTATTTTTTACATTCTTCTACAAACATATACGCTTTTATTTATAAAAATGTGTATGTTTCAGCATTTTTACCACAAATTATGAAAAGGAATAGAAAGTAAAGAACAAATTTTATGAAAATTGAATATATGAAACAAATAACAATTTAAACCTTATGAACATACTCTTCTGGCGATAAGTATTATTTGAAATTGATTTTTAGCTGAATAGTAGCATTTATTTAAATAAAGCATGGCTTTTGTTGGGAAAATAATGCATGAAAAAATTATTCGAAACCACTAGGGAGAGAATTTTTTCAAGTTAATTTGACAGGATATTTATATTAGTTGGTAAAATGGTCAATTCGAACAAATATAAAGAAAAAGAGTAAAAAACGTAAGAAATCTAAAAATAATACACATATGTAGAAGTTTTAATTTCTACATAATATATTCCTTTCAACTGGTTATTGTTTATGGAGTTTATGATAAAAATTGGCAGAACAGGATACATTGAGCTAAAAGGAGTAAAAGTATACATTATACTTGTTTTCTAAAATGTAATTTAACCTTGTTCGTACAGGCTGGAAACTGAAGTTTACTACTTATGAAGTTAACTACTTTATGAAAGTTGATTCTTTTTTTACGCGAAGG
This sequence comes from Cistogaster globosa, assembly GCA_937654795.1. Lineage (NCBI taxonomy): Eukaryota > Metazoa > Arthropoda > Insecta > Diptera > Tachinidae > Cistogaster > Cistogaster globosa. Next base: position 46,195,104 of record OW569407.1, read on the forward strand.
AATTTAAATAGCTCTTATTTTAAATAAAAATTTTAAATTTTTGTTTGGGTTTTGTCTCTCCCTTATAAAAAATACCATGCCGACAACTGGGTTAGCAAATGCCGGATTAAGGAATATGTATATATGCCGACTATGGGCACAAATGGTACATTTGAGAAAACACTTAATTTACTCAAACTTCATACAAATATATTTAAAAATAGTTCATTGAGTGTAAAACCAAATAATTTTTGAACAGTAATATATAGTTGATATAACAATACATGGCTTACATTCATAACGCCATCACTTCAAACTGCTGGCTACTGGTGCATTACCCTATTAATAAAAAAAGTAATTTACAATTAATTTTAATCGTGCATAATTGCTTCAAATATAAATATGTATTTCATGACAATATCATAAAATATTTATATTAGAAGGAATTAAGCACGATAAATTAAATTAACATACATAACAAATATTGAAATACTCGATATATTTCAAATCATGAATCTTAGAGGTCCGCGACTCCAAATTTTTACTTACTATTTCATTTTACGCAACTTTTATTTAAATATTAAGCTGCGTCTATAAACTAGATTTAAGCCCTTAAAATTCCACATGCAATGGACCTGTTACACGACAACTTTAGAAGACCGTCAGTTTGAAATTTATTCACTGAATATAGAGCAATTTTACTTTTTACCAACCTAAAATTTCTAATTAAATGAATACTAATAAAACAAAGAAATGTTGGTCATAATTTGGCAAAATACATTAGTGGTTTAATAAAATTTCTAATCAATATTATTAATTATTAAAGTATAAATTTTCGTTTTTTTTTTTTTTTTTTAATATAATGTAGGAAATTTAATTAGAAAACATTGTTCCGCTGTCCAACGATCTTTACAATGAGCTAATAAATTCGGTAGTGTTTAGCCTGCTGATACACAGCCAAAGGCATCTGTCATCAAAATCATAAGCAGCGCGTGTAATATTTGAAAGCGTTTTAACGTCAGTCACCCATAATAGGTGAAAGGCCAGACAACCTGTAATACCAAACATAAAAAATAAAATTTTTGCTAAAAAAAAAATTGTACATATATGTATATATATAATTTATTAATAATACATACAGTACATAACATTTAACACCAACACTTCACATGTCCGATTGAAAACCTATGGATTCATAGCTTATTATTTCTGGTGGTATAAATTCGTGTGTTCCAAACAAAACTCTCTACGGTGAATCAGTTTTAAGACGTTGAGCCAAATCAAAATGAATAATTTTTATTTGATGGAATGATCGTGTTTCGCAGATGGTATTTTCTGGTTTAAGATCCAAATGTACTATCGCCTGTGCAGCTAGGCCACTCCTTCACACACTTGACGTACAAAATATATGCAATCACAATCTGTTAAAAGTGAAATCATCAGCCCCAATACGTCCGAAAAGATCTCCTAGTTCTCCTGCTAGAAAATATTTTTTAATTAAAAAAGAAAAATATTTCCTAAATACGAGTACATACTTTTCCATGACCATTACCATTTCTCGAGATCTATCGAACGAAGCTGTCAATTGCAATAGTCTGCGGGGTTTTGATGATATCATTATGGAAACTTCTTCTTGAACTTCAACACGATCTCTCGATTTAAATTATTTGATGACTTTAGCGGCACACATGCGTTTGGATTTTTTTCTTCTCTTGCACTTTGTAGACCATACCAAAACGCCCTTTAAATTAAAATATGGTTTATTCATTTAAACAAAAATGTACCAAACTTACCGAGCATACGAATAGGAGGCCACCAAGGCGAATCAATTACCAGGTGGCAGCGTAGGCGAGTTCATTAATTTCGCCACTACCTGATAATTGATTCGCCTTGAAGGCCACCATCAACTACACTACTTTAGCTTTTCAACAAGTGTGTATGTATACTAACGCTCAAAATGAATTCGCCTGGATCATTTTCTGTACAATATTGCCAGATAAGCATGTGTTCGAATGCTACCAAACTTTTAATTGCATGCCAATAAAATAATTTTTATAAATTATTATTTTTCTTCAAATAATTTTATTTTCCATTTGCAACTTTCAAGGAGTAAAGAAAATAAAACAAAGCAAGAAGCCAATAGCTAAAAGTGAAATATATAAATAACATACTTCCAAAAAAAGGGCACGGAAAAAAGTCATCGTATAAAGTGAGTCCATATATTTTTCCGTGGTACAATTTCCTTAGTGATATTAACTAGTTTTTTTAACGACTTAATATTACTTATCAAGAAATTAGATATTCAGTAACGCTGATATTCGCTTTACTGAATAGCTGTTATTGTTAGCAAGTTGATCGTCGTTTAAATACTACTATAATTCTTGAATTGTTGAATTATCGACATAATGACGATTTACAACTCATACATACATATAATCACAAAACTTATTTTAGAAAAATTTCGTGGCAGTGGTGCCACCAGAAGAATTAAATAATATAAGACTAAATAAAGTAGTACAAAACTTCTGGTATATGATGTATATTGAAACACTCTTAAATAAGTATATATTCTTGTAAATCAAGAGTTTTTAGATTTCTTTCCATATATTGTACCACGTTTCAATATGGCATACACACAAGCAATATAATTGAACAATATGAAGATAAGTAAAATTATATTACTTGTGTGTGGGTCACTTTAAATATTGGACATATGTATGTATAAAGAGGTCATCATAATGCTGAATGTCATCTTCGTGACGCGTGCTAGACGCTTCGATGTACACATAGTGGATGACCAGTCAAGAATTCATATTTAATTTGATTTTGTGTTTGCAACATCGTGTCTTTAGTATTGCAAACAAAACACAGAGAAAAAACATTATACGTAAATACGTAGCAAAAATTTAAAACCTCGCTTAAAATTAAAAATTTATGCGTGCTTGATAATGTCATGAAAATATCATAAAATATTTATACTTAAAGGATTCAAGCACGATTTAAGTAAATTAACATAAAAAGAATCCGAGTAAAAATTTTTTTATTAATTAACATTTTCATTTTATTTTTGTTTCTGTAGAAGGAAAAAAGTTTATAAAGCAAAAAAAATGGAAGCTTGTCAGAAAACGCAACAATGTTACAACAGGTTCTAATTTTGCGCGGTTTCTTTTGAGTAAAATTTTGCTAAAGAGCTACAATTTTCCTCTTATTTTTAAGATAATTGAAAAAGAAGAATCAGTCACACACTTTATTTGCTGATTTCACAGATTTTTTATTTTAAGTTTATTTATAAGCAATGGAGGTAAAAAATGAATTATTTTTACTCCTAACTAAAAAATAAAATATTTTCTACTCGATTGGAGAATTACTTAAAAATAAAGGAATATGGTCTGCGCCGAGCCCGCTTTAAGAGCTGTGAATGCAAAATTCAATTATTACACATTCTTTTAAAATAAACTATTAACTTATCAATTGCTCCGCTTTTCTTTTTATTTATAAAGCAATTATATTTGTTGTATGTTTCTTTTTAAAATTTATTTATTATGTACAATATTTTGATTAATATAAAGAATGTATTTTTGTATTTTGTATTGTCAAAAAAGCTAAAAACAGGCAACACTAATTCCATGATTAGCCATGGTATATACATTTGGCAAAAGCAAAAAAAGCTAATTCGCCTGCGCTGCCACATGTATATACCATGGCGAATCATGGAATAAATATATGCGATAAGGCCCAACTATAATGGGTATAAGCTAGCTTTAGCTTATGTAAAAAATCCAACGAAAAGCCTATCAAATTCTTAGGTACTATATTAAAGAAATTGAGGTGACTACAATGTACTTACATAAATTTAGGAACTTATTTACCACAGTTGCACATATATGTTTAATTCGTACTTTGCCAAAAATAATTTCTATATAAATAAAAAAAATTTTAAAACGAAAACAATATTTTATGTATTTAATAACATTCACATACACATTTACATCTTTTGGTTCATGTTCTAAGTTAAATTAAAAACTATTACAAGTTATTTTCTGTTTTGTTTTTGTTCGCAACCATACTAAAAAATGCAAGCCCTTATATCGTATATATACGTATGTGTGTATAAATACAAATTTAATTTGAATTTATTATATTTGTTGAAAATTGGCCAGAAACAAAACGTTTTTTTTTTCTACATTTTGTATTAATTAAAAATTTAACATTGTAAGTCTTGATTACAATTTTACTTTATAAATGTATAACACAAAGCAGCATCAGCTGTTTCTATACGGAAAGTGAGATCACTTTCGTACCTTGCTTAAAGAAATGAAAATTAACGAAACTTGACGAAAAGTTATCTAATGAACATTATAGTTTACCACATATAATTTAATGTATTTGCACAATTGTATAAGTTTGCTTAAGTTATTTTATGCACCTAAACTTATTATATTTTTATATTTAACTTTTTTAATACCACAAGCTATATTAATGTGTGCAAAATATATAATTTTGTTCTATCAATGGCTGAATATGTTCGTTTACTTTTGCGAAACCTAGTTCAAAAGTGACGCAACTCCAAATTTTAACTTTTTAGATATTGGAAAAAGCATTATTAGTCCTGAATCGAAATGGTTAAAAACAAAAATGTTGGACTACTTAGTAGAAAATCCATAACGATTATGGTATGAAAAGTTATTTTTACTTGTTTAATATATACACACTAGATAATGAGCACTTAAATTAAATTTGGAATTTAGTCACTTTTGAACTATGTGTTCGATATGGTAAAAATATGTTATTTAAATGAACTTTAAGTGCCATTTAAGATTCATTCAAGTGCCATTTAAATTTGCACTAAAAAAGGGAATTTCGTATTTTAATAGCATTTAAAGATAAATGAAACTTAATACGATGTTAAAAATTGGCCATAAATATTGCACATATGTATAATATTTAATCAATAGTTTTGACAGGTGTGGTAACCTTCAAACTCCTGCTTATCTGGCAATATTACTAAAAAAAACTATTAAGGCGAATTTAATTGGCCTTTCGCCCACTGTTGCCAGAAGTGCAGATTTACCTGCATTTTGCAGATTTTAAACCCTCAAATTTTCAAAAACCAGATTTGAAGATTTTTGGCCTAAAATCGAAGCTTTTTTTATAATCTGTTTGACAACTTCTATTACGTTGACTAATTTAAAAAAATTTCTTTATAAAAAAAGGTTTTTAGAAGTTTTTTTCATATAAATTTAATCAATAAATGAAATAAAAAAATTCTTATGCATGACAGTTCGGGCCTGCATAGATTTTCAAATTTGTTTTTTGGCTTGGCAGAAATAGACGCTTTTAGCTAATACGATTTAATTACAAATAATATTTTAAATAAATATTTTATCGATAAAGATGTTGACTGTAAGACAACATGGTTAGATTTGCAGCAGATGGAGCAGGCAAAAACATTCAGTTGCCTAAATTTTAAAAAGTAAAATATTATATTTCTTATATTTGTTATAAATGTTAAGCACTGGTATTATGTTCGTCGTTGTATAACTTCTGTTCTTTCTGCTGTGGAGATGCTAGGTAGAGATGTATAAAATTATTTGTCGAACATTATAGAACATTATAACCAGTTTGATAGAACACAAGTTTTATTAAATATTAAACCCAAAAAGATTTTACCTCCGTCGCAAACGCTTTGGCTCTCCGTAGAGTTGGTTTTAAGTCCTTTATGACAATTATATGGGTGCTTAAACATTTCTTTTTTTTTATTTGCTCTCAATATTTATCAAATCGGCAATGCAAAATTCATATTAAATAACCTTAATTTTATATAAACATATGTCAAAACTATTAAAAATTATAAATGTAATTGTATTGTTTTTTTTTTATTATTTTCATACATAAATGTTTGTATAGATTTAGCCATTTTTTAAAATAAAGGAAAAATGCGTTTAAAGATTCATTAAAGATTTTTAAAATAAGTTGCAGATTTAACAGATTTTTTCGTGAAAATGTTAAGTAAAAAATGTTGCAACAACCCTTAGTTTCGGAGTTGCGGACGCCCAAAGTTTTATGTATAATATGTCGTATATCGAGTATTTGTGTAGTTAAAGGGTCTATTTAACTTGTGTAGATGCTACATAACTAGAAGCAGATGTTCTAATAATCAGTCAAAAGCTCCATCGATATTTCGGTTTTTTCAATCTTATATTTTAATATGTCAATATGATATTTTAATATGTCAATTATATTTAAAATACAAAATTTGGCCGTCAACTTATCTTTTATTTACTACTATAGTGCCAATCATCTGCTCAATAGCATCTACGCATGCGCGGATAAAAATATTATTATTAGAGACTTAACTAATCGACAATATTTTAAACCTTTTCTAGAGTTATTATACTGCAGTTTTTTTAATCACTATATTCATAATAAGCACATGCAATTCTGCAAAAATTAACACCAAAAACAGTTATTTTTTGTTTGTGTAAATAGCTCTAACAGGAATAAAAAAATTATTTTACAAACTCAAAGGTGCTGCCGATGTTTGATTTTAATTCCCTATACTATTGTTTGATAATTTAAAAAAAATGTTAAATATTTTTGTTCATTTTATTTCCTATTTTAATTTTCTATAGCTGGCAAAATTTTATATTATTAATCCCAATGCACTCACCTATTTTGAATTTGAGTTGCAACGCTCTTTTATAATCAAGGTACAGGTCAAGGGAAAATAATTAACAGGTGGCAACATAGGCGAACTAGATATTATTTTCTGGTAATATACGTCCCAAGGCGAATCAATTACCAGGTGGCAGCGTAGGCGAATTCATTAATTTTCGCCGTGAACACTACTCTCAAACTCCATACATAAAAAATCTGTGTACTGTTTTTTATATATGAAGTTTGACATTCGTTTCTACCAGCAATATATAATAAATTCTCTAACGCTGCCATCTGGTAATTGATTCGCCTTGATACTGCCAAGGCCATATCAAGCAGTGTTGCTAGAAGTACAGATTCATCTGCATTTTGCTGATCTTAGCCTCTTAAATTGACAAAAACCAGATTTGAAGATTTTTGGCCTAGACGCGAAGATTTTTTAAAATCTGGGTGGCAACAAATTTTTCTTGTTTTCTGTGAAATTAACTTAAACCAAAATCAATTTTAGTTCATTTCTTATATCCACAGTTGAACTTCTAATTTTCATAAAAAATTACGTTAAGAAAGATCTTTCAAATAAAATACCCTTATGCATGACAGTTCGGGTCTACATAGATTTTCAAATTGCTATTTGACAAATTAACTGTTAAATATTTTATCTTCGATGACGTTGATTTTAAAGAGAGAATGGTTCGATTTGGAGCAGATGGAGCTGCTGCCATAATAAAAACTCAAATATCAGATTTATTTATTATAATATGCATAAATATGTCATTTACTGGTATTATGTTCGTCATATGCATAACTTAAATTTCTATCTTCTGAGGGACTGGGACGGAGTTTAGAGAGATGAAAGTAATAGATCTTAAAAATATACTAAATGATAAAGAAATCACTTTAGTTAATTTGCGGAAAAAAGTATTCCAAATAAGGAGTACTAGTTCTGATTCCACTTCTTCAACACTGTTAGCGTTCGTCCAAAATATAACGACTTTATCCCATTCATCGAAAATGTCGCGAGAATATTTATATTTAAAAAGTTTAAATAAAACAAAACTTCGCAATCTCTTAGAAAACTAATTTTTAGTAGGAATACTACTTACAAAATATTGCTTATAACTTAAAAACTTCCGCTTCGACACACTTATATTTTAAGATATCATCTAATATTTATAAACAAAACTATAAAAAATTTAATTAATTTTTATAAAAAGCTTATAAATATTATGTAGTAGAACTTTTACGTATGTAAATATGTAACATAATTTATAAATTCTGTATGCAAATACTATTCCTTTTAAGCAATAAATGGACTTGCATTATTTTTGTTTTTTTTTTATTATTTCCTTAATATTGTATAAAAATAAATTGTCATTTTTAAATTGTTTTTTGATTGATTTTTGTTTTTGTGGAAGAAATATTCTTAGCATATAGATAATTATATCAAAGATAATTATATAAATTTTCATTTTCAAAATAAAGCAAAAATGCATTTTAAGATTTTAAAAATAAGGTGCAGATTTTATCCCGAAATATTAATGCAATTCGCAGATTTTACACACAAAAGTTCTGGTAACACTGATATCAAGGCATATTTCGCCATGCTCTATATATAAAAAAATATGTATAATTTTCGCCGTAGTTGATATAACGGTATAAGATCATTTTTTATAGGCGTCATTCCAGTTAAATTTCAAGCGTTGTGCATATAAGATCGCATATTTGCATCGGAATTTCTGCGTTTTCAAGTGTCGTACTGCAAGTTTTTATAAAAATTTGTTTTAACATCACAGTTAAAAAATTGGTGAGTAGTAATTTATTTTAACTTTAGTAAAAAAGTTAATCGCATAAATCTAGTTTTTTCAAGTAATTTCAATCAAAGAAAGAAATGTATGGGCTGTTAGAAAATTAAAAAGTAAGTAAAAAAGTAAAGTGAAAAAATTGGCGCTCATCAATTCTTTCAGAGTTAAAGGACTCTGAACTTTTGATCTCTTAGTTCTCTATCACCTCATATATTCCTTTTTTAGATTGGAGTTACTTGAATAAACTAGATTTAAGCCATCAACTTTTTTATGTACGGAGTTTGGCAGTACTGATTAGCAGCAAAAAATAGTGGATTCGCATGCGCTGCCACCTGGTAATTGGTTCGCTTTGCCACACTGCAATCTCCATATATAAAAAATATACATAATTTTCGCCTTAATTGATATAACGGTGTACGATAACTTTTTATAGGCGTCGTTCGACTTAAATTTCAAACGTTGTACAGAAAGCATTTTTGTCTCAGTATTGCTGCGTGTTCAAGTGTCTTACTGCAGGTTTTTATAAAAATTTGATTTAACATTACAGTTAAAAAATTGGTGAGTAATAATATATTTCAACTTTAGTAAAAAGTTAATGGCTTAAATCTAGTTTTTTCAATTAACTCCAATCAAAGAAAAGAATGTATGGGATGATAGAAAATTAAAAAATAAGTAAAAAAGTAAAGTGAAAAAATTGGCGCTCATCCATATTTTCGAAGTTAAAGGCCTGTAAACTTTCGATCTTTTAATTCTCTATCAGCTCATATACTTCTTTTTTAGATTGGAGTTACTTGACTAAACTAGATTTAAGCCATTAACTTTTTTATGCATGGAGTTTGGCACTAATGATTAGCAGCAAAAAATAGTGGATTCGTTTGCGCTGCCTCCTGGTAATTGGTTCGCTTTGCCATACTGCAATCTCCATACATAAAAAATATGTATAATTTTTGCCTTGGTTGACTATAGCTGTATACGATCTTTTTTTCTAGGCGTCGTTCCACTTAAATTTCAAACGTTGTGCAGATAGCATTTTTGTCTCGGAATTTCTGCGTGTTCAAGTGTCTTACTGCAAGTTTTTATAAAAATTTGTTTTAACATAACAGTTAAAAAATTGGTGAGTAATAATTTATTTCAACTTTAGTAAAAAGTTAATGGCTTAAATCTACTTTTTTCAAGTAACTCCAATCAAAGAAAAGAATGTATGGGATGATAGAAAATTAAAAAATAAGTAAAAAAAGTAAAGTGAAAAAATTGGCGCTCATCCATACTTTCGAAGTTAAAGGCCTCTAAACTTTTGATCTTTTAATTCTCTATCAGCTCATACACTCCTTTTTTAGATTGGGGTTACTTGACTAAACTAGATTTAAGCCATCAACTTTTTTATGCATGGAGTTTGGCAGTAATGATTAGCAGCAAAAAATAGTGGATTCGCTTGCGCTGCCTCCTGGTAATTGGTTCGCTTTGCCATACTGCAATCTCCATACATAAAAAATATGTATAATTTTTGCCTTGGTTGACTAAAGCTGTATACGATTTTTTTTTCTAGGCGTCGTTCCACTTAATTTTCAAACGTTGTGCAGATAGCATTTTTGTCTGGGAATTTCTGCGTGTTCAAGTGTCTTACTGCAAGTTTTTATAAAAACTCTTTTTAACATTACAGTTAAAAAATTGGTGAGTAATAATTTATTTCAACTTTAGTAAAAAGTTAATGGCTTAAATCTAGTTTTTTCAAGTAACTCCAATCAAAGCAAAGAATGTATGGGATGATAGAAAATTAAAAAATAAGTAAAAAAAGTAAAGTGAAAAAATTGGCGCTCATCCATATTTTCGAAGTTAAAGGCCTCTAAACTTTTGATCTTTTAATTCTCTATCAGCTCATATACTCCTTTTTTAGATTGGAGTTACTTGACTAAGCTAGATTTAAGCCATCAACTTTTTTATGCATGGAGTTTGGCAGTAATGATTAGCAGCAAAAAATAGTGGATTCGTTTGCGCTGCTTCCTGGTAATTGGTTCGCTTTGCCATACTGCAATCTCCATACAAAAAAAATATGTATAATTTTTGCCTTGGTTGACTATAGCTGTATACGATCTTTTTTTCTAGGCGTCGTTCCACTTAAATTTCAAACGTTGTGCAGATAGCATTTTTGTCTCGGAATTTCTGCGTGTTCAAGTGTCTTACTGCAAGTTTTTATAAAAATTAGTTTTAACATCACAGTTAAAAAATTGGTGAGTTATAATTTATTTCAACTTTAGTAAAAAGTTAATGGCTTAAATCTAGTTTTTTCAAGTAACTCCAATCCAAGAAAAGAATGTATGGGATGATAGAAAATTAAAAAATAAGTAAAAAAAAGTTAAGTGAAAAAATTGGCGCTCATCCATATTTTCGAAGTTAAAGGCTTCTAAAGTTTTTAGTTTTTCATTCTCTATCAGCTCATATACTCCTTTTTTAGATTGGAGTTACTTGACTAAACTAGATTTAAGCCATCAACTTTTTATGCATGGAGTTTGGCAGTAATGATAAGCAGCAAAAAATAGTGGATTCGCTTGCGCTGCCTCCTGGTAATTAGTTCGCTTTGCCATACTGCAATTTCCATACATAAAATATATGTATAATTTTTGCCTTGGTTGACTATAGCTGTATACGATCTTTTTTTCTAGGCGTCGTTCCACTTAAATTTCAAACGTTGTGCAGATAGCATTTTTGTCTCGGAATTTCTGCGTGTTCAAGTGTCTTACTGCAAGTTTTTATTAAAATTTCTTTTAACATCACAGTTAAAAAATTGGTGAGTAATAATTTATTTCAACTTTAGTAAAAAGTTAATGGCTTGAACCTAGTTTTTTCAAGTAACTCCAATCAAAGAAAAGAATGTATGGGATGATAGAAAATTAAAAAATAAGTAAAAAAAAGTAAAGTGAAAAAATTGGCGCTCATCCATACTTTCGAAGTTAAAGGCCTCTAAACTTTTGATCTTTTAATTCCCTATCAGCTCATATACTCCTGTTTTAGATTGGGGTTACTTGACTAAACTAGATTTAAGCCATCAACTTTTTTATGCATGGAGTTTGGCAGTAATGATTAGCAGCAAAAAATAGTGGATTCGCTTTCGCTGCCTCCTGGTAATTGGTTCGCTTTGCCATACTGCAATCTCCATACATAAAAAATATGTATAATTTTTGCCTTGGTTGACTAAAGCTGTATACGATTTTTTTTTCTAGGCGTCGTTCCACTTAAATTTCAAACGTTGTGCAGATAGCATTTTTGTCTCGGAATTTCTGCGTGTTCAAGTGTCTTACTGCAAGTTTTTATAAAAACTTGTTTTAACATCACAGTTAAAAAATTGGTGAGTAGTAATTTATTTCAACTTTAGTAAAAAGTTAATGGCTTAAATCTACTTTTTTCAAGTAACTCCAATCAAAGAAAAGAATGTATGGGATGATAGAAAATTAAAAAATAAGTAAAAAAAGTAAAGTGAAAAAATTGGCGCTCATCCATACTTTCGAAGTTAAAGGCCTCTAAACTTTTGATCTTTTAATTCTCTATCAGCTCATATACTCCTTTTTTAGATTGGAGTTACTTAACTAAACTAGATTTAAGCCATCAACTTTTTTATGTATGGAGTTTGGCAGTAATGATTAGCAGCAAAAAATAGTGGATTCGCTTGCGCTGCCACCTGGTTATTGGTTCGCTTTGCCATACTGCAATCTCCATACTTAAGAAATATGTATAATTTTTGCCTTGGTTGACTATAGCTGTATACGATCTTTTTTTCTAGGCGTCGTTCCACTTAAATTTCAAACGTTGTGCAGATAGCATTTTTGTCTCGGAATTTCGGCGTGTTCAAGTGTTTTACTGCAAGTTTTTATAAAAATTTGTTTTAACATCACAGTTAAAAAATTGGTGAGTAATAATATATTTCAACTTTAGTAAAAAGTTAATGGCTTAAATCTAGTTTTTTCAATTAACTCCAATCAAAGAAAAGAATGTATGGGATGATAGAAAATTAAAAAATAAGGTTAAGTGAAAAAATTGGCGCTCATCCATATTTTCGAAGTTAAAGGCTTCTAAACTTTTTATTTTTTTCATTCTCTATCAGCTCATATACTTCTTTTTTAGATTGGAGTTACTTGACTAAACTAGATTTAAGCCATCAACTTTTTTATGTATGGAGTTTGGCAGTAATGATAAGCAGCAAAAAATAGTGGATTCGATTGCGCTGCCTCCTGGTAGTTGGTTCGCTTTGCCATACTGCAATCTCCATACTTAAGAAATATGTATAATTTTTGCCTTGGTTGACTATAGCTGTATACGATCTTTTTTTCTAGGCGTCGTTCCACTTAAATTTCAAACGTTGTGCAGATAGCATTTTTGTCTCGGAATTTCGGCGTGTTCAAGTGTCTTACTGCAAGTTTTTATAAAAATTTGTTTTAACATCACAGTTAAAAAATTGGTGAGTAATAATATATTTCAACTTTAGTAAAAAGTTAATGGCTTAAATCTAGTTTTTTCAATTAACTCCAATCAAAGAAAAGAATGTATGGGATGATAGAAAATTAAAAAATAAGTAAAAAAAGTTAAGTGAAAAAATTGGCGCTCATCCATATTTTCGAAGTTAAAGGCTTCTAAACTTTTTATTTTTTCATTCTCTATCAGCTCATATACTCCTTTTTTAGATTGGAGTTACTTGACTAAACTAGATTTAAGCCATCAACTTTTTTATGTATGGAGTTTGGCAGTAATGATTAGCAGCAAAAAATAGTGGATTCGCTTGCGCTGCCACCTGCTAATTGGTTCGCTTTGCCATACTGCAATCTCCATACTTAAGAAATATGTATAATTTTTGCCTTGGTTGACTATAGCTGTATACGATCTTTTTTTCTAGGCGTTGTTCCACTTAAATTTCAAACGTTGTGCAGATAGCATTTTTGTCTCGGAATTTCTGCGTGTTCAAGTGTCTTACTGCAAGCTTTTATAAAAGTTTGTTTTAACATCACAAATAAAAAATTAGTGAGTAATAATTTATTTCAACTTTAGTAAAAAAAGTTAATGGCTTAAATCTAGTTTTTTGAAGTAACTCCAATCAAAGAAAGAAATGTAAAAAAAGTAAAGTGAAAAAATTGGCGCTCATTCATATTTTCGGAGTTAAAGGCCTCTGAACTTTATCTTTTAATTCTATATCACCTCATATATTCCTTGACTAAACTAAATTTAAGCCATAAACTTTTTTATATATGGAGTTTGGCAGTAATGATTAGCAACAACAAAATAGTGGGTTAGCTTGCGCTGCCACCTGCTTATTGGTTCGCTTTGCCATACTGCAATCTCCATATATAAAAAATATGTATAATTTTGCCTTGGTTGACTATAGCTGTATACGATCTTTTTTCTAGGCTTCGTTCCACTTAAGTTTCAAACGTTGTGCAGATAGCATTTTTGTCTCGGAATTTCTGCGTGTTCAAGTGTGGTACTGCAAGTTTTTATAAAAATTTGTTTTAACATCACAGTTAAAAAATTGGTGAGTAATAATTTATTTCAACTTTAGTAAAAAGTTAATTGCTTAAATTTTGTTTTTTCAAGTAACTCCAATCAAAGATATAAATATATGGGCTGATAATAAAATAAAAAAATAAGTAAAAAAAAAATAAAGTGAAAAAATTGGCGCTCATCCATATTTTCGAAATTATAGGCCTCTGACCTTTTTGTAGAAAAGTACGATCACGCGCTATATTTTTAACCGACTTCAAACAAGAAGGAGGTAAAACGTTCGGCTGAATGTTGTTTTTTATATTTGTACCTCCAGAACTCAGTCATTTCTGATCCGATTTTGAAAATTTTAGTAATATAATAGATTATGCTTACAGATTAGTCCCGCTTTAAAAACAGTTCATAATCTTAAAAAATTAAAGGGTGTCTCCATACAACATATGTACATATTTTTTATGTGTATTATGAATTGTAAAGGGCACTTGTGTAAAATTTAAAATGACGCGTATTATTATAGGACACATAAGTATATCCCAATAGTTAATGTAACCTAATTTATGTGGCCATACACTTGAGCTGTTATAGGCAGCAGATGAAATTGGTTTTAAAGTCGGTTTTTTTCGCAAGATTTATCGAAAATGTCACTTCAATATTAGTATCATTTAAAGCTTTTGAAAATTTAAATAAAATCTTTAAAAAATAATGCATAATCGTACTTTTCTATGAAAAAGTTAGAGTCCTATAACGCGGAAAATATGGGTGAGCCCAAATTTTTTCTCTTTACTTATATTCTTATTTTTCAATTCTCTATCACCCCATATTTGACTAATCTACATTTAAGCCATATATTGAATTATTTTTTCAAGTAAGAAATATTATATTTAGAAAACCCAGTTATAAATAATATATGTACATAGTAATTTTATAGCTTATTTTAAACACAGAAGCTTTCTTACTGACTTAGCTAATTGAAAATGCAATAAGAGAATTGATATTTTTACGTCCTCAGGAATATGTTTTTGATTTCAATGTAGTCTGAAACTTTATGAATGACATATTGATTTAGACAAACACTTAATACAAACACATTTTGAAAATAATTTATTTATTTAATTATTTATTTCAACAAACGAAACAAATCAAAAGGTTAAATTTAAATCTGTGACGCCTTGTTGACGATAGTTTCTAACCCTTATGACGATTTATTTTCGAATTTCTGGCGATTTTTCTAGAAAACAGGGTCCCACATTTTTTTCGAATCGTATTACCAATTACAATTTTTTTCCCACAATACTCCAATAAACAAGCTCAACTATCCCAAAAATCCCCATTTCAAATAATATTATCTAATTTTAAATTCAATTTAAGTATTAACATATACACATATTTTCTTTATATTGTATTCACACAAGGTATGTCTATCTACATATATATTACAAAAATTTAGATTAAAAAAATCGAACAGTTCTGAATAAAAATCTTCCATCTCGTTGTCTAAAGCAGTTTTTGGGACATATTTTTGGAGTTAAACGTTTCAACCATTTCTAAAGATGAGGTTAGGTTGTTGTATTTCTGCTGAATTAAGCTAGGAAAGTGATATTTATTTATTATCAATAACCTTTTTTTAACCGACTTCAAAATAATTCTTAAAAAAACCGACTACAAAACACATCTTAACTATTTGTTTATAGCGGTTCAAGAGGTTGGCCACATACATCAAATTACATTAACTATTGGGACACCCTTTAACTTATAATTATTCATGTTAATACTTGTACTACAACGGTCGACAATCGACATCCTGTCCAATTTTCAAGCGTTTGTCTACAACGGTTCAAAAGATAGGCGCATAAAGGTCAATGTACGTCATCCAAACTTTTGAACTGTTGTAGCCGTATAGTTAAAATTAACAAAGATCCTTTATTGCTAAGTCCGCTGTAACAACAAGTATATAATTTACATTTGGAAATTAAAGGGTGTCCAAATAGTCTATGTAAATTCATAAATGCAACCAAACATTTGAAACGTTAAATACAGACAGCTAAGCTCGCTGTAAGAACAAGTATAAAATTTGTATTTTAAATTTAAAGAGTGTTCCAATAGTTGATGTATGTGGCCAAACTTATGAACTGTTATAGATAGAGAGCTGAAATTTACCAGGTACCTGCATTGCTAAGTCCTCTATAAAAACAAATTTAAATTCAAAAAATAAAGGGTGTCTTAATAGTTTACGTTAGTTAATGTATTTGGCCAACCTTTTGAACCGTTATAGACATACTGCTGAAATTTTCAAGGAACCTTTGTTGCTAAGTCCGTTATGAGGGTTGAAAAATTATAAAATTTTAATTTTGAAATAAAAGGGTGTCCCAATAGTTGATCAAATTTGATGTTTGTGGCCAACCTGTTAAACCACTATAGACATACAGCTAAAATATGTTTTGTAGTCGGTTTTTGTTTTGCCAGAATTATTAATTCTTATAGCCTTTAAGACCCAGCATTTGTTGCAGCAATTCGATATTGGCAGGAGCGGAAAGAAATAAAACAAGTCTGTTCTCATTTCTTTTCCTCAAAACTAAAAATTGCTGCAAGAAAATTGGCAAAAAGAGAAGAAGGTCTTAAAAAAGTAGTCCTGGTTAAACGGAAATGCTATAGTAATTTAAGTATCATTTCTCTATATTAACCTTAAAATACCAATTTAAATTATTGTTTACTTTGTTTAGTTTTTGCAAATTATTTAAAATCAATTATTACCCCTGGTGGCACAAATAAGAGCAGTAGCTCCTACCATACTGTATATAAATTTTTATCCCCGTGAGACTTTGCCCAAATCTATATTCTAATAATTTAGAAGATGGAAAACTTAGAAGAATCAACCTCCGATAAAATGCATCCATCTTTCATCTCAAAATTGCTTCCAACAAACATAAAATTTGATTCGCCTATAAAAATACCGTTAAAATCCGTTGTGCCAAATTTTTCAAAAAATCCACGTTGCCTCTCAAGATCAGAAAAAATGTTGTTGAATCTTTATTCCTCCTCTTTAAGTTCATCGCTGAATACATCTGTCAAAAATCCAGTAACAAGAACAAATAAATCTGATATCTCGTATTTAAACCTATTATCAACTACCGGAAGACGTAATTTTTGTTCGAAATCAACAGCAACTGTTCCCTTTTCCTTAAGCTCAAATCTTTACGAAAAGCCCGAGTCAATAAATACAGATTTGGTGTCCTCTTTCAATACCACGGAGAACTCTTTTTCAAACAATAGCACTATATCACAACATACTTCAGAAATAAGAGATACAAGTAATGAAAATCTTAACTCTACAAAAAATTCTCTTGAACAGGATAGCCAGAATTTGGAACTAGTGCAAAGTCCACGAATAAAAAGCACTACAACAGTTCCACTTGTTAATGATTCGAAATTAACAGCGGCAATATCAACACCTAATACTTCTTCAGGAACGTTGCTAGAATCATCTTTTTCAAACAGTTCTGAGCCTGGTTCCATTGCCTTAAATTCTTGTTTTAACGAAAAGTCTGACCATAATTATGATTCTACAAAAAATTCTTTCATCTACAATAGCACAGTATTAGAATTTATTCCAGAAACAACCTTAAATGCAATTAATGACTTATGCATCTCTTCAAAAAAAATTTTTCTAAAACAAACCCAAACTGTAGAGCTAGATCAAAATCCACTTACCATATCGACCATTAAAGTTCCTTCCTTCGCTTCAAGTTCACCGCTGAATACATCTGTCAAAAATAAAGTTACAAGAAAAAATAAATCTGATATCTCAAATTTAAGCCCTTTATCGGCTACTGGAAGACGTAATTTTTGTTCGCAAGCAACAGCAGCTGTTCCCTTTTCCTTAGGATCAAATCTTTATGAAAAGCCAGAGTCAATAAATAAAGATTTGGTGTCCTCTTTCAATACCACAGGGAATTCTTTTTCAAACAATAGCACTTTATCAGAACATACTTCAGAAATAAAAGATACAAGTAATGATAATCTTAACTCTACAAAAAGTTCTCATAAACAGGATAGCCAGAATTCGGAATTAGTGCAAAGTCCACGAATAAAAAGCACTAAAACCGTTCCATTTATTCATGTTTCAAAATTACCAGCTACAATAACAACACCTAATACTTCTTCGAAAAAGGTACCAGAATCATCTTTTTCAAACAATTCTGAGCTTGGTTCCATTTCCTTAAGTTCATGTCTCAACGAAAAGTCTGGCTATACTTATGAATCCACAGAAAATTCTTCCATTATTAATACCACAGTGTCAGAATATTTTCCAGAAACAAGCTTAGACACAAGGAATGACTTGAGCATCTCTTCAAAAACAAATTATCTAGAACAAAGCCAAACTGTAAAGATAGTACAAGATCCACTTACCATATCTACCATCAATGTGCCACAAAGCAATGCGTTAAAAAAGCACTTTTGCGTATTTTGCAAAACCTTGCAAACTAAAATCTCACGTCATTTTTTTTTAAGACATAAGTCGGAAAAGGAAGTTCAAGAGGCGTCAAGAATGCCGATTAAGTCAATAGAACGTTTGAAAATTATAGAGAAATTGCGAAAAGAAGGAGACTTTGTTCATAATACGTCTGCAGAGCATAATACAGGCATTCTTATAGTAAGTAGACAGCAATTATTAAATAGACGAAACACAGCGGAGGATTATGTTTGTTGTAAGGTTTGTAAAGGTTTTTTTTCCAAAAATACGTTACGTTTACATATGGTTAAGTGCGATAAAAATAGAAAAAAAAATGTGAGGCATGAGCTGGCAAGTTCTAGAAGATTAACCCAATACGCCCATAAGGCCGCTAACTTTACCTTGAAAACGAAAATTTTTCCACTATTAAGAAATGATGACGTGGGAAAAGCAGTCCGGTATGATGAACTTATAGTAAAATTTGGTAACAGGCTAACCGAAAAATATACGCTACGTCACCAGGAAGAACTAATTAGATCAGAGTTGAGACTATTAGCACGTTTTTTAATCGATGCCAAGCTTCTTAGTATTAATATTAAACAATTAAAAGATATATTTAAACCGGAGTTATTTGATATATGCATTGAAGCTCTACGAAAAACTGCCAAGTGGGACGACTCTCTAAAGTGGTTTAAAACGCCAGCAGTTGCTCAACATCTAGCAACCCTTATAAAAAAATGTGCCAAAATACAGAAACTGGAATACATTAAAAGTAGCTCGGAAGGCGATATCAAACAGCTACAGTATTTTGTCGATTTGTGGGATGAAGATATTCAACTTATAAACAAGAAAGCTTTAACCGATCAAAGCACTCAAAAGCGATTAAAAAAATTTGTATTACCGTCGACAGATGATATAAAAAAATTGAACTTATTTTTGAAATATAATATGTACGAATGCATTTCTGTATTGGAAAAAAAATTTTGCAATAAAAGCTGGAATAATCTTGTAAAAGCCACGCTGGCTTTCGTCCAGATTTTTAATAGACGACGGGCAGGCGAAATTGAACGCCTTACCATTGCTAGCTATAATAATAAAGGACTAATCACGGAACAAATTGAAGGCGAAATACTCAAAAACATGTCGACAGAGGCGGTGGCATTTTCGAAACAGTTTGTTCACTTAACTTTGCGAGGAAAACTCAACCGAACTGTCAGCGTGATATTAGACCCACTTAGTATAAAAGCAATTGAGTTGATTATAAAACATAGGACCACAGCTGGCATACCACAAAGCAATGAATATGTATTCGCAAAAAAACAAACGTCCAAATTTTCGACACCCTACTATAGAGCTTGTCCTTTATTAAGAGAGTTTTCTGTAGAATGCGGAGCTGACATACCACATAGCATAAGAGGAACTACTTTACGAAAACATATTGCGACCATAACGTCTCTGCAAAATCTTGAGGAGTCTACTGTAGATACGTTGGCGAATTTTATGGGACACCATAAGGACATCCATAAAAGCATCTATAGGGTTCCAGTACCGGTAGCTGAAATAATGAATTTGTCCAAAATTTTAATGTCAGCAGTAGGCGAAGATGTTGAGGAACAAGATAAGGAGCTACAACACAACGAGTATATAGAGGAGAGCGACGAGAATGAAGAAAAGGATGAACAACCGAGTACAAGTCAGGCACAACAAGATTTAGATCAAAATTTATCTTCAAAAAAAAGAAGAAGCAGTAAGTATTTAGTTTTTATAAAGTAACCGTTATGTTATTCGTAAAAGGATTTTTTATTACTAACGTATGTACATATCTATAAACATATGTAGAAACGTATTTGTTTATATATCAAAAGTAATCATCAATGGGTATAAAGTTAAAATTTAAAAAATTTTTCCATTAAATTTTAATTATTCATTACATTCTGTAATATAAATAATAATTATTTTTGTTTTAAATTCTAATTAAAAGCTTCTCCTTTCGGCAAAACCAGGCGCGTAAAGTGGACTGACGAAGAAAAGGAAGCAATTTATTCATATTTTGGACAGCTAAAAGAACTAGAGAGGCTACCCAGTTTAATGCAATGTCTAGACGCAATAAAAGCGAACAAAGCTTTAAAAGCACGAACTCCAACACAAGTAAAAACCTGGATAGATAACCAAAGAAGATATAAGTAATATGTAAGTAACTAAAACTTTTCTTCTCTTCGTTTTTAATATTATGTGTGTAAAGATAAATTTTAAAATTTGTAACTAAGACAATCATAACATAGCACTATAAAGGAGGAAAAAATTTTAGTGTATGCACACAAATTTATATTTTCATGGAAACATCAAAAGATGGGAACATCTTTTGTTATTTTATGATGGCTCGTTGTCTCCATCATAGTTCTAAAAGTGCGAGTTAGAACCGGTTTTTTTTAATTTAAAATTTTTTAGGGGTTAAGACCATTTTTCATGGAACAACGAAAGATGGCAACAAAAAGATTAATAAATACGAATTGGGTACGAGGTATTAATTAAATCAATTAAAAAGTTAATAGGATCATTTAAAAATTGAATTGAATTTTTTTCCTTAAAATAAATAATGCTTTAATTGAAAGAAATAATAAATAAAAAAAAAACATAAATAATGATTTATACGCATTTAGTTAATTTGCATTTAAATTTAAGTAGTATTTAAATACAGTTTCAATTTTTTAGTCATTTATGATCGTTCTCATATAACTATGATAAAAATATGACAGCATTACGAAATATCAATATAAATCTCTTGTTTATAAAAAACAGCTGCCAAAAAACACAATAGATTGCAAATTTTGGGAAAAATATTTTAAATATATTAAAAGATGTCAGCGATACTCATGTATTCACCACCTAAATTTATCCTATTTATTAATTTAACTTTTTAATTAATATTTTCATTACGAAATTATTGTTCTATCAATGGCTAAAATGTTTGTTTACTTTTGTTTAGTTTTGAAAAAAAAAAAACAACAAAAAATGCCACAACCATATGGTAAAACTGTATTATTTAAATGCGCAAGATTGGCCATTTAAGTGTTCATTGAAAAACTGAATTTTGTACTTAAATATAAATGACATTTAAATACGAAGTCAAAAACTGGCGCTAATATAAACTTTTGTTATCGTCGAAATTTAGATTAAAATTTATCATTAAATAACTTTATTTATCATTTATTTTATTTTTTGTTTCTTCCTAACTTTTTCTGTCTCACAGCTCTTAAAATGTCGAAGAAAACAAACAACATCCCCAACAACCCTTAGCAAGTAGTACCTTAACTAAACTTTATAAATTTTTAACCACTATATCGGAACTTAACGGAACGTAATCAAATACTTATCTAACCAGTGGCAGTAGTGGCTCTTCCTCAGCTACAAGAAAAGAGACAGTCTAGCTATTAGCGTCGACCGTCGTTCAAATCTCGAGAAACAATCACGTCACTTACCATCACCGCTCAGGAAACGTTTAAGCAGTACAGGCTCGAATTTTATACAGCACCAACAACAACCTCAACGTTATGGCTCAGGTGTTCCATTTGAATGTGAAGGCCGTCAAAGCAAGAAATATGAAATTAATCTATGGTTTAAATGCGGAATTTGCTATGGAATAGAAACGTCTAGCAATAATTCGCCACGCAAAAAATTTTTAAAGTTTGGATGTAGATCAGCCCGGCGATTCGAGATGGTGATTGGCGAGATAAAAATTGTGGTTTTTGCTGGCGTTCAATTGCATATTCTGAGGGATGGCAACGAATAGTTGATAATGATTTATATGATGCCTGTTTTAGTTTTGTTAACGGATCAGAGATTATGTCACCGAAATGGTAAGAAAACGTTTATGCTCAAAATTCGTATTGACCTACAAAGATTTGAATTTAATATTGGTGAGTTGAAATAAATTTATTTATGTTTAACCCTTAAAAATTCATTAAATTTTAAATTATCTTTTCAGATGGGTCCTTATGGCAAAACAGTTTTACTTTCAAACAAAAATCGTGATATGCAGCAGGTGTTGTTAGCCAGTGGTCCTTATGCGGCAGCTGGTTTGGCAGTTAATTTGGAGTTGTGTGCCAGACGCAGTGGTAAAACCTTACCAGATGTTAGACAACTTAACCTTAATCATTTTGTCAGCGAAAATTTATGTGTATGCAAATCGGATGCATGGACGTATTATGCCACATTTAATGTACACGGTATTGCTATAAAAGGTTTTCTGATGCACAGGCGCCTTAAAGAACACATGGGTAATTCAACAAAACACTCATGGAATCCGGGATGTTTTCTATCAAATCCAGCAATTGTAAAATTTATTTAGTATATGTATGTTTTTCCAAAATTATATTTTTAGAACTGAAGTTTTATACATGTTTATGATTCTACACAAAAAAAGCCTAGTTAGGATATGGCTTTGCAGAATGTCAGCAGCTGGCTGCTCCTGATGAATACGTTGCATCAGAACGGTTACAGGCCTTATTACAATCAGCTAGTGGACTGAAATTGGATTTAAAAAATTTAAGTAGTTCTGTTGTTCAATTGTATATTTACCGCAATGACAACGAACAGTTGATGTTTTCTTTTTTTCTTTGACCAAAATAAACGAAACATACATGTTTATAATTTTTTATTATATTTTTTTGTATAATTTGCTGTAACTAAGAACAAATATTTTTACCAAAAATATACTTATTTTTTGGATAAAATAAATATTGACACAAAATTTTATTCGAGTTATTTAAAAACTGTTTTTTAAAAGCTGATAACACGAATTGCCATATGCAAAAGAAGAATTGCTTAAAGCCTAAATTAGCTATTGAACTTTTATTGTGTGTTTGTAAATAAGGGAACGAAATGTGATGAATAACTTTTATACACATTTTTAAATATAAAGCAAGAACTTTTTGTAAATATGACCTATAAACTACGTATATGTATGTATAAACACGAGAGCTTTAAATTTGCAGAAATGTGTATCTATTTTTAAATATGTTTAAGTATTTTGCACAGCCAAGACGAACAAAAATGTGCAAAAACGGTTACAATGGGTCTTAAGCTTTTGTTTTCAAAACTGATTTAACTACATTCTTTTAATTTTTCTAATATTTTTTATCTTTTATATAAAAACTTTTTAACTTACTTAAGGACTTAATATTTGTTAATTTTTTATTAAGCAGTTCTTTGTATGAAATTCCTTTATATTTTTTATAAGAAATAAAAAAAAACCAATAAAATGCTTTTGTTTTTGTTATACTGACTTACATATTTTCCACATGAAATTTTTTACATTTCACTAAAACCATTTTTGCTTTAAATGTAGAACTTTTTCATTGTTTTGTTCACTTTGATTTTGATAGTAGAAATCATGTATGTATAAGTAAGGCTGATGTCAAAGTGCGCGCTATAAGCGAAGCGATGCTAGAAGCTATAATATTCATGCTATACTCATACGACAGGATGTCAGAGTGGAAACTAAACAAAGCGACTCGTGTTTTTAGAATAATTTTTTTATTCCGTCAATCGTTTTTGTTAAAAATGGATTCAGATGAAGAATTTTTTATTTCAAATTATACAAATAATTTGTTTTTTAGTAAAAAGAGAGAAATTGTTTCAATACTTTTCCAGTTATTTCCCACGAGAATTCTGTTGCGGTAACTTTTATTTGCTTGGTCCTAGAGCACAGGGCGTATGAACACTTCTGTTATAAATTTTTCAACATCAATATTCATTATTTTATAAATATCTTTTAAAATCAATGGAAAATTTAAACACGCACAAATAAAATAAACAAATGAAAAATGCCAAACTGCAATGTAAACAAACAACAAAAAGAATAACGAAGCGATGCCATGCTATAAATCATTTCACAACCTGCTTTGTCGCTTCGGCTCTCTTGTAGCTTCGCTTTGACTTTGACATCTTTTGAGCATTGACGTAAGAAAACACAAGCAGAGGTTTGTAGCGCATTGTAGTGCGATATTATAGCATCGCTTATAGCGCGCACTCTGACTTCAGCCTAAGTATTTTTCATCTAATTAGAAGTTTTAGGTTGATAAAAAGTAACTTTAGGGTATAATCGGTAAATAAATTTCAAACTGACATTCTTCTTAACAAGATGCAAGGCAACAGGTTAATTGCCTCGATATATGCCATATTATACATTTATTAGTTTGTTTGGATTATACATATCTAAATTAAGATTTATTCTGTACATTGAATAAAATGTAATAAAATGTCCCCCCACAATGGCCCAGATATAGATTTCGCCAAATCGGAATTTTGTAACCTTAAACCTGAATTTCAAAAAATTGTTATTTCGCCTTTGCTGGCTAGGAAAAATGAAGTTCTTAATTATCTTACAAGGAAAAAAAAACTATTGAGTGTTCACTAGGCGAATCTTTTGTTATTCGTTATCATAGATGTTTTTGTTTCAACTAGCACACAAACAATAAAACGTAGACAAGAAACGCACACAAATCAAGTGTAAAAACATCTCAAATTTCATGCCATGCAACTTCGTTTGTAGTGCTATACTCCTATATACCTTTTGCCTACAAACAAAAGTTTTATCAAAAAATGCCATTGTGTAAATTCGGTTTTATTTACTGGTATCTTTGTTCTTTTATGTGACTTTAAACTGGTTAGCATTATTTTGTTACTTTAGACCTCAGTGATTTTTAGACTGATAATGAAAATTGTTTTTTTAAGGGTTGTTTTTACAATTCGTCTAGAGCAGACAGAAATATATCCAGTTTGTGGTCTAAAATATCACAGATGAGAAATGAATTTAACGAGTTCAGTTTTGCGTATAATTAAAAAGTGAAGGGCAGACTTCCTCTTTTTTCTCTTTTTAATAAGTTTCTATGGCGAATCAATATGTTTTGAAGCTTTGGCCTGAGATAATTCCTCAGCACTTGCCAACAAAATGGATAAATAATTTTGTGTAACCACCTTTTGTCCAAAAAAAGAATATTATTCAATTTTATACTTTATGTTTTTGACTTTTATTTATGTATAAGTTGTGTGGCGATGTTCCTAAATACCGATAAAATGCAAAAAAATGTCTTTGCAACACGAGGTTGCACTTACGACATGTTTAGCATTGCATACGCAATTTTTAATTATACATTCAAAATGACGTTTAGGAATTCGGTAAAGTCCCTAGTTTTTTCCACATTCCCTGTCGATGTCGAAAGTGTTTCTTCTTTCCAAAACCTTATTAAAATAAAGGAAAGAAATAGACTTCATAGTTCTTCAGTTTAAACATGGCACAAACAAAAGATTTATTGAATTACAGAATTACCAGAAAATTTAATATCAAAACATATATAAGAAATAAAATTTGCTAAATAACCGATCTATGAATGTTAAATACTTTTTATTTTACTTTTTTTTATTGTTTAATGGTTTTTATATTCATTTTTAGAAAAAAGTTTAATTTCATTAATAAATATTACAAAAATGATACAGTAAATTTAGTTATGTTTTCGTAGTTGATGCAAAAACAAAAGCGATTTTCCTTCCCTGGTCTCATATGATGAGAATTCCTGTGTCAGTTATGGAATAGTTGACGGCGGCATCAAAAAAAGGCAATTATTTCAAAAACAATCTGGCAATAAAAAAATTCATATGTGCACTGTTTACATTGGGGACATGTCCTCAAACCATGCGGAAGGCAGAATCTTGATCTCAAACTATGCGATATACACTTAAAATGATTTTACACCGATTTATTAAAGAATTTCCCGGAGATTGTGATATTGATGTGTATATTTTTTTGCAGGTTAGCGAATGGCATCAAAAAAAGTCAATATTTTTACTGTCCCCAAAGTATGCGCAATACATACATATATATATATATATATATATATATATACAGTAATACATTTCATTTATATATATATATATATATATATATAAATGAATGTATTACTGCGTGGAACGTATACCCGTATACCCATATGGTCATTTCACTAATGTTCATATAGCTCATGAGTGAATTCTATCCAAATTTTGTAAAGAAAACCTCAGATTCTTATACAAAAAGCCAAATTGATTAAATGAGAACTCAATTGAATGAAAAAGACAAAAAAAGCTATAAAAAACTTGAAAATTTTTACAAAAACACAGTAACCATTGAGTAACTATTTTTATTATTTCGTTCATTTTTCTACATAAAGGTTGACATCAGAAACCATTAAGATTTAATGAAAAAATAAACACTTTAAAAAATTTTTACAAATACGAAACGTGCACATAAAAATACTTAAACAAGCAAATTTATTATTTGGAACCTTTTCTATATTAATTTACTTTAATTGTGCTTGATTCCTTCAAATATAAATGTTTCATGATATTCTCATGAAATATTTATTATTTTAAAATAAAAAATGAAATGTATTACTGCGGGGAAAGTATATCCATATGGTCATTTCATTACTGCTCATATAGCTCAACAGTGGATTCTACCCAAACTTTGTAAAGAAAACCTTATACCAAAAGCCAAATTGAAT
Source organism: Cistogaster globosa (assembly GCA_937654795.1). Lineage (NCBI taxonomy): Eukaryota > Metazoa > Arthropoda > Insecta > Diptera > Tachinidae > Cistogaster > Cistogaster globosa. The sequence goes on from OW569407.1 coordinate 46,222,016, forward strand.
CAGTTAGCTGAAAAAGGTTTTTATTTTTTCCGATGGCAACCCTTCTTATGTAGAAAATTAAAGAAACTCACGAAATATTCATATTTGAAGGAATCAACCACAATTAAAGTAAATAAATAAAACTTATATACATATATAAAAACCTAAGTATTTTATAATTTTATATTAAAGTTTCATCGGCTCATAATGGGTTAAGCATTTTTTTCAATGGCTTTTAAATGATACCCATATTGATTTAATAGTTATATTTTTCTTGCATTTTAATTCTCTATAGAGCCGTTTATTTGTTTTTTTTTTTGAGTTACTTCATTGTTCCAAATGATACGGAAAAATTAGAGGCAGGCGTGGTGTTTTGCCTGCTGCCGCGAAGGACATGGACCGATGTTTTTATTTTTAATAGCAAAATTTTAGAAACTATTTCTGATCCATTGGCGTATACAAATTTTCTCTAGCTCATCTAGTGCTTTTGCAAAGTTGACGGAAGTTACTCAATCGAGTTTGCTATGCATAAAAACTCAGAAAATATATACTTTATTGGATCAGAAATGAATATTGTAGAAATTACAAACAGAATGACAAACTTAGATATGCCCTTTTCCCATATTTTGTGGAGAAGGGTATAGAAATGTGTGCAGAAGGTATGGGCCAGATTGCGTCGCTCTAACTTAGCTCTTTACGCGCTAATTTAGTTTTAGTACAAAAGCTTTAAACTAGATTGCGTTGGTAGGTTTTACTGCAGGACTTCGAACAGTGCAAAAAATTTCGGGTCGATACCAGTTTTAATTTTATAGCAACAGCAAGATTTAATATTAGTACATTAGTACAACTTCCGACTATTGCTTTTCGATCATATACGAAATAAATTGTTACTAATGATGGCAAAGTCACATACGAAAACTTTTCATCTGATGATTATTTTTGTATAGGAATGCGATTGTGGATTCGAGTATGGATTTGCCATTTGAAAACTAACTTACATTTTACGAAACAGATTTTAACTGTCTATCTTTGTCCATAGGTTTTGCAACACACATAAAATTACTTTAACTATTAAGACACCCTTTAATTTCGTAAATAAAAGATGTCTCTTAACAGTGAACAGTTTGGTAATATACATCAAATTACATGAACTACGGGGCACCTTTTATTTTCCAAATCCAAATGTATACTTATTATAGCGGACTTAGCAATAAAATTTTTAAGTAAATTTCAATCTACAACTTATTCACTTGTTGCTATAGGTTTGGCCATATACATGAAAATATGTAAACTATTGGCACACCTTTTAATTTACAAATCCATGACTGATCAAAAGTTTGGTCATATACATTAAATTATGTAAACTATTAAGGCACCCTTTCATTTATAGTTTTAAGAATTTATACTTCTTATTAAAATCTTCATAGTAATCGAGATGTTGTCCAAATTTCAAGCGTTTTTTAATTAGTTAAAAGATAGGCCCATATAGATTAATTTACGTCACCTATGGGGTCAGCCTTTAATTTTTTTATTTATTTCTTTGTTACTGTTTCAAAAACAGGGCTAATCTGTAAGCAGCAAAAAATTTAATCATTTCAGAAATTACTGAGTTAGGATAGCAAAAACATAAAAAACATAATTCAGTCGAACTGATAACGTCCTTCTTTTCTTGAAGTCGGTTAAAGATAGGGTATGTTCCAAAGTTTGAAGTCAATATTCACATTCGCAGAAATTAAAAACCGTACTTTAACAAAAGAAGTCCCATAAGCATAGAGCGCAATTATGTAGAAGCAGATGATATTTTAAAAGTGAAAGAAGTGACTACAGATCAATCTTAGTAATTATTGCTGATATGTGTCGCCTACAAACTAAGTGTTAATCACAACAAGTCGAGCTTAGTCAAGATTCACCAAACAAACAAAAATTATACAGGGTAATTAAAAGTTCAAAAATAATGAAAATATTAGCGGCCGACTTATTCACCTAGTTATAAGCTGCAAATTTTTTTTTCCTAATCAGGAATTATAAAAGAATTAAAATTTACTTTTTTGGCTTAGGTTCATTTTTTAATTTAATTTTTAGAAAAAAATTATTTTTCAAATGTATGCCGACGTTTTCAAAGAAAACAGGAAAACCTGGACGCTGGCGAAATGTAATGCCACATTTTCCGGACCGCCAAATACTTCATCAGCATTGTTCGCATCTATATACCTTAAGTTGTGTATATTGTAAATATCATTCGTTTAACCACCAAATCAATATTAATTTGGTTGGAACGAGACTCACACACAACTCAAAGCATTTCTCTCTATTTTTTTTTTTTTTTTTTTTTTTTTTTTTTGTACCACAACAATCGGTATGGCAATGAAATGCAAATTTTTATTTTTAATCATTCATACTTGCTTCCGCACAACACTATAGATGCTGCTTCAGTATCATATTAACAGTTGATGAGTTGGGTATGAATGTATATGCGCGGTGCCTTGCTTGTTTTTAAAATTTTTAATTCTTTTCCCAATCACGGGTTGAACCGTGGAATATTATAAATGAATTAAAATTTACTTTTTTTGCTTAGGTTCATTTTTTAAATTAATTTTAAGAAAAAAAAATATTTTTCAAATGTATGTGGTCGTTTTTCAAAGAATACATGAAAAATTAAACGTTGGCAGAATGTAGTGCTGCATATTTCGGAACGCCAAATCCTTCATCAGTATTCTTCGCTCCTATTTACCTTAAGTTGTGTATATTGTAAATGTCATCCATTTACTAACTAAACAATATTAATTTGGTTGGAACGAAATTCAGACACAACTCAAAGCATTTCTTAGTTGCTTTCTCTACAAAAAGTTTTGTACATTTGTTTTTGCTTTTCTTTTTTGTACCACAACCATCGGTATGGCCACGAAATGCGAAACTTTAAAAGTATGTAGAAGTTAATTAGAAACATATAACAGCGTAACGGAAATATTTTACCAGGTAATCGTATCGTGATCGCTATATTAACTCAAATAAAATATACCATTCACTATATACGTAAATTTAGTTTAGTGAAGTAACTCCAACCAAAAAAATAAGTTTTGGGGTGGCAGACTAATAAAAAAGTACTACACATAATTTTACATAAAAAATTTATTAGCTCTTAATGGGTTAAGAAAATGTTTGTATTTTTCATATTTTTTTAAATGATACCCATATGAATATCTTAAAATATATGTTGCACAATCGTAATTTTGGCGAGCACCAATTTTTGCACTTAATGATTTTTTCTTGTTTTTTAAAACTCAATCGCTCCATATATTTGTTTTTTAATTGGAGTACTTCTCTAAACTAGGTTTTTGTCAAATGACATGAAAAATTAGAGGCAGGCGTGGTATTTTGCCTGCTCCCTCAAAAGACGCCGACCGATCTTGTTGATTTTCATAGCAAGATTTTTAAAACTATGTCTGATCGATTTGTATATTTTAATTTCTTCTAGGTCATTTAGCACCTTGGCAAAGTTATTTTCAACACGAAATGTTATTGATTATCAGAAGGATCGGTCCATGTTCTTTGAGGTAGGGGGCAAAACACCACGCCTGGATCATATTTTTCCATATCATTTGGAAATATAAAGTAATTCTATTAAAATAACGATTTTGCATCATATTTTTTAAGACATCAATGAAACACAATTAATAGCTTTGAAGAGATGTTTCCGGAAATGACAAAATTTTAATAACATGATTAACCTTTTTAGAGCCGGTGATATTTATATCAAAAATTTTATATATATATAGTACTTAAATTTTTTTTATTTCTTTTATTCTCTGTCATCCTAATATTTGTTTTACATACATGGTGAAAGCAAAAACAACTCTTTGATACAGTTAAAACGTAATAAAAATAAAATATCAAAATCTGCGATAATTTATTTCTATGCACAGGCACTTTTGCAAATAATAATTTTTGTTAAACAAAGGGAGAGTAAGAGCACGTCCCGATGGCGTGATTTAATTATAAGATCGGGATAATGTATAATAGCACAAAAAAGATTTTTTAAAGTTAATTAATTTAATAAAAAAACTCCCGTTGTTTAATAAAAATTATTAATTTGCAAAGTGCCTGTGCATAGAAATTATTGCAGTGTTTTTGATATTTATTTTCATTATCTTTTAACAGTATAAAAGAGTCGAAAAAATGTCAGCCGTATACAGTGAAGAAAGAAAAATAGAATCATTGTGGGTTATTGTTGTTTTTGCTTAAGTTTTTATTTTTGTCTTTACTTTATTGTTTGGACAAAAATCTTTAATTTACTTAAAATGTTTGTGAGAAGTTTACTAAATAAGCGGTAGCGAAATGGCCATCGAGACATGCTTTCACCCTCCATAAACAATATCGGTGATTTAATCATAAAATCGGGACAATAGAAAATAGCACAAAAAAAGTTTTTGTTAACGTTATTTAATTTATACTTAGTTTAATTTACAAGCAATTGGTCTTTTATTTATCGTATATATTTTTTATATTTCGCTACTCTATTGTTTAGCATCATCAGGAAAACAAATATTTATTGAAACAATATAAAACAACAACAACAAAAATGTTATAAATTTTTTTTTCAAACTAACATATTTCGAAAACAAAAAACATTTGGTCAAAAAAAATTAAAAAAAACAAATACAAAGTACAAAATTATTGCTTATTTACTAAATATCTATGAATCTGACCTACATTACCTGTGTCTACCTTAAAATTAATTCATACTTTTAGAAAAGCCAAAAACATTTTTCTTTAAGTTTAGAAACTTCAACAACAACATGAGAGTTATTTTAGAAGCTCATACAAAAATTTAAGGCTTTAACAAAAATCACCAACAAACAAACCACGTTCTTATTTTTTCTTACATTCCCTTCTGCGTTGGGTTGGTTATATGCCGACTCTTAATGCAGACGTAAATAAAAACAACACAGTCACTTTTTTATTTCTCAAGAAAAAGAAAAGTGATGCAAATGCATATTTTTTATTTATAAAATAATTTTGGAAATTTTCATAAGAGTATTTATTATATTATGCTAATATCTCATAATATTTTCAAATAAAAATGCAATTTTTAATAATTAATAAGCATAACATAATAAATAATATTAAACTACAATTACAATGACATAAATGGATTGTTAACAATTTTGCACTCACACTACCAAACAACTTCAAAGCAAATTAACTCTGAATTCAATTTTATACTGGTTCGAACGGAACGGCTCAGAACGTCAAAGTACTAACAAACCACAAACACATAATTTCCATTTATCAGAAACTGATCAGTTGATTCTTCACCGAACGGAAAGTAAAGACTAATTCTGCCGTTAGTCTCTTGTTGCCTTGTTCACTTAATCATAAAAATCCCAACTAGGGATGAGCGATCCCGTGATTTTTAAGGAACATCATTATTAGTGAACGTGACTTTCTTTTTAACGGCTACCGTGATCCCCCTTTGCATTTCACATTTTATTTAAGCAAATATATTTATATAAGAAGTATTTAGTTTTATTAAATAATATTTTATGCAAACAGTAACCATAATGCACGGTAAAAATTGTATCTTCGCTCCGGACGACCTTTGGTACAAACCGAAGGTTTTTTCCCCAGGGAAGAGCTCTCGACAGCAGCAGAGCCGTTACAATAACAATAACAACGGAAACACTAAAAATAAATTCTAATAAAAAAGCACAAAACGTTGTTTTTTGTTATAAAGGTATGGATGTGTGAAGTTTGGAAAAAAAATAGCTGTTCTTAATAAGAAGAAGCAGGAAACAGTTACACAGCAATGAAACCGCTTTGCCATATGAAAGAATGAAAGGGTAAAAAGTACTAATATTTCTTTCCAAAAAGTAAAATGAAATTTAAAATTAAGTTTTGTGAAATTTTAAAGAACGTTTAATCGCGGAACTGTTACTTGATAAAGTCACCAGCGATTTTTTAGTCACAGATATAGATATTTTGCTCATCTTTAATCCCAACACACATATAGTTATATAATCAAAAATGTTTCACATGAATTATATGCAAAGGTAAAAATTAACGAATTCATGTGGGCAATGAAGAAAAACACTCGTCAAATGGCTTGTCGGATGGAATATTATTGAGCGACATACTAATATATAAAAGAGTTTGTTTTCTTGTAAAATTTTGTATAGAAGATAATAATTATTTTCAATATAATGATATTTTATAAACAACAGAAAGGATTACCGATGGGATCTCCTACCTCTCCAGTTGTGGCTGCTATTGTTATGGAGAAGTTACTAGACACTTGTATGGGAAAGATAAGTATTAAACCAGTAATATCGACTAAATATGTTGATGATTTGTTTTGTATAATATCTGAAAATGCAATTAATACGAGTACTTTACTTAAAACTTTTAATGAATTTAATCCTAGTATTAAATTTACAATAGAAATAGAATGTGATTCAAAACTTCCATATTTAGATACTTTGCTTATTAGGAGAGGAAATAATTTATTAATAGATTGGTATCAAAAACCCACGGCTCCTGGTAGAATCATTAATTACTATTCTAAACACAGCAAACGAATCATACTAAATGCAGCTAAAAATTTAATAGAAAGGATACTTATGATAAGTGATATGGAGTTTCATAAAAAGAATAAGGAATTTATTAGAAAAATATTGAATAGTATTAATTTTCCAATTCAACTTACAAATAGATTAATTAGGCAATATATAAATAAGAAAAATTTAAATACAGGAAATAAAAATATAATTGTGCCAAAGATTTATAAGAGTATTATTTATGACTGCAATAAATATAGCATGGCATATAAAACACACTATACATTAAAAAGACTATTTAGTAAAACAAAAGATAACAGTCATTTGGGAATCTGAAAATCAGCCTTATTCTAAATTCCTCAATATATACCCCACCCCAACTCTCGTCCTTCTCTTGGAGCCATCCGTGTATACACAGAGTACTCGAGATGGAAGAGAGTAGCCCTCCGTCAGGTCAAAGAGAAATCTCCTTGTGATGGTGGGTTCTGCGGTGCGGTAATCCACAAGATCAGGAATAACATCCGTGATCCATACTACGCTGGCATTGTCCCCATGATTTATGGTTCCATGCGCCTATAACATTCAGTCTGACTGCCGTCCTTAGCGCCACCCCCTTGGCCTAAAGATACACGGGTAGCCAGTTAAGCATGTCGAAAAGCGCCTTTGTGGGCGTTGATCTAATGGCCCCAGTCATTAAGATCGCCATACTGCGCAGCACCTTCTCCAAGATAGAGGCATTCGCTGCAGAGTCCAGTGCCTTCCACCAGACAAGAGCTCCGTAGAGCAGAATCGCCTAATCACCGCCTCAAGAAACCAATTTAAACCACTTGGGTTAATGCCCCAGGTTTTACCAATTGCCCTTCTCTAAACGCATATTGCCGTAATGGCCTTTGACGCCCTGGCTTGGATATTCATTTTCCAAGATAGCTTACTATCCAAGATGACACCCAGAAACTTCGCGCTGTTGGTTGGATTAAGTGTGCTCCTTACCGCCACTCGCTGTGCCAGAAGTGGATGTTATTATCCTGCAATTCAAGAGGCATGCTACGAACCCGATTATCGACCGGTCGACCCCCAGATCTCTGAGAGATTGAGCGATCGCAGTCGGGTCGATGTTGTTGAAGGCCCCTTTAATGTCCATGAAGGCTACCATGGTGTAGTTCTTATACTTAAGTGAGTTCTTTATATAACCTACAAGGGAGTGTAAAGCCGTACAATCGATGTGCCACTTGTGTAGGCATGTTGATATCGAGAAAGAAGGCTTCTCTGTATTTTCATCCTCATGTGGATCTCGACGAGCCTTTCCAGTATCTTGAGCAGAAAAGACGTCAGACAGATCGGTCTGAAGTCCTTTGACCATGTATGCGATGTCCTTCCCCCTTGTGGATGAACACCATGTTGTACCTCCACCATTGATCCAGAATATAGGACCAGGAGAAGCAGGCCCTATACAGTCGTAAGTGGCATGGGGGACTCCTATCCGAGTCCAGAGACGTCCGCATACATTTAAGAAATAATTTTTCTTCGTAAAAATTAAATTAAAAATGAACCAAGGCCGTAAAAGTAAAATTTTGTTGATTTATGAAAATCCACGGTTCAAACCCTTGCTGGGAAAAAAACTAAAAAATAATTATTTGTTTTTCTAATTGCACATTTCTTTCTACAGACCACTTTTACTTTCTTTATTTACATTAATGTACAGCTAGTTCAGATAAACTGAAAATAAAAATTAAAGAAGACAGAAATTTTGCATGACTCGCAAGTAGATTCACACTAAAGAGTCTAAAAGCATAATTCTGCTCTATTATTATTTTATATGGCGAAGCACGTTGATTCACTCATAATTGCACTGTGAATCATGAATGTGATAGCGAAGCAAGGAGAATAACCTTGGTGGAAACATAGTATAATATCAAAAAGAATTTTAGTTTATAAATTAATAATACTTTTTCACTGGTGAAGGTTATATTGTATCCGGCACAGATTACATGCTTCATTTCAAAACGCTGTGCATTTGTATTTCAATATAGCGTGACATACAAGCAACACTATGTACAATCGCAAAAAAGGAAATTACGTGTAGTAAGAATTGATTATCGAACATAATTATCTATTATGGAAGTACTTAACGTGTTAATTTTATGTTAACCTTTGAAATTTGTTCATAATTTGTTAAAAGTTCTTATCAAGCTGATACATATTAATTTAACCAAAATTTATTGTTTTTGTTACGATTAAAAATATCGTGACCAATATCAAATAAACCTTACATATTTTAACATATTTTACTTGTAATGCTATATCCCATTACACTATGCAACAAGCAAAGAAACATTGAACAACCACTATATTTTTTTTTTAAGCAAAACTGCAAAAATCATCAGTATTTCAAATTCTATGGATAAATTTTTTTTTTTTTTAATTTTTTTTTCTAAAATTGCAGATTTTTGAAGAGGGAGCTTTGCCTATCTTATCATAACTTTGAAACCATGCATTCGATTGTTGGGCAGTACATGAAAACATTCTAAATTATTTCCGCATTAAACGGTTATCTTCTTAGAATAATCATTACTTTCGCAGTTATTGGGACAGAAGTGGAAATATAATTGTTTTTCCAAAAATTTAAAAATTTTAGATTTCTAAAAATACGCAAAAATTAGAAAGTTTCAAATATTGTCCACTTTTAATACATATGCACAAAGGTACATATTATACAAACAAAACAAGTCATGATTTATAAAAACCCATACACAAATACAAATTTTATTCCACAAAAAGTAAAAGTACCCAATTTTTGATAAAACATGCATTTTGCTGTCATTGCCTAGATTTGCAGCAACAGTTTACCTTAGCAGAATGTAATGACAATAAATAAAGTAAAGAAGTAGTTTTAGTTCTTTTAGTTAAAATAATTTTTTACTTTTGTTTTGTCTTGTATGATTTTCAGGGCTTGATTCCCTTATAAGGAACCAAATAAAATCTCCCATCATGTTTACATTCCATAGGCCCTGATAACGTTGCTCCATAGACTTGAGATGTAAATGGATCGTCCAACATGCTCGTCACTTACGTCGCCAAGGTTTTTCGGAAAAAATCCAAATTCGAATGTAGGAATTGTGTCTTTAGAATTTGAAATACTGATGACTTTTGCAGTAAGGCAACCATAACGCATCCAAAAAATACAGTGGTCGTTCAATGTTTTAAAATTTTTTCCATTTGTTGCATGGTGTTATTTAGTATGGTTAAATTAAAAAAATGATACAAATAATTTATGTAAGATAGTATTTAAAAAAATCAACTTTTTTATTATAAATGAACTTTCAATTAAAAATTTATTTTAATAATGACTTACTTGCGACTAATAAATGTAAAAAAATTGATGTTGGAGGATGTGTGGACACTTGACACTCATATAACCCTGCGTCATGTTCTTGTACAAACTTTATTTGCAAAGTCCAATCCTGTAAATTTAAAATAAAAATCGTAATTAGAATTTATTTTCTAAAAAGAATGTGTTCAATTCTACAAAATTGTGTTAATACACTACTCGCCCTATTGTTACAATAAAATCAAAGTTGGGGTCATATCCTGAAGTCTTTTAATTTAAATATTTCTAATTAAATTTTTCTTTCACAAATTTTTATTTTATGGTCACAGAATGCGAGACAGGTTATGAGACATGATCTCAATTCCACACGAAATTTTCACTTTGTATTTTTTAAGGCATTGTTTTCGCACATTTCAAATCTTTTTAAATTATTTAAAGAATAAATAAGAAAGAAATGCACCTTTGTCTACTAATTTTAATTTTTAAATTAATTAAAATTTTGCTTTTTCGACTTAAGGTTCATTTTTAAATTTAGCTTGTATCTAACTTTTCTTCTTTTCTGTGCAAGCGCCCGCATACATTTGTAAATAATTTTTCATTCTAAAATGTTTAGAAATTAAATTGAAAAGTGAGCCTTAAGTCGAAAAAGTAAAATTTTATTCAAATCCTGGTTGGGAAGAAAATTAAACAATGCACAACGCTTTTACATTCAAGCTTGACAACAGTCAATATGATACTGGAACAGTATATGTAATGTGCGTAAGGTACGTTTATTTTACTAGGTAGTGTCGTCCGACTAGCTGGTTTGTAGTTGCTGATGTCAAATGTTGTTTATATTTTACTACGTTTGTTTACGAATTTAAAAAAAACCAACAACAAGCATAACAAAAGCAAATCAAAGCAAGCGTTTGTTTTTAGAGTAATTATTCAAATTTTATTTTCTTTTATTCCTCTTTTTACTTTTGACATTTCTACTGAAAAGCAACAGTTAAATGACATATTGTTTTTGAAATGTTGAATTTGATGTAGAACCGCTATTATCTAGTCAAATAAATTTACCTTGATGGTGAGTAAATAAGTAAGAATGACTAAATATATAAATTGCCTTCGTGATCAACCGATGGTTGATACAATAGCTAAAAAAATGTACCAAACAAGTCACAGAGAAAACAGTGAAGAAATACTGTAGTTTGTGTGTCGACTTCGTCTAAGTAAATTAATATTGGTAGAATGCTGATAAAATATTTAGCATTCCAGAAAATGCATCATTTCATTCTGCTACTATCTAATTTTTCTTTTTATATTTGAAAAACTTCCGCATACATTTTTAAATAATTTTTCTTTCTATAAATGTATATAAATTAAATTACAAAATGAACTTTAAGCCGAAAAAGTAAAATTTTAATTCATTTATAATATCCAAGGTTCAAATCCTAATAGGAAAAAAATCTTATTTTTGTTTTAGGTATAAATCATCAGGTTTGTAATGATAAAGCCTGTTTCACACTATAATACTGAGTATTAAGATTTTTCAAAAACCGTAGTATTATGAAAAATGTGATAGTGTGAAAGCAAATATAATGTATATGTCAAATATACGGAAAGAAATTTGACATAAAATTATACGAATTAATTTTTTGAAATTTTTTCTAAACACTATGGCCTATAATCATAGCCCAATATAAAGTATACTTTTTGACTTCTAATGTATAGTTTTGTTCGAAGACACGTAAACGTATATTTTATAGGTGAAAATCGGTTTTAAATTTAAAACCACCTGGAGTTGTTTTAAATGACTTAGTACCGACTGTATAAAAACAATTCTGACGTAAACTTACATTTTAATTTTATGTGTTGAAAAAATTTCCTTTTGCAATTTTTATATCAAGGTGCATAAATTTAGTTAACTTTTGTTTTTTCAACATACAGATATATTCACTTTTTTATATTTGTTTTTAATTTTTAACAAGAAATACTGGCAGCTAGTTAGAAATTGATAGTTTACTTAGCTGTTATTTAATTCAAATTATGGACAAACATTTTCTTTATTTGATGTGCCACCCTGCTAAAGTACTTTTTAAAAGAAATCGATTTTAGTTTGTTTCTATCTTTATGGTCCTATGATTTTTAATTTCATCAGGGTAGTTTTGCTGCTGATAACCTAGCTAACATTTTAATAAACACTCCGAAAAAAGACTCGTGGAAGAAACCACCTAGGGTGCTATTTCTAACTCCTCAGATTTAAGTAAAATTTATTTTCTGATTTATATGGTTTCCCAGATGTTTTCATTCTACTTGAAGTGTGATAGTGTAAAAATAAAATTTAATGTAAATGACAAACAAATCTTAAGGCTTTTATAATTGTGTAAATGCTCCTTAAATAATTTTCAATGCTTAATTATTTGTTTTTAATTTGAAAATAATAGAACCGAATAAATACACAGGTCTGTTTTATAAATAGCGAGTTTTAAATATTAAATTTTATTAATATTAATAATAGTTATTAGAGCAAGTCAGAATGCCTGGAGTCAATAGAAGCTATTAAATTTTTATTTATTTCATTTTCTGAGTGGAGCTGATTTAAGCGCTTGGGCGTCAAATAGAAATTCACAAAATATAAAAAGATGGAAATTAAAAAGGATTTTTCAATGATGAAATATACTTAAATTTTGCATTTGCTATTTTCAAAATTTGCTCTATGTCACAACTTTCTTCAAAAAGACAAACCAAGTTGAATGGTGAAGAGAAAAAAGAATTACTAATTATAAAGCAACCAGTGTCTTTAGAAATGTATAATTATTTACCATTTACTGTATTAAACCTAATTTTGTTACAAAAAAAGCAAGTAAAAGACAAGTCATTTTAAATATAAAAATAAGTAGAAAAAAAATGCAAGTGATTTTAAGTCGGCAATCATTTAGTTATCTGTTTTAAAATCAAGTGACTTCAGTACTTTTTTAACGCAGAACTCCTTTCGTATAATTTGCACAACAGGCCTGATATTATCATTAGTTTAACTCTTAAATAACAACACTTAATTTATCTTCATGTTAATGAGTAAATATATAAGGTAGTGAAATACCATACAATTGAAGATACTGAAATGAAAAAAAACACCAAAAATTAAAAGAAAGCACTAGAAAAACTCGTCATTAATCTAAATTAAGATGTGCTTACATTATGTGTACAAGTCATATGGAATGTCAAAATTGCTATCCACATGTAATTTCGCGTGTATGTAAAAATAAGTGTTTAACATATGATTTATAATTTTCATGTTTTACATACGAAATTATTAATTGCTTTAATAAAGCAATTAACATATAATTATTGCTCACTGTTCATGCATAAGTATGCAAGTGTTATTGATAAGCAAAAAAGAAAAACATTTCAAAAATTTCCATTAAAGAAAGGATTGTTGTAAACAATTTTATTTTTACGATGTTTTCTGAAGTTTGATTAAATTTTTTTTCTTTTACATACATGCAAATACTTAAAAATAAATGTTAAATACTCGTCACACCAAAAAAAAAACTGATCATGATTTTTAAAGTACACTTCCACTCAGAAAAAAAAGAAAATGCCAAAAAGGAGGTATTAAGGGCAATAATTCAGATTCAATTAATTTTTTACCATATACTTTAGCGCTGAGTTTCTTTGACGTGTTTGTCGTATTCGTGAAAATGCCTATATATTAATGTTTAGCCGATTATAGGTCTCTTAAGCAACTAAAAAGTATAGAGTAACAAAAAAGCGTAAAAATGAGAGAAAAAATTTGTTGCAAGTTTTGGCTAGCAAGAATTAGCCAAGCAGCTGCTTCTTACTTTTGTTTATAATAGAATTGACTTTAAAAAAGTCTGATAAAAGAAAAAAGAAAATTGTAAGGTTAGAGAAAATACAAGTGTTTGGCAAATAAAAGAATATAAAATAATATAAAAATAATATTATATTACACAGCAAATAAGTATAATAGAACAGAAACGTGGTTTAGAGTCTTCGAGCTTTGCAGTTGTTTGTATTGTTATACAAATGTATGAATTAGTATCTTCAATTTAAATATTTTTACATCTAAATCACATTAAAAATGTTTTGTAGAACTTGAGCAGAAAAAAATGTTTATTCATGATGCGCTTAAACATCATAAGCGCGTTTGAAATTAACTGATAATTAAAAAAAGTAGAAACTTTTATGTAAATATTTTTCTATTTAGTTACTTTGAGTATTATTTTCAAATTTTTCGTGTGGTTATCAGTTAGCTGGCTTTTTTCTTTGTTTTATACATTTTGCCACTCTAGTACATTTTCTTCAAAAAGGGACTATTTAATGGTCATACTGTACAGTTGTTAAGTCTTACATATCATTCCCGAAGCCACAACAATTTTCTTTGCTAATTATTGCTAGTAAAGCGATCATTTACTTTTTTACATTTGGAAGAATAATTTTGAAAATTTCTGTTTTACTCTCTCGTTGCTAGTTTTTGCTACTGAAGTTACTTAACAGATCTTATAACAACAAAAGTTAAAAAAAAATTTATTTGAAATCTAGCTTTTATCGTCTTTTTGAGTGGAAATTTTAAAAATAAAAGTTAGCATCACTGAAAACATCTGTTGTCATAAGGTTTTACATATCAAATAGAGCGTGCTCTAAATAAAAAACTAACACAGGAAAATAACATTCATGTTATGTTGTGTTTCATGAGGTTTACGCTATGTGTGTTGATTTACATATGGAAAATCTGACATTCCATATGACTGGTATTGTTATTGTGTATTGTTTTCTTTATTCAACACTTCACTTTTACGGGAAGGGTATTCAATTGTTATTGTTGGTTCTTTGAACAGCTAATAAATTTACATTTACATATGTAATGAAAAAAAGGGAATCTTAATTCGGTTTAAATTCAGGTCCATATTCTTAAATTTTTATTAAGAAATAAAAATTAATTTGCAAATTGTTGTGTTTATTTTTAAAGAAGACAGTAGAAATTGGACACAAGCAGTATGTAATGCAACATTTTCTGAATCACTACATCATTAGCATTCTTCGTATTCTATTTTGATTAATAAGGATACGAGGAATATTTATAATCAATAAATAAGTATTCTAGTTTTTATATTACAGATATTTATTTACAATTATGGCCTGGTAATAGACTTTAAACTAAAGTGTTTAATCTATTCACCTGCCCAATTTTAAGTGAATACTTTTCTAAAAAATTTGCAAAGTCTTACTTTCTAAGCTTTTCTGCGTAGAAAATCAATACACTCGTCTTAAAAAAAGATTTCACTCTTTGATATCTGAACCTGATAAGAAGAGACTAGTTAAAAATTCAACTTTTCACTGATAAATTACAGAAAGTCCATAAGAAACTTTAAAGTTTAGATTTTATTTGATACAAGACAGCAAAAACTAAGCTCGATTTCCTTTTGAAATTTGATTATCGTGCTCTAGTGGAAATTAAATGTACAGTTGATGTACATTAAGTTATAAAGTTAAAAACGACCGATGTCAGTGCAAAGCTTTTAGATGCTAAGTTGTTCTTACAGACAGATCCTTTGCTACATATTCATGATCGAAACATAAATACGACAAACAAAACTGTATTTTACAAGTACATATTCATTTGGTTTTTTCGGCCAATGCTTTTGGATTTATCCCCAGTTTACCTGAGTCTGCTAGATTTTTTTATAATACAACTAAACGAGCTTTTAAAAACAAAAACAAAATGTTGGAGTGGACTACTGACGCAGTCAATGCCTTTGAAAGTGTAAAAGAATTCTTTGCTTTAAGAGATATATTCAGTCACTTCCTTATTGTGCCTTTTCCGGTCCTGGGTCCAGTCCAAACAAGTGAGAAACAATATTTCGTAATAGAAAGAGTAATTTCGAAGATAACATATTCCAAATCTCAGAAGAGGCGTTAACCATCAGATCAAGTTTTTCAGTCAGTTCATATACAAAATTTGATTGAGATTGGATTTGGATTTTTTTTCATTTGCATTTTTCTTCATTAAATGTTATTCACTTTGCCTTTTTTTGCTCAGTTCCTTAATTTAAATTTATTTTTTTGCAACTGCTCTTACCATGTGTACAGTGGGGCAGAATTAAAATGTTTTGGATATAATGCAGCCATTTGTAAAGGGCTAAGCCGATTGATCCAAAATTTTAAATAAGAATAAAGAAACACTTTTTTGCCGTCCGTACACGCAGTTATTTTCATTTTGCATGTGCGTTTTTTCCGTACACGAATTTATTTTCATTTCTTTATGTACGTTTTTTGCGTGCACGAATTTATTTCCATTTCTTCATGTACTTTTTTTTCCGTACACGCACTGAAAATAAAGTACACTCAAACTTCTCCGTCTTCCATGTACGTTTTAAGCCGTACACTTACACAATGCATAGCTATATTCGTACATTCACGTACGTGTACGCAAATAAATATTTTAATAAAAGACATTCGTGGATGTGTACCGAAAATTACAAAATCTAGAGACACACATAATTGTTATGAAAAGAAATACATGTACGGGTTGGTTTTGAAGAAAACATTGTGTGTATGATGTGTGTACTTTCTGAACTCTGGCAAAAATACAAAAATGTTTGTTCTATTGTTTTATTCTTTTATGTACATATATAAATAAAGATAACGCAATATCCTATTAAACAAAAAACGATTTACCTCAATATCATTCCTATGTGCAAAACTATGCGTTCTTAAATATGAGTGTTCCAATACGTTTATCAATTTTTTCAATTTATGTTACGGAAGATATTGGAAAAATTCAAATAAATTTGTTAAAAATTATTCCGGTAATTTGAAAAAATTGGGCCAGGGAATGGAAAGTTTAAAAATTTTATTTTTAAAATGCTTATAAATCGATATTTTTAAAATATAAACATGCAGATTATAGCCCTTTTTTAAATTTAAAAATCGTTTTTAAAAATCACACAAAAATTAAAGAAATGCCAGGCATTGAAAAATTTTCAGCTGCGAGGTACCCAACTTTGAGCCCACATTGAACCATCCCTGGAGAGTGGATAGTACCCAGAGTTAAAACGTAAGCTCGAGTACCTATGCCAAATTTCTGATAAATCGGCCAAGCCCCTTACAAATGGCTGAATTATTTCCAAAATATTTTGATTTTGCCTCACAGTGCAAAGTAAGTTTATTATAAATGATTTAGTATGTCACACAATTTACTGGACGCAAATAATAATGTATAATAAAGTTAAGAACGACTGTTGTCTTATTCGACCGCAGGTAACAATGTCGGTATATATTCATGTACAAAGTATTAAATATTTTATTATGTCCAAAAATAATGTTATTTTATAGTATGTTTTAGTTGTCGTCTAAGTTTATAACATGAATGTAACGTGATTGACGCACCAATAAACAAACAAACTTACAAAGAGATATAATATTTATACTAGATTTTAATAAAGACGCAAAGATTTCCTTGACAATAGGAGTTTCGAATGTAGCAAGAGACGGTATTTTACAACAACGGTACAAGAAAACTTCGAAGCCGATAGCTTTTTTCTAAAAAGCTTTCAACTTCCAAGAGTTAATTAGAACCTTTTGTCGATAACTTTTGGCACATTATTTATATGTATATTAGCAGTTTAAGTGATAAATGCACTTTAGGTGATTCATAAGTTATAAACACACAGAGCTTGACAATAGAGTATTCATAAATTAAAAAGCCCGAGCGCTGACTCTACTTTTAACATTAATTGAAGTAAGATTTAAAGAGTTCAGTATTTGATGTAAGTCATCTTGTAAAATTGCAAATGCAAAATATCATGACTCTTTTTGCAATTCATTAACAAAACAGACAGGTTTGCTATATCGATATATTGCAATTTCATTTGTAACCAACAAGGATAAACTATGTATTGTCATTCATAAACCAATCAGCAGAAAATAAATGTAATAATTATTGGCGGTATTCGATGTTTGATGCGTTTTGCATTGCAATTGTTTGCACTTGAAATACTTTTGTCATTAATTATGTGCAACTTTTTTGCTCACTTGCAAACTGCTGTTATCCTTTTATTATTATTTATCAGTATTTTTAAACATTAACCAATAGAATAAAAAATAAAATAAAGTCTTATTGTCACTCCAACAAACCTATATATGTATATTGGCCAAATTCAAAAGAGCGTTAAGAAATTGTGTTAAATAACATAGATGAGCTTCCATTCTATACTGGATATGTATTAATTTTTTTTTTAATTCGAATGAACTCAATTGAAGCTAAGGTTGTATGTGACCATACATTGCGAATACGGCATGTTGTAGGTGGTTATTCTGGAAGTTTCGAATCGAATTCAATTACATCATAATTGATATTGAGTTCATATCGAATATTGTTTTGGGCTTTTAAATAATCACTTCAGTAACCTCAAAGAATTAAGAACCATTAGCATTGTGATTGTTTTTTAATTCGCTGTATGCTACACAACACGTCAATTGAAAATAACATCAACAGCAAGCATATGATGACTTAAGTGTATATTTTTTAATCTTTTTAGCAAATTATATCGCCTATTATTTGCATTTGTACTCTTGTAGGTTTCAACCAAACAGTTTCCTATAATAGAACAGAAATCACAAATTTCATGGTACGAGTGAGATGGGACATTTCCTTTTATTGAGTAAAAAATTTCCCATTTGTGCTGGCTTTCCCGTACACACAATTTAATACATTTTCTCTGTTTTCCCCTTTACTTGAATTAAGGTGTTTGTTGACACATTTGCATAACTTTTGATGGGTCATTTTGTTTATTTAAAATATATTTGTTTATAATTAACCTTTTATAAAAAGATAATTTTTAATTTTGCAGGACACAAGGTGAGTTAATTAAAATAATATTATATTTTAACTAACCTTGCAATATATCATATATAAATATCAATAATTTCTTAAATATCTTTTTTATCCTAGCTCTCAGTAAGCAATAATAATAATAATTTCTCGGAATTTTGGCTACCTGTGCCATATTTGTTAACCGCATTTGTCACTTACACTTGGCTTTAGTAAAGTTCTTTAAGTTTCGGTTGTGCGTGCCGAATGTTTTTTATTGATTGCAATTGTTGCCAACATTAAATAGAAAATCGTCTAAACAAAAGTTTGGCTGGCAGACGCTGGTTGCAAAACTGTTGCAGTTGCAACTTAAAACTTACTAAACTTGAATACCACTAATGTTTTGTTGGGATGATGCTTTATTTAAGTCATAAAAAGAAAAAATAATAACTGTCACCAACAAAGTGAAACGAAATAGCCTATTGTGTCACAAAACAAAAACAACTAAGAAAAAGCGGAAAATAAACAAACACATTACCCAACCATGCAAACACCTAAACACCTAAACAAAAAATTTTACACAACATGTATAATAAATGCGAAATATAGGAATATTTGTTCAACCTTTAACCCCATGAAAGCAACGGCCATACAGACTGATTCATTTTGATTGTTTACGCTATCTAGTGAGTCTTGTAGTACAACAGTTTTATCTGTTACAAGAGTGATAAAGTTGCCATCGTGTAGTTTTGTGTATTGATCACGAATGAGTAAATATATCTAATTAAAGTTGTGTGTAATTATTTTGCAATTAAAGATTTCAATAAATTAAGCGTTTATAAATTAAATAAAAGTAATGATTAGTATCAAAAGTAGGATTGCAAATAATAAATAAATAAATTACAGTAAAATTTGACGACCTAAAAGTTTAGCAGCTAAAAAAAAGCTGAGCAAGTTGGATCTGGCGTTAGCGAGCAATAAAGCAGAAAAGAAGTGGAAAAAGAGTATGACTAATTTTGTCATTCTGTTTGTAATTTCTACAATATCCATTTCCGACCTCATAAAGTATATATATAATATGACCTCTTATGCGTAGCGAATTCCATTGAGTGATTTCCGAGTTACGGGCCTGTGAAATTTCCAAATTTTTTAAAATATCAATGTGGGTATCTTTTTAAAGGTTCTGAAGAGATCCTTAAGAAAATACTTAAATTTATAAAAAATACTTAGCTGATGGCATTTTTATGTAAAATTATTTTTTGTAGTACTTAAATTTCCTTTTTTCTTAGCTTTTAATTCTCTATCGCCCCAATATTTGCTTTTTCGGTTGGAGCTTCTTCACTAAACTGGATTTTGATACTTTAGGAAGGGTATATAATAACATCTACATATCTGTTTGGCAAGTAAATCCAGAGCCATTGGGAAATCGAGCGGCCATTTCAAAACATTTAGTTTTGTTCTTCCAAACAGCCCTTCGCAAGCCGGGAAATGTGCTTGGGGTCATTGTCGTGCATGAAGTTTCATATTTTGCAGACATGTTGATCCATTCCTGAATCGATTCTCAAAACTGGTTCAATACCATGCCAAAAAAAAAGCACCCCGCACCATAATGTTGCTGCGATTATGCTTAATTCTTTTGAAAGTATATCTGGGGTTGTGTTGTTGGGTAATTGGATGCAATACATAGCATTTTCCATCTAATCCTAATCGGCAACTTTAGATTCGTCGCTCCAAAAAATATTTTTCCAAAAAAATTAATTGGTTTCTTAATATTTTCGTTTACAAAATTTAATCTGGACTTTATTTTTTTTAGAGACGAAAGGTTTTCGTTGTGCGATGCATCCACGTAAAGACGCTAATAGTTCAAGACTCTTATGAAATTTTAACTTTTTAGAACTTTAAAATGAGTCAGCTTTTAAAGCTGTTACGATTTTTTCATCTTCTCTGGCGGCAGCTCTATGGGGTTTGGGGTTCTCGGTACATTATTTGGGGTTATATATGTATCTAAATGTTTAATTGTATTATAAATCTTTCCTCTAGAGCAACTAAGAAACTAGAAAATTTCATCTACTGTCTTCCCGGAATCCTTTTCTCATACCTGATGATTAATTTTTGCTGGTTTCATTTTAAACATACTTACCAAAAATTTACAAAAATCAAACTATATTATAAATCAAAAATGTTATTAAAATAACAAAACTAAAATTTTTTAAATTATATATTCACTTAAAAAACAATACTTTCACTTTATAATGACTTATCTTGTAAGAAAACCCGTTAAAATAATAAAAGATAATAAAGAGAATCAAAATAATGATAGATGATTTATATGTTTTAATTACATGTCCACCATTGTGGTATCAAAAAGACAAGAACGATAACGTTGCAATCACAGTTTGATGGCATAATTGAAATATTTAATCGTACCCTGCAGGAATATCTCAGAAAAGTGGTCAGTGCACCCCAAGAGTAGTGCGATTGTTTGGGACAGAACTAAAACCGAACCTGCACACGAAAACAATGTAAACATTCTTCAGGTATAAATAAGATGTCCAGCGATAAATGAGAGCCAGGTGCGATCGAGCAGCAAATTCGGAGGGATTTACTATTAAATCCATAACGTAAAAAAGAACTGTGCCCTAAACAGCAAACCCACTGGCAAAGACCATACAGGTTCGTCAAGAAATTGAATGACGTGGTTTAACGACAACAAAGATGTCATTTTCCGAGGTCTTAGTGAAAGTAGTTCACCTGTAACGGCTGGCCAAATGTTGCAGGTCAAATGTTAACTTTATTTGGGTCGCAAAGAAAGGCTTAAGTAGGCGGCAGTGTTGTAAATATACTTTATTTAAGTCATAACAAGAATTTATGATAATTGCAACCAAGAAAGTGAAACAAAAATGGCCTATAATATCTGTTTTAAAAGCAAGAAGTTTCTACAAAACTTCTTTATCACAATACAAAAACAACTATCACAAAACTAAAAACAAATAAACGCAATACTCAACCATACAAACACTTGGAGTGCATAACAACCAAACAAAAATAACTATACAATATTTAAAATAAACGTGAAATTAAGGAATATTCTACTGCATATACTGCATAGCTAGCATTTCTAATATATTCAAGAACCCCTCAACATTGGGTGTATAAAAGCAGCGGCCATATATATTGATAGTGAAGATCTTGTAGTACAACAGTTTTATCCGTTACAAGAGTAGTAAAGTAACATGAATCAATAAAACAAGATTGTGCATTCAGCCGTTAAAAAAATTTTTCTACATATACGTCACAATAGAATGAAAATGAATGTTTGTTGTTAAAAGTGTAGGAGATTTTTGCCGCAAAACTGGAAATAATTGCATAACTTCTAAACGGGTGCATCGATTTAAAAAAAATTTAAATGAAAGAAAAAAGATATAGGCTTGAAGCCCGAGAAGAAGAAGAGCTATTTCGGGCTGTCAAAGTTTTAAATTTAGCTTATATTAAAATGCTTATAAAATATTATTAATTTCAGACGTTATTTCATTAGTTATTATAAATTTATCTTTTATAAAGGAAATACATAAATAATATTTATTAATGACCTTAATGCCATATAACTTAATGTTTAAAATATAAGTTAATTTTTTTTATTTAATTTTTTTGGTCATTAAGCTCCGCATTAAGTTTTCGTATTTTAAAATACATTTTTGATCTAAAAAATAGCTTTTTTATTTTTTTCATCACATTTAATATAATGAGCCTGTTTAGTTAAATCTTTTGCAAAACTTTGTTGAATTACAAGACTGTCTCATTTAATCAACTTGACAATAGATATAAGACTTTCTAGTTTTTAATATAAAATTCGGGTAAAATCCACTGATGAGCTATATCAGTAGTAGTAAAATGGCCATATGGATATGCTTTCCCCGCAGTAATACATTTCACTTTGTAGTATTAAATAATAAATATTTTATGAGAATATCATGAAATATTTATATTTAAAGGAATCAAGCACGATTAAAGTAAATTATTATAAAAAAGATTCCGAATAATAAATTTTCATATTGTATTTGCATGTACACGTTGCTTATTTGTAAAAATTGTTTACAATTTTTATTTTTTCATTAAATCTTTCAAAAACTTATGAATGGTTTATAAAGGAAAATCTTATGTAGAAAAATGGAAGAAAAATTAAAAAAGTAATGAATGTTTGCTGTGTTTTTGTATAAAAAACCTATTGAGTTTTTATTGTCTTTTTGTTTTGGTGATTCAATGTAGTTCTCATTTAATTAACTTGACAATAGATATAAGATATTCTAATTTTTAATATAAAATTTGAGTAAAATCCACTGATAAGCTATATAAGCAGTACTGAAATGACCATATGGGTATGCTTTACCTGCAGTAATACATTTCATTTTGTAGTATTAAATAATAAATATTTCATTCTCATGATAAAATATTTATATTTGAAGGAATCCAGCACGATTAAAGTAGATTTTTAAGATTTTTAAAATTGTGTTTTAATAATGTAATTGTTGTAAAAAATTTACAAGGATATAATTTGCTTCCAGTATTCGTGAGCAAAATTACGAATTATCGAGTGCCCCTCGTTTTAAAAGTGTTTTGAAAAGATTCAATCCTGAAGAGCAGTTCAAAAATATATACGGGCCTAACAAACACATATTGAAAAAAATAATAAAATGGTTAAGCCACAAATTCAAATATACTACTGCTGTTTAGTTTTTTTTTTTATTTTTTTATTATTTTTTTTTTTTTTTTTTTTTTTTTTGTTTTAATTATCCACTTAAGTAATATATTAAGTAATATCTGCGTGGATATTAAATAAACATAATAAAATTCCTTCAGTTGCTTTTTTCTTTTGGTTTTTGATTTCATATTGTTACTATGCTCTAAACTGTCGAAATTTGGATTTTAAAATTTCACTAAACAAAACTCTGATGTACTTCAGCGTTTTGAAGCTCGTTGGCAGTTGACAAGTCAAATAATTATATCATAACTTATTTTATAACTTACATATATATACCCTTCATCACAGGTGGAGGAGGGTTATATATAAAGTATATACTTATATTCTGAGTTCTTTTGCCTGGCAAAGTCGATTGAGCGATGTCCGTCCGTGTTCGTGAGTGATGATCAAAAACATTACCATATAGTACTGATCTTAAAAAATTGACTAAGTAACTTTTGCGACTTTTAAAGTATTATAAGTGAACTTAACAATCTTTTGAGTAATTTTTACTGTTTTTATAATGGCTTTGCTTGTAAATTATTTATAATTATATAATTATTTGTTTATAGTGTTCTTTAGACCTTTTTTAGTGTTCTTTTAAGTATTTTTGTGATTTTTATTGTTTTTGATAGTGGTCTGGTTTGTAAAGTTACAATTAAAAATTTAATAAGAAAAAAACAATTTTTTATTTTGTGGTTTAAAAATTTCTTAAGAATGTTATCTTTTAATTTATGTATAATCCAGATTCAACATTCAATATAATTTATCGATTAAACCTGTTATATAAATTAAAGCATTATTTAATAAATTATTTTGCTTATTTTAAGGAAATACATTTTCTAGATCGGTACATTTTTTGTGTCGAAAAATTGGTGAAATTCCTTAATTACCCTTGGCTCTTTTGCTTTTTTGTCATTGCCACTTACGTGCTTATTCTTACTTACGTGAATTTTTATTTGCGATAGTTTTAGTTTCAAAACCAAATTTTTTCAAGCAAAAAAAATCAAAATAAAATTATCTTAAAATTTCTTTAAAAAAAATAGAAAAACGCTGAAATTTTATATATATGAAATAACACACAAATTGTTACTGTCCAAATATAAAACTTATTGGGCCAACAATAATAATAGATTATTTCAAAAAAGATTCAGCTCGTTTATTCTCTATCTACTTTATAAAGTTCTAGAAATTATTCTTACAAATTATTTGATTTTTTGAGTCAGATGTAAAAATGTGTATACATGCTCATAAAATTATTTGGTATTAACACTATTTATGCTGTAATAAAAGCATTTTGCTTATTTTATACTTTATAAATTGATTATCACTTTTTCCAAACTTTTTTCATTCATTAATATTTCTTACCGATTTTTCAATTGCAACAAATTTAAAATTACCTAAATAATTATAGAATATTGTTTTATAAAAAATTATGTAATTTAGCTTTACTTCTGAGCACAAAGTGCACAACGGAAAAAGTGGGCTATAAATGCAAGAATTATAGGAGAAATAAAAAACATTTGAAGGAAAAGCAACAACAATGGCGGACTATTTTCCACTCGCACCACCCACATCATCCGTAGGAAAGGGTGAAACATCTCCAGATAATCAAGATCCAGTTCCAGCTCCTGTAATTCCTATATTAAATCAGAATGGAAATGAAAATTCTCTCAAAGTAAAAAACAAACTTGCGCGTAAACATAAATGTCAGTTGGCTCGAAAAGACAAAAAGAATGCAGTTTAAAAACATATTAAAAAAAATTGGTTCGTATGAAAATTGTTGCTAAGGGTGGAAAATGCCTTGAAGCCTGGCCCGAACTCTAGAGTTGTGGTATTTTGTAATGATAACCCTTGTTTATTGAACTCAGAAGTCAAAAGGAAGCTGCTGTTTGCTGAGGTTATGCAGGACCAGTTGAGCCAAAGCTTTATTTTATTAAAACAGAGAAAGGACAAAAGAATCTTACAAAATTTGTTGACTGGCAGAACTACTAAGAAATATACATTTCTAAGCTATTGTCGCCACACAATATATATTAAAGGGCTGAAACGTCAGAGTTTGGAATATGAAGAACTTCAAGCTAATTAAAAAAAAATATATCAGAAACAGCATACAACGATTTTTGGATCAGGATATTAATAGCCGGATGTGCGCAGCTAAAAAGGAGTACGTGACAAAATCAAAACAAACTCATCAAATGCGATTTTTCACAAATACGCTTAAAAATTAACACAAGAAATACCTGCTCGAAGCTAACAGCACAACTGTGAGCTATAGTGGTTTTAGCAGAAACCGCCCGTTTGGGATTAAAGAAATTCAGATTTCTAAAAGAGACACATACAAGTGCATAAAACATGCAAATATGGAGTCTCCTTAAACAAGTCCAAGGTTCTAAGCCAACATACTGCAAATGATATAATTCAAACACTTTGATGCACCATTATAACAGAGAATTGCCTTTTTTCGGTCATGTCCAACCTACAAAGGAAAGGTGATATCATACAATGAATTTGACATCACAAGTAATCTTTTCATTTTGGTGGGTCAAGACAACAAAACACCGTTGTAACGTTCACAAAGTCAATTTGTGGAAGTACATGTGCACCGAAAAGCTATTGGACCATAGCCATCTGGTGTCATCTTAAATCAGTTTTGGATGCTTTACCCGATGAAGTACAAACAGTCCATTTTCTAAGCGAAGGACCTGCCACACTATATAAAAACAAAACAATGTTTTATGTACTAGCAACTAATCTAAAATTCATGTTCCCCGAACTTAAAAAAAAAACACCTGGAATTATCTTGAATCTGGCTATGGAAAGGGAGCTGCTGATGGTATAGGGGCTGTATGTAAGCGGACAGATGATAGATACGTGAGTCAAAGTTGCGGTATTGCTGGTTTCAATAACCTTTTTGATGTTATTAAAGAGAACTGCCCAAATATAACAATATTCAAGATATTTAAACGCAATATAAAAGAATTTGAACAAAATATAGACCCCAGCTAAAGCCCAACAATTTGCTGGGACGCTGAAAGTACACTAGGTTAGTATCTTTGCCTCTATTGTGAGATAAGGTATGTTGATATGTTTTTCAGGTTGTAGGGAGTATTGAATGCTACGATTTTTAAGTTGTTTCACTTGTACAACTCTATGTGACCATCATCATCTAGGACATCTCGACTTTACATCGCTTTGCAGCATCATTGATTCCCAGGCAAGTAGTATCAACTAAAGTATAATAAAGTATACAGCTCCGATTCAGATAAAGACGCGCTGCAATCTTCTGCTAACTTATTGCAGAATTCAGATAAAGAAAAATATAAAACCTAGTATGCACATACTAGTCAGGCTAACAGGACAAAACACCTCTTGGTCATTACATATATGTAGCTCTTTGCCAATCAAAAATTGAGGATAATCATGTCAAAGTTTTGTTTTTCAAAAGTTGTGCTAGCACATCAAAAAATCAATTATTTAAGTAAAATGAGAGCGATGTTTCATACATCAACTTTGAGCAAATAAAATCAATACTACCTATACCAAACATTGTTTTGCAGGACAATAGGGTGTTCTATAAGTTTCCTAGGAAAATTGATGTAAACGAAAGAGGCTGAAAGCTCAAAACGAGTATCAATTAGTTTATAAGATTTAGAAAAGCGAATATTTTTTGTTAAGCTTTATTTTTCTAAGTTTTTGTAATCCAAAGAATGGATATAGCGTATTAATTTTATTAGACGGGTTTCTATACATTGCTGTAAGTATTTTATTTTGCAAGAATACATGGCAAAACGTCATTACCATGCTGCTCAGTCATTACCGTGCGGGATAAATATGATTTCCGTGTAACTATTCGTTCCCGTGGAGTGCAAAAATTAAAAAATCTTTAAATATACATGACTCATTGCTTAATAATACATAAAATTAATTGTCTTATAAAACAGTATCAACAGAAAAATAATTTTGTAAACCTCTTTTCACCCTCGATTGTAGGCAATTCGCGACATCGACCCATTATAAAAATTGGAAAAAAAATACGAATTACCAATTAATCATAAAAAAGGCAATAAAAGGAAACAAATTCATATTAACACAAAAAACATGAATTTAAAATATATAAAAAACAAAAATATATAAATAAATAGAATCTTTCGTTAATAGCGCTTTACCAAGAGTAGTCCCTAGCTTTTATGATCATACGCTATTATATGATCCATTCATTACAAAATTTAGTTTAAAGTGCCTAGATTTGAATGATATTACGGAGGGATTTTATAGGGTCAAATCAAATGCTGTCGGTTTGGATGATGTTAATCCAAGGTTTGTCAAACTCATACTTTCATGAATTATACCCCTTATTAAGCACTTGTATAACACAATTATAACCACTAGTTTCTTTCCGACGGAATGGATATGTGCCAAAATCATTCCAGTACCAAAAACTAGTAATGAATACTGCCCAATATCCATTTTACCATACCCCTCCAAAGTTTTTAAAAGACTAATATATATACAAATAGTTGAATATATAAACCAGAGCAGTTTATAAACTAAAGTGAATCAGGTTTTAGATCTCAGCAGAGCTGTTTAACTGCCCTTACCGATGTAATTGAAGATATAAGAAGTAGCTTAGAAGATGGGAAAAAATATCTTAAAAAGCTTAAAACTATCCAAAATGTTCAACTTCTCCACCACTGCTGTTAGATTAATGTCACCATATTTAACAAACAGATGGCAATGGGTCTCCAATAAAGGACTTCTCTCTAACCCTCTTCAGGTAACAAGAGGTGTTTCTCAGGGCTCCATACTAGGGCCATTTCTGTTTTCGATTTATGCTAATGATATACCAGAAAGAAAGAGTTTGTGCGCAACATTTCTGGTTGAATAAACAACGAAAATTACAAAAGCTCTGTGAAATATTTTAAATAAATATAAAAAGTGCTTCATTCTTTATTGTTATTTGCATTCTACATTCAATATTATTATTAATGAAGTTTAAAAGAGATTGCAAAAGATTTAAAATTTGATGATTTAAGTAAAAGTTGCAAATAAAATAATTATTAAAACATTTTAATAAGAATGCCGGTTGAATGCAGTAAATGCAGAACATTAATTAGGGGTGAAACAGGAATACAATGTGAAGGAGTATGTAAAAAAGTATATCACTGCGCCGCAAAATGTTCATGTCTTGATCAGTATTCAATTGGTATAATTGGAAATAAAAATTTCATCAGATTTATTTGTGATGACTGTGTCCAGTATATCCATAATGTCGATTTGGTAATAGGTAATATACAAGATGGTGTAGAGAAGAACGAGAGAAAATTGTGTGAATATAAAAATGAATTTAAAGCCTCACTGAAAGAAAATGAAAGTGAAATTAAGAAATTATTGGAAGCTGTTGAAATAAGGTATGAGGAAAGAATAAAAAAAATTAGATTATGCTCAAAGATGTTGTGAAAAAAATGTAAAAGAAGTTCAAAAATTATACGGATATGTAAATGATTTTGAAAATAAAAACAAACAAATGTATAGCAACATAGAAGAAATCAATAACAAAATGTGTGGTGAAATTAAAAAGATCATTAAAGAAACAAGTGCAAATAAAAACAAAATGTCATATGCCGAATCAGTAAAAAATAAAACAGAGTTGCCAGAACTTTCAAAAACAGTGCCGTTAATACTTAGGCCAAAAGAAAAAAAAGGTATCGAAAAAACAAAAAATGAATTGAACAAAAATGTGGATCCTGTAAATTTAAAAATAACAAATATAGAAAACAGAAAAAATGGAACGTTAGTAATTCAAACAGAAAATAATGAGGAAAGAGGTAAAATTAAAGCAGCAATTCAACAGAAAATGAGCGAAAAATATGACATTCAAGTTCCAAACCCGGTAGAGATGTCTGTTACAATTACAGACATGAGTTTTAAGTATGATGATAATGAAATTATTGATAAAACAAAAAGACAGAACCCCATGTTACAAGAGTCCAATTTGAAAGTTTTTAAAAGGTATGAATTTAAAAAGAATAACAAAATTATCTTCAATGCTAAAATTAATATTGATAACGACTCGTACACGAAAATATTGGAAGCGCAAAGAATAAACATAGGATGGGAGAAATGTAGAGTTTTTGATGGAACAGAATTGATGCAGTGTTTTAAATGTCAAGGATTCAATCACCGAGCTAGCGAATGCAGAAATCAAGAAACATGTTTAAAATGTCACGAAAACCACAGAACAAAGGACTGTCAGAAAAAATTATAGAAAAATGTATAAATTGTATAAGAGCTAATAACAAATTAAATATGGACCTTGATGAGAACCACAATACTATGAGTCGAGAGTGTCCAGTATACCAAAATAAACTGAATTTAAAAAAGAAAAATATAGGTTTAAAAATATAACAACTAAGAAATTTAAAATGTATCTATACAAACATTCAAGGATAAATATATAATCTCGCGCAAATTGAGATCATCATTGAAGAAGAAATTACGAAATCCGGGTTCGTAATTTTGTCTGAGACTCATGTAACTAGAGATGTAGAGGAAGATGAAATATCAATTGAAGGTTATAACTTAATAACAGCACTGTCTGATTCACCTAGAACTGGGGGTGTGGCGATATATTTCAAGAAAAGGTGGAACGTGCAATTAATATCAGAAATGGTTGATAATTTAAAATACTGGCTAAGTGCAGTTATAATTAAAAATGAGGAAATCAACTTTATATTAGCAGCAGTTTATAGATCACCAAGTTATAAAATATTCCAGGATTCAGATGATTGCTGATGATATTCAGTTCTACCTTGATAGCTCTAAAGCTTCCATCACTACTGGAGTTAGAGATCTTATCAGAGATCTAAATAAAATTTTTCTGTGGGCGTGTGCAAATGGTTTACGTGTCAACCCTAACAAGTCAAAGTGTATCGTAACATGTAAGAGTTCTGTCAAAATTGAAACTAGAATTGAGGTTTTTTTTTGGGTGGTAGCAAAATTGATATTGTTAATTCAGCCAGAAATCTGGACATTCTGTTCAACAGTACACTTACTTGGTCAGATCACATCAACCAAGCATGGGGAAGAGTGAATAGTGTGCTACGGTGCTTATGGGGTACTCAGTATTTTACGCTACCAAAATAGGCCTACTTTTGGGTAAAATCTATTTACTGCTAATGCTGCTATTTTCATCAGAAGTATTCTCTGGCTGCAAAGAAAAAGACTCTGTGAAATTGAACACAACTTTTAACAACATTGTACGCTACATTTTCTCTATAAGGAGATTTGATCATGTTTCACAGTACTCCAGTCGTATCTTTAATGTTACCTTAATTAACTATCTAAAGCTAAAAAACTTAGTTTTTTTTGCATAAAATTGCAACATCAGAGCAACCAAAATGTCTTTATAACCGCTTAAGATTTATAAGATCTTCAAGAGGAAATGGCATCATGCAAATTCGACATCGAGATACAGCGTCTGAAAGACAGTTTTTCATATTAACTATCTGTCTCTGGAACCAACTTCCACCAAACTTTCAAACTGTTAGCAACGCAAATAAATTTAGGTATATACTAAAACAATTTTATCGAACATAAATTGCTGTTATTTTATTGTTAATTTAGTTTACTCATTTTATATTATTTTACTGTTTTTTTTCATTTAGTTGTCTTATTCTTAAATTCTATATATTTTTGTTCGTCTAACTTATTAGTTTTATTGATATAACATTTCTGATTCTGTTACTTTAAATTATAAGATATTATGTCTTGTTGTTTCAGAAAATCACAATTTAATATTAAATACAAATACTTAATAAATACAAATAAATTATTGAACAGAATTATATACAGTGTTCCCTATATTCAGCGAACGCAATCACCTGTGATAGAACAAGAGGTATGAATTCTCATAGAAAAGGCCAGCTCACTTAGAATCAACAAGTCGACAGATCAGAGATACCTCGACATTCTAACGGTCTCCAAATTCTCCACTATTGAGAAGCACTCACGTACCAGGGAGTTTTCCATGGTTCGCGCGCCTTCCAGGAATTTCACAGCCAATTCCACTATGTAGGCATCTATGCGCGTAAAATCAATTGCGCTGTAGATTGACCTACATGATGGCCTGTGAAGTTTGCCACTTGATCCTAGATATGGCCTCAAGCCGAGGCAAGCAAGCAAAATCATTCTCTACCATCACCCAAGTCTCTCCCTTTGAAGAAATTAAGAAATTCTAAACTACGCTGGAAATGCATAGGCGATGACAGGGCGAATGACTTAGCGATACACCAAAAGACGCACTCTCCTATTAAGACCTTCCCTACGCTTTAAAACACCCAGATATAAAGAGTAGATACATTTGGCTTTTCCGAGAATATCGTCAATGTGACGATAGCACTTAAGGTTCTCATAGAAGATGACACTTAGGTATTTAAGCCTGTCCAATATCCCAATCAGTTCTCGTCCGATAGTCAAACAAGGTATGTAAGGTCTACAATTTGGATAAATATATTTCCGCCTTCTTTTAACATTACGGCCAGGGTTTTCGCAATGTTTAAAGCAAGACCACATTTTGTAAAATAGGATGTTTAGAATGCTGCACCTCAGCTACAGCACGTTTGAATTCCGCTATGCTACCGGTTAAGTGGCTCAGTTTGAATATTGAAGAACGCTTTTGTTTTCTCTTTTACTACAAAATTAGTTCTTGTCTTTATTTAAATTTTTACACATATTTATACTAAATTTTTATAACTTATAATGCTTCTTACAATTCTATAGTTTGCTCTTTCTATTACAAAAAAAGACTCACTTACGACAATTGTCATGTCATGATTGGCCAAAACCTCACTCAATATTCCCAATTATTTTATCCATTACCTTAGAAATTGAGTTACTTAAAAATCATAATTTTCTTTCTGGTCATTTCTGTAATCCAAAACATCCTTGATCCCTTTTAAGTGCCCATGTTAGTTAATTTTATTGCATTTACATGTATGGTCTTGTTTGTGTGCCGCTTATGAAGTGTGTCATACTTTGTTATTCTTTTCATTTTTGACGGTTTATCGTTACGTTAAATATTGTGTTAAACACATGCAGAGAAAATGTATGTAGATATTCTTTTCTGTTCATTTTTTTTTTTTTGTGTATAAACAATGTGATGTGTTGTTTATTGTTGTTATGAGATTGAATTTATGATTGTCAAAGAAATAAATTGAATCTTATAAATAAGTTAATAATATTGTTACGTTTATTTAAATTTATAAGCGTTTATTTTACTGAGTTCTTTTATTGCAAAATAAATAAACACAATTTATTTACTACTTTAATTAAATTACACTTTTATTAGACGATTATTCACTTATTCGCGATTAGCACACAAAAATACTAGATGGCAACTTCACCACTGTTTAACACGTTGTTGTCTTCACTAAGAATGATTCAGCATGTATGGCCGTTGCTTTTATATACCCAATGTTAAGGCTCTTGAATACACTAGAATTTTGCTCCATCTGTTGGTAGAATATTTCTCTACTACGCATTTATCATTTGAGACACATGATGATTGTTATTTGATTCTAGAACCTTCCATTATTACTTTGAATTTATTTATACATGCTGTCTATTTTTATTAGTCGTTATGTAGGTGTTTCTGTAGTTGTGTTTGCGTTTATTTTTATTGCTTTATGTTAGTTGTTTTTGTTTTATGATTAAGAAGTTTTTGTAGAAACTTCTGGCGTTGTAAACATACACAATAGGTCATTTCGTTTTACTTTGTTGGTGACAATTATTTTTATTTCTTTTTATGACCTAAATAAAGCATCTTCGCAACAATATATTATACGTGATATGAGTAGTGGTACTAAAATTAATATTAATAGTAAATGTATATTTTATTTTGTTCCTACAATTATAATAATCTTCAATAAATTGTCTTATTCCATTAGTTACTTCTATGGTTTAGAAGATTATTGTGGTACATTTTTTCTTCTGGATCAACTTTTAATATTGAGTTTACCGCTGGTCTCTTGATTATTTTATAGGGTCCTTTGTATGGGCTCTGATTCTTTTTCCTAGTTTTACTAATACTAATTCTCCTTTTTAAAATTGCTGTTATTTATGTTTTTATCATATATTACTTTAGATTAAGCTATCTCTAATAATTTTTTGGCATTTGCCAAAGATTTTCTCAATTTTTTTCATCTATTTGTCTATTTGTATTTTCTATCTTGTCCGTTGGTAATGTTGCTAATTTGCAATATATTAGTTTGTAGGGTGGGTAGTTAGTGTCAACATGTGGTACTGTATTGTATGTAAATTGTAATATGGAACCCATTTGCACACAACTACAAAATTTAACAAATACTCATTTAATATACGATGATTACGTTCAATAGAACCTATTGACTGATGGTGATATGGTGTTGAAAATATTTGGTTTATATTGAGTAAATTGTAAACTTCTTTTAATAGTTCATTAATAAATTCAGTACCTGTATCGGATTTAAAATTTGAAAGAAACCATATTTTAAAATAAATTGCTCTACTAACGTTTTGCCAATACTTCTAGCATCTTTTGCTTCAACTGGATGTACTACTACATACTTTGTTAACTCACACTGCATAGTTAGGATGTATCTGTAGCCATTTGAGATTCGTAATAGTCCTACGGTATCTATCTCTTTTGTCTCAAAACTATTGTTAGGAGTGTCAGTTATCACCATTCCTCCCTAACATGTTTCGTTATGTGGTTCCTCGTATATTTGTCACATTTATTAATGTAAACCCTAACCATCTTTCGCATGTTTTTCCATACGTAACGTTGCTTTAATTTCAGTACTGGTTTTTTAATATCAAAATGTCCTGAAAGTGGAGAATCGTGGAATTCTTTTATAATGTTTATTTGTAGTTTTCTATTTTTAATATGTTGTAATGGTTTGTACAATTATATAATATTAATTAATTAATTATAAAATATTCAGCTCATTTTTATATTTACTTGCTTTTAATATTCTTCGGTGCACCTCATTATAAATTCTATTTAAATATTCAATTGACATGAGCTCAAAAATCTTCGCATGATAAAATAAGTGTTTTTATACTTTGCTTATGCATAGAAATCATTAGTTTCTCTAGAGAAAAAAGGTATTTGGCTAGATCTTCATTAACATTTATTGCAAAGCTAGTATCTATATTTTCTATTGTACCATCTTTTGGTCTATTATTCCTATTCATACCGGTTTTAGTAATATAAAATTTTAATTCCTGAAATTTTTTATATCTCTTAAAGATGTACATTCCCGCATAAGATTATCTTTATGCTGGCCTTAGGATATGTCATTATTATTATCTCTCTCTACGTTATCCGAAATCTTACTACTCCTTAGTCCACATGTAGTTACTAAAATTTTAGATGGTGTTGTATTGTTATCTTTTATTGGTATCATATTTTTCAAAGTGTCACAATGTAGTTTTATCCTCGATAAAGCGTTAGCGTTAGTGTTTATCTTTCCTTTTTTATAAATAATTTCAAAGTCATAGTCTGATAAGTATATTTGTTATGCTAGCTAATTTTGACGAAGGATTTCTGTTGTAATATGTGCACAATATTCATTATTACTGTACATGCAAACAAAGTATGTTGTTGTACAGTATTCATTATTACTGTACATACAAACAAAGTATGTTGTTGTAATATATTAAATTTCATAAAAGTCAAGTGGCACTTTTTTGTAACCCAAATATTAGTAAAGGTACGGTCACACTTGACAAACATTTGCCCGAAATCGTCAAATATTTGCCGTAGTCTGACCACAAAATATTTATTAGGAGCAAACAACACCACAGCTGATTTTAGGCAAATAAAATTATTTTCCAGCAAACAAAAATGCTTCTAGTGTGACCGCTCGACGGCAAATATTTGAATCATTTTAAGGCAAAAAAAATATTTGTTCTCACAAAATATTTGTAAGAAAAAATACAATGTTGCTAGTATTTAAACTAAATAATTAAGTTTCGGGTAAAATCGCGTAAAATTACAAATAAAAGTAATAATGAAATGCAATTTTTAAAAGAAAAAGTAAATGAAAACTTAAAGGAAACGCATATTTTTCTAGTTATATATAATTAAAGTTTTTTATATAATCTGGTGTATTTCGACATTTTCGTTTTAAAATGGACCACGGTTTCAAGATTTTACGTAAAAAAATTGTTCCATTCCATGTTATAGTTTTTAAAAACCTCGGTGAGACAGAAACAGTAAATTTATTTCCTTCCGAAATCGGAAATATAATATTAAAAAAAATAGTTTTTTAAAAACTGGAGGACTTTATGCCCCAATTTAAATTTCGCCATATTCATAAAAAAATTAAAATGACTTTGAAATGTGTTTTGTAACAAATTTTCTTTTATAAATTTTTTTTGATAAATATTGGTTTTAAATAGATTCCCTGCTTATTACATTAACATTTAAAAAAAAAGTTTTTTTTTACAACAAAAATTTTCTGGTCGACAATAGATAACTTTTTTTCGAAACATATATTACGCTTGGTATAATATCCTTTATTATATATCATATATAAAGTTTTGGAGATATATTACTCGAAAATAAGAGTTCCAAAAGTAACTCTTGTTTTTATTTTGAAATGCTCTGCTAGACTAGACTTAAATAAAAATTTTCTTACATCTACCGATGAAAAGTAATCCTGTAAGAAGCTATTAGTTGGGAAATTATAGAGATTTGTAGTTATAAACTATATGTTGTTATATTTCTGAACACAAAGTTGTGATTATAGTGAAATGTATTTATGTTGTTTCGAAATTCTTTTTAATGAGATTAAATAAGACCAGCCAAGTGCTTTGACATTAATAATCAATATCAATTAGTTTACATTAAATAACCTAGAATTTAACACGCTAAATTATACATTCCAGCAGTTCAATTTTAAACTAAATTTACAAATCATTTAAACTGCATAAAGAGCCGAAAAAAGTCGGCTGTATGCAGAACAAAAACAAGCATTTCCCGCAGCGTGAGAACAAAGCTAAGAATCCGTAGCCTTGTCCACGACACTCTTAACAGTGCTTAATAACTTTAGTGATAATCCATTTCAAGCACCTAAATTATTCTTCCAAAACTTTCGATTTGCAATAAAAAGAGATGTGTTTCATAAGTCCTAAGCTAAACACTTGTTTTAAATCTGAATGTGGATTGCATTTTTCATTAATACATATAAATGCGTTTAATTGTACATAAGTAATTACGCAACAGTTTTTAAAAAGCCCGGTGAGATTCAAGTGTTTTTCTTCTATCTTCCGAAATTGGGAATTGTCCCAATTAAAATGTTGTATATATACTGCCATATTCATAAAAAAACATTGCAAATTTGTCATTAAATACATTTTAAAACTATTTTAGTATTTAATGAACACAGCAGTTACAGTTTGATTCTTCTTTAAATTGGCTTTTTACTTAAACGACTTAAAATATATTATTTGTCTACACTTATATAAAATAAACAAATCAACAGCTGTAGATAGAAAATTATATTAAACTAAATAAAAATTTTAGAAATTTTAAGTAAAAAGATGAATAGAATGCATATTACAATTTTTTATTTAGAAGTGAAATCTAATATCTATTTAGGATTTTCTTTTTATTGTTCTCTTCCCTGAGAAAAACTACTAGTGCTTCTTTATTGCATGAAAGATGAACATTTTCCCATTTTTGCATAGCTTTGTTTACTTGTGACTTTCATGCGTGGGAGTTATTCATTATAAATTTTCTTCTAACATTGCCATTATGTACAATAATTTTTTTATTGTAATCTGTATACATTATGCATGCGTGTATGTAGATATAATGCCAGCCTCCATTGCTTGACTAATTTTTATAGTTTATTGCCATCAGCGGTGGATATTTTCTTTTAATATCAAAATCTGGAATTTTACTTTTTGTATAGGAAAAGAATCAAAGCTTAATTTGGTACTTTAAAAAGGAAGCGTATTAAGTTTGCCTAGATAGGATAGATATTCCTTCAGTTGTTTATTTTTGTTCCCATCTCAAATGGTTATTGTTTGTTTGTTTTTAACTTATATTGTACTGCACATAAAAACTTAATAGGAGCAATAATTTTTTACCATTTGTTATACGTTTTTTAACAATTTAATAATATTTTAAATATTTTCTTTGCAATTGTTTCGTAATAATTCTGAAGAATTTAAATGCCAATGAAGACATCCCATCTGTAATAGTTTCAAGGCAAATAAATTAATGTTATTTTTTACAGTTTGATCAAATATATTTTTAAGGCAAACATTTATTTAAGTGTAACCGCACATCAAACATGTTTGCCCATATTTTATTTGTCATTATTTTATAACTGTTTGAACAAACAAAAATAGGCAAATAAATGTGCGTAGTGTGACCACAAAACATATTTTGTATTATTTTCAAAATATTTAGGGCAAACAAGAGCAAACAAATTGGAGGCAAATGTTTGCCAAATGTGACCGTACCTTAACCAACATATAAGTACGCTGTGTGTAACCCACTTATTTGTTTCTTTGTTTCATTGAAGTATAGCGACAGACCGTACTTTTGTGTGAAAAACAAATATGAGTTGTGTGATTAGAAATGGGTTTGACCACACACGAATTATGACACATGTAAATTACAACATGTGAGCGAACCAATTACAAAGGGGAGGCGCATGTCTCTGTGGTCAACAGAATACTTATCTAAGTGTAGTCATAAGATATTGAGAAGACCTTAGAAAGTCCCTCTTAGAGAAGTTGTCTAGAACGTCTCATAAGTAATATATAAGCAGGTCATTTTTGTAAGTAAAGGCAGAACTTAGTCTTAATACAAAACGAAACAACGTGTTTACTTTATAGCGATCCTGCCAAACTAGCTATAAAGCAAAAAGTTTAAATATACAGCATAATTTGCTAAATTAAACTTGCTTAATCTAGGGCAAAAGGAAAAAGACATACACAGCTTATGCTAAGTCTTATCCTTGTGGAACGAAAACGAACACATTTATTTTCTTTCCTTCAGATTTACCTGATGGAACAACCACTTCACCAAGTATTAGAAGAAATCCGGGAAGCCGAAATAAGATGGGCAAAGTTGATTGAGGAAGATCACGAATATAAAGACAAGCCAACAATACTAAAAACTGGACCTAAACCATTGGTCCTAAAGAAGAGAAAAAAAAAATAACCGAACCGGCATTCGAAATATTCCCACTGCCCAATATCCAAAAATCAAGAGAAGGCGCTGTGGCAAGGACGAAGAAACAATTGTCCGTGAAGATCCACGAACTTTCCTACGAAAAGGATAAAAATAGAATTTGAAGATTAGAAAAAGAAATACAAAATATAAAAAATGAAATTAAAATTATAAAAAAAGATCAAATTAATAAGAAAAGATCAAATGTATATATATATATATAAGAAATTATTTAACTAATGCAGCTTTAAATCAAGTTGATAAAATAAAAGGTTATGTAATAAAAAAAGTAAAAAAGTTAGACATAATCGATGTAATAGGTTCTGTTAAAAGTTATTTAAATAAGTTTAAAACCAATAAAAAAAAATTTCATTTAGATTGTCACAAAAATAGAAATAAAATTGTTTGTATGGATTCCATATTTAATTCATTAAAGTCGATAATTTTCAACGCGAAAAAATCTCTAAATCGCCCATATTCGAGGGATACAGTAAGGGAGAAACAATTAAAGGTAACAGGATTAGCGGAAGCATTTGATAAATTCGTTGAAGAAGGAAAGTTCCTGCGGAGAAAAGACCAGAATTTGAAAAACTAAAATTACAAGCAATATAAATATTAGATTCACATACAACTAAAAATCAGAATAATTCAAGGGCAATTTCACCAATAACAATGAAGAATATGGAAATTGGGGAACTCACTGCAATTGTCAAATTAGTCCCACTATTCACAGGGAAGAAGGACGATTTGCAGAGTTTTATAACAAATTTAGATATAGTCAGCAAAACTATACCAGATGCGAAACAATCTTCATTTTTTAGTTTCAGTTTTAATTCCAGATTAGACCTGAGGGATCAAAACAGAATCAAACAAGATACTGTTCCAACCACCGTAGAAGGATTATTATAGAGTTTGAGAAAATCTTATAAGTCTATAAGAAATCCGAATAGTATTCTGGGATTCGAGAACAAGATTGAGAGTTTAGTGGCAGAGATTAACGAATTAAAGATAGCCGAAGAAGGGGAGGCAAATAGAACTTCCATTATTAGATCTAACGGTAGAATAGCCCACAATTCTTTTTTGAATGGATTGGCCGATCCTCAGATTGTTGCGACCATAGATGCTAGCCATGTTTCTACATTTGCTGAAGCATTAGAGATAGCAGAAAGAGCCTCATCTAGAACAAAACAAAAGCAAATAATGTACAAAAATGCAACTCAAAGACAAAATAATTTGTCAAACCAGTGCGGGAAGTGTGGTAGAGCACATGGGGACAGTTGTCCAGCCGAAGGAAGAAAATGCAATAAATGTGGAAAACCCAACCACTTTGCTAACAAATGCCGCTCAGGAACAAATAATTAAAATCCAAATAACAGAATTAACTATAACAGCAGAAATAATAATCATAGAAGCAACACTTGAGGAAATCAGAACCGAAGCAGTAGGAACCGAACCTAAATCACGTCGAGAATCAGGGAAACTTGCAAACACCGGAGACCGTACATCAGGATTCTCCGGATTATCCAGAATAATTAAAGAAAAGAAAGTTTACAGTATATTGCCGAACCTCAAAAATTATGTAAAATTGAATATTCTGAATACAGACTATCCCTATACATTTTTAATAGATACGGGAGCTGATGTTGCTCTTTGTAAAGAAGGTCTGGTATATAATTACAATGAGGATCCGGATGATTACTGCAATTTGACAGGAATCTCAGATAAGATAATAAAATCTTTGGGTTCCACGGATGTGAAAATAGAATTCAATGAAAATATAATTAAACATAAGATACAACTAGTAAAAGACAATTTCCTAATAAGTACAGATGGAATTCTTGGTAGAGATTTTTTCTCTAAATACAGATGCAACATAAGTTACGATACATATATCTTATCATTTAAAGTCAACGATGATTTGATTACTCTTCCCATACATGATACTACTTTTAATATTAATCAAATAAGAGTACCTAAAAGAAGTGAAATTATTGTTCCATTTGATATCAAATTAAAGGAGGATGGTGTCGTATTAAATCGAGAAATCACTAAGGGATTATATTTGGCTAAAGCGATCGTACCTAAGAATGGAAATCAGCATATAAAAATATTAAATGTTACGGATAGAACGATGACAGTGTCTAATTTAAAGATAGAGACTGTTCCGTTGAATAATTATGAAATCTGTTCTATAAATCAGAAAAATAACGACAACACGAAAGTAAGGTTTCAAAAACTATTGAAAACGTTGCAATTGGACAATTTGGAAGAAAATGACAAAGAAGAGATTGTAAATATATTGCATAAATACCAATCAGTATTCCACTTGGATGATAAAGAATTGACAACTAACAATTTCTATAAACAAACGATAAATCTACATGAAAACAATCTTGTATATATTAAAAATTATCGTTTACCATAAGCGCATACAGACGAAATAAATTCACAAGTGCAAGGTTTGTTGGAAACCAATATAATAGAATCATCCGTTAGTCCATATAAGGTACCACTCTTATTGCTACCAAAGAAAGGCCAAACTGAATTGAAGAAAGGGAGACTAGTGGTCGATTTTAGAAAATTAAATAACAAAATCGTTAGTGATAAATTTCCTTTGACACAATTAGATGATATTTTGGACAAATTAGGTAGGGCAAAGTATTTTTCTACATTGGAGATGACAAGTTCATTTTACTAAATAGAACTTGATCACCAATCTAGACCATACACAGCTTTTACCACACCTAATGGTCATTACCAGTATACTAGACTGCCCTTTGGATTGAAAATTTTATCGATTAGTTTTCAACGAATGTTAACTATTGCTTTATCTGGATTAGAATCTGAAGCTTTTCTATACGTTGACGATATAATTATTTTTGGATGTAGTCTCAGACACCATAACTCAAATTTGATGAAAGTATTTGATCGATTAAGAAAATATAATCTGAAATTAAATGCAAACAAATGTAATTTTCTGAAACCAGAGGTAAAATATCTTGGCCATTTGATAGCTCCAGACGGAATAAAACCTGATCCTGAAAAGTTTGCAGCAGATGACGTAAGACGATTTGTAGCATTTTGTAACTATTACAGAAGGTTTATAGAAAATTTTGCTGATATAGCAAATTGTTTAAATCAGTTGTTAAAGAAAGGAGTGACATTTGAATGGACAGAACATTGCCAAAAAGCATTCGAAACATTAAAGCAAAAACTTATATGTCCACCAATTTTACAGTATCCTGATTTTGAAAAACCTTTTGTACTAACAACAGATGCATCAGATTTTGCATTGGGAGCTGTATTATCACAAGGGGAGATTGGAAAAGATAAACCGATATCATACGATAGTCGTTCGCTTAACAAACAGGAAAAGAATAAACCTGTAATAGAAAAAGAACTACTTGGCATCCATTCGGGTATACAATTTTTTCGACCATATCTATATGGTAGAAAATTTGTAGTTGTGACAGACCATCGTGCGTTGATTTCATTATTTTCGCATAAGAATCCGAGCTCAAAATTAACGAGAATACGCTTGGAACTATCTGATTATGATTTTCAAATAATATACAAAAAGGGTACTAACAATACTAATGCCGACGCTCTTTCCAGAATATAATTAGATTCTGAGATGTTGAAAGAGATGATACCTAAACAGACTGATGAAAAAATAAAAAAATCGCTGGTGATAACGAGAAGTACAAAAAATAAAATGATACAAGACGAAGCTAAAATTGAGAAAAGAGAAAAAAAACTGATGAAGATAGTGCAACTCCTATTGGGTCCGATCAACTTAAGATGTTGGAATGTACATCCATGAATCATATAAAATGTGCACAAAATTAAAATTTATATGGAAAAGTCAACAGAAAAGTTAAAAATTGAAAACAATCGTGCTAAAAAAGAAACGGACGTCAGATGTAGCGAAAATCTTATTTATCTAGATAAATTATTGGAGAAACTACCTTCTGTCTTAAGCAGATTGGGTCATGGCGTTTTCGCACTAGACAAAAGTGACGAAATATTCAAGGAAATAAGTCATGAGAGAATAAAAAAAATAATAAACGATAGCAAAGAAGAAATAAAAATCTTGCTATATGCGAATCC
Organism: Cistogaster globosa; assembly: GCA_937654795.1. NCBI lineage: Eukaryota > Metazoa > Arthropoda > Insecta > Diptera > Tachinidae > Cistogaster > Cistogaster globosa. Next base: position 46,264,772 of record OW569407.1, read on the forward strand.
TCAGAGAATAACAGATGATACAAAGAAAATCGAAATAATTAGCTTGTATCATAATACACCATGCGGGGGGCATTCCGGAGTAAGGAGAATATTGCTCAAATTGAAACGAAAATACATATGGAAGAATAAGCAGAAAATGATAAAAAAATATGTCTCTACGTGTGATCTATGTCAAAGAAATAAACAAATAAGACACACAAAATAACCATTGTGTACTACGGATACGTCAACACAAAGTTTTAGCACTATAGTAATTGATACGGTTGGTCCGTTTCGACCATCAGAAAATAATAGATACATATTGATAATGCAATGTGAATTAACGAAGTACATTATAGCAGCACCTATGAAAACAAAGGAGGCTAAATCCATAGCAAAAACACTAGTTGAGAATTTAATACTAAAGTATGGACTATTCAGGATTTTAAAATCGGATAGGGGTACTGAATTCGTTACTGAAATCGAACAAGCTTTCTCTACTCCATACCATCATGAAACCTTAGGAACTATTGAGCGAAATCATAGGGTTTTAAATGAATATTTTCTATCATTTGTTGACAATGAAAATTGGTCTGAATGGATACCTTATTATTCTTTTGCTTACAACATAACACCGCATGTTGATAGTAATTATTCACCATTTGAATTAATTTTTGGGAAAATACCATGTCTACCAGGTGAACGAGTACTAAACTCCGATAAGGTTTATGATAAGGATAATTACGCAAATGAGTTGAAAATTAGATTGAAATATTCATTAGATAATGCTAGAAGATTTTTAGTAAAAGTAAAAGAGAAAAAGGGGTTAGACTCTTTAGATAAATCGAATAATATAAAATTGAGTGTAGGAGATTTGGTGCTTGTAAGGGTTGGAAACAGAAAGAAAAATGAATCTCCATACCAGGGTCCATACAAGGTAATTGATATTGAAGATTTGAATGTGACAATTGAAAGAAATGTTAAAAGAAAAACCATTCATAAAAATTTGTTAAAAAAGTATAATGAAAAGTAAGAGTGTACTTACAAAATTCTTAAAAAAAATCAAAATAAAATTTTTTATGTATAAATGTCTAGTAAGTAAAGTAGTAATAAGTAAAATAGTATTAAAAAAACAAGAAGAAAATATATATATATATATATATATACAAACAAATGAAAATAACAACAACAACAAAAATGAGTAATTTAAGAATCAAAACATTTTTTTAGAAATTAACACTTGAAATTGTTATTATTGGTTACGTACAAATATTAAATAACCAAAAGTTTTAAAATTTGTAATTAAAAGACATATGTACATTATTATTGTTTGTATTTAGTAAGTACCAACAAAAAAAAAAAAGTATATATATATATATATATATATAAATAAAACAATTAAAACACACTCGACACTTAAACATGAAATCATACAATTGTACGATTTTCTTTTAAGGGTAAGGGTGTAATGTGTGTACAATATTCATTATTACTGTACATGCAAACAAAGTATGTGTTGTACTATATTAAATTTCATAAAAGTCAAGTGGTACTTTTTTGTAACCCAAATATTAGTAACCCACATATTAGTACGCTGTGTGTAACCCACTTATTTGTTTCTTTGTTTCATTGAAGTATTGCGACAGACCGTACTTTTGTGTGAAAAACAAATATGAGTTGTGTGATTAGAAATGGGTTTGACTACACACGAATTATGACACATGTAAATTACAACATGTGAGCGAACCAATTACAAAGGGGAGGCGCATGTCTCTAAGAACAACAGAATACTTATCTAAGTGTAGCCATAAGATATTGAAAAGACTTTAGAAAGTCTCTCTTAGAGGAGTCGTCTAGAACGTCTCATAAGTAATATATAAGCAGAGCATTTTAGCAAATAAAGGCAGAACTAAGTCTTAACACAAAACGAAACAACGTGTTTTACTTCACTGTATGTTAAAAGTGAAACGAGTGGTCTATGAATTCCTACAACATAAATTTTGTCCCAAAATTCCGTCCGTTCGTATGGAAATTTCTTGTTACTAATATGGAATTTATGCTTTTCTTTTATATTATTTATATCAAAACCTCGTTCTAATGTTCCCAAAAAGTTAATCTTTTCTGGAGTTATACCTGTAAAACTAAGTGATCCTTCTTTGTCAATATGTATAAAATCGTCGTTTCACCTATCGACCTTGTACAAAGGGATATCAGCTCCTGTGTCTATTAAAAATATAAGTGTTAAATCCTTCTGCAAAATTCAATCTATGAAATTTGTCTTGTTATTCAAAATCTGAAAAACATTATCTATTCTTATTGTTGTTGCGGAGAGTGAGTTTATAACCCATATCCGGATCTTGGCAGTTTTCCTGAACGAGGTGTACATTTAGTCAGTCGCCCTAAAAATATCAATTTCAATTATTTATGATTGCAGTTATTATAACTATTACCATATCTTTTACCAATCGTTGTTATAATTATTGCTTTTATTACCCAAATGACGTGGTGGTCTGCTATTATTATTATTATAGGTGTTGCTATTGTTACCCTTGTTTTTATTGTGAGTGGTTCAACGATAGTAAGAGAAGAAATTAATTCCTTGTAGTTTCCTGTGAGTTAAGGGATAAACTTTATGACCATTTCTAAATTGACATTCGCCATGTTAAATTTTTTTCTGATTAATTGATTTCAAAGATTTTTCAAAGAGTGTCCTTGCTTTATTAAGACATATTACAAATCTGTCTATTTTCCTTTGTATATCTTCTGTGATTGAGTATGTGTCTACTAATTCGTAAAATGTTTTTTCATTGAGTCTATTCCCTCAAGTTTACTTCTTAATGCTACTTCCTAGTAACCTCTAGTTCTTGACATCTTAAAATTTATTAAAATCTTCTTTAACATATTTCTCACTAATCAATTTATTCCTTTAGAATAGGCAAATTTCTATATTTTTCTTTTTATATATTTACAACAGCCATCCTTTGCACATAATTCTTACAATACTTATTAACCCAATAAATTAAAAATGCTATCAAAATAAAAATACAAGGACTGTGTCCAATTTTATCGTTCCGCCAAAGTCCATTTCTCCTTGCTTGTTTATGTTGTTGATGATGACGATTGTTTAGACTTCTGATTTCCCATTTAGTTTTCTTAGTTGCATATATAGTTGTCTCTTCAGTTCACCACTAGCTAGTCCTGTTAGCCGTTGTAATTCTTGTTTCTTTTAACTTGTAATTTTTTGCCCTCCTTTTTTAGTTTCTTCTTTTTGTTCCGCTTTGGGGTCTCTTTCTTTTGGTTCCTCTTTTTGTATTCCTCTATTGTAAGAGGTTTAGTTCCAAAATTTTTGGTGTGGGATTGTGTTTGGGATATATTACCAATGTTTCCTTCGGTTGGTATTCTTCTATCAGATGTCCATAATTTTTAAAGATGTCCTCGATTTCTTCCTTTGTAGGGATCTTGTCGTGTGCAGACATTTAATAATCATCTTATTGGTAACCAAAAATGGAATCTGTGGGTGTCTTAAATGCTAGATCAAAAATCTGCAGGATTGGGATCGCAGTGTAGGAGCAGAATCATCAATATCGGGATCGCAGGATATGATCAGAGCCTTCACAATCGGAATCACAGGATCTGATCAGAATCTTCAGGATCGGGATCGCAAGATCGCCATGTTAGTTATCTCCAATTATTTTCAAAAGCTCTGTCCCCCAACGTGCCAAGGGTATTAAGAATGCTGCACCTCAGCTGCAGCACGTTTAAATTCCGCTAAGCTACCGGTTAAGTGGCTCAGTTTAAATATTGAAGAACGCTTTTGTTTCCTCTTTTACTACAAAATTAGTTCTTGCCTTTATTTAAATTTTTACAGATATTTATACTAAATTTTTATAATTTAGAATGCTTCTTACAATTCTATAGTTTGCTCTTTCTATTACAAAGTAAGACTCACGACACTCTATATTCTCATTTATTTTATCCATTACTTTAAAAATGTAAATACTTGAAAATCATGATTTTCTTTCGGGTCACTTCTGTAATGCAAAACATCCATGATCCCTTTTAAGTGCTTTGACCCATGTTAAATTATTTTATTGCATTTATATGTGTGGTCTTGTTTGTGTGCCGCTTATGAAGTGTGTCATACTTTGTTATTCATTTCAATATGGATGGTTTATTGTTACATCGAAATTTGTGTTAAACATATGTAGAAGAAATATATTGTGATATTCTTTTCTGTTCAGTTTTATTTGTGTATAAACAATGTGGTGTGTTTTTTATTGTTTTTGTTACATGATAAACACACTACAATAGTTCATCAGTACCATCAAGTATCGGTTCAGTGGTTCATTAATATTCCTTACTCTAGCACCTGATGAGGCACTCAGAATATCAACGGCATACATAAATAAAACATCCCCCCGTGGCAGTTGCGGCATGTCGGAGACAAAGATATTGTATAGCACAGGGCCCAATAACGAGCCTTGTGGCACTCCAGTAGAAATCAATCCCTCGACACACCTTACATCACCAACACATACCCTGAATGATCGGTCCCTTAAGAAATTTTACACCAAACGGCAAATATTGGCATCAAATCCCATGCTCATTTTGAAAACGAGACCATCATGCCAAACCGCAGAAAAAGCATTAAGTTATTGGATTTATTCCGCCAGTAAATATAATAATGTTGTCATACCTTTCGGTGAACCCGTCGTCACTGGCTCTTTATTTGGCACGAGTGGCGGGCGCTTTCGAAGTAAGGACATCATTTTCAAATCTCGTTTGGGGAGTACTAATCGTACCAAACAAACAGCCAGTGACGACGGTCTTCACCGAAAGGTATGACAACCGCATAAAAAGCCTTGGCAAAATCCAGGCTAAAAGCTGTTGTCAGTCCCCTAACAATAAAGTTCGTCAGTACCGTCAGCGCGTGCGTTATTGACAGTCGGCTTCTAAATCCAAATTGGAAATCTTTCAAAATGTCTTTGTCAATTATAACGTCATTTATCTTTGCCAGGAGAAAGAATTCGAACAGCTTTCCAAAGGCAGACAGCATGGAAATGGGCCTATAGCTTCCACACGCACCAGGATCCGATCGGGGTTTCTGTATAGAAACGACGAGGGCCGATCTCCACGCTTTCGGAGAATAACCGATATTATAGCAATGGTGGAAAACTATAGTTAGAAATCTCCATGCCACAACATTCGTTCTTTTCAGCAAGATATCAGGTATCCCGTCCATACCACAGGACATCTTATTTGATATATGTCTCAAGGCGTTGTCTACAGATGCAGAGTCAACGAAACCTAATCTATCGACGTTAGTGCTCATGTCAATCAATTCTCCGTCAGCTATTATACTCCCGCCGAAAACTGTCAAAGGTATCTTCCTGTCCAAGGAGGAGACAACCACCTGCACATTCGCACCGAATGGATCCGAATGTGCACATGGACCAGAGAGACCAACCTGAAAGAACCGATAAGCTAACAGAGTTGCCATTCCAGTAATGTCAGAAACAATCGTGCCATCAAATAGCGGGTCGATTGTAGAGTCCTGCAGCTGTCATAATGTTTCTAAATATTCTGTCATTAAGTCGAATTTCTGAATAAAGACAGTCCAGTGGTCACGTTATAAAGCTGCTATGGCCCCCTGTATAATTTTGTCCAAATTTCGCACGTCCACTTTAAAACGTTTTGTCTACCAGGGTCGTCACATCTATGCAATATTCGTCTTAATCGCTTCTTCTTGATGAAATGAAGGATGTATTGCGGAAGCTTCCGCAACCCTCTACCTTATTTGGAGACTTTTGGTATTGTATGCTCCATAGCATCTTTGGAGACCCTTTCCATTGCTCCAACACATTCATCAATTTCCGTCTCTATCACGTTTCTGTCCAAAGGTAGTACATACGTTTCAAGATTTTGAGCCAGTCTGCTAATAAACCGCCGTCTGTCAATTTGGTCATAATCATACGAATATGGAAAGCCGTATTCTCAACCGAACCTGTGCGCAGTACGATTTCCTCACATACCAAGTCATCCCTTACGAGGACAGCCGTTCTTCATTCTCTTCCATTCTGTCGGTCACGCCCAAAAACTCTATATGGGGTCATTTCAAACATATGGCAAGCATTTAGACGGTGCTCAGCCAAAAGTAGCACGTCCGTTCTGCCTCGCGTTAAAAGCATACTCAAGTAGTGCCTCCTGTGTCTTGGGACAATTGAGCTAACGTTAATGAAAATAATTTTTATTAAGTTTTCCATCGTGCGTAAGTGTCAGAAGCATACTAAGCAATGCACGGGATCTGATCTCGTCATTGTCAAAGTCACAGTATTTAACTGCAAAGCCATTTATTTTGCTTAGACAGTTCAAAAGACTTCCGCCAAAAAAGCGTTTATAGCCACTTCCAAAGAAATTCCCGATTTTGCAGAATGTCCGGTATTGCTGGTCCTGGGTATAGGCACAGATACTCTACAAGCTGCCCCACTGCAGCAGCATAAGAAACCCCAGGCTTCACCTTACTTTCAATAGCGTGTTGAACACGTACACGAGTTTCAACCTTGCAAGCTTCCTTTCCTCCTGCCTGCGAAGCAGTTCTAGCCAACGTGGACACTCCCTTGAGCTAGCCGCATGTCTCTCACTACTACAATTGCAACACTTAACTGTCCGTCTAAATGTCCTGATGTTCATCCTACAATGGAGCACGTATCGGAGAGCATAAAACTTCTCAATATCCAAGTCTCTCGTCAATCTGACAACCCATTTGTCACCTCCAAGTCGAACGACACCAACGATGTTGATATTAATCTGGACACCGTTCAAATGCTCCAATATCTCATCCTGCTCAAAAGCTACTTGCTTTTACCTTGTTTGTAGTCTTGTCTTTACTCACAGCAACAGAAATATTCTTTTGAAACTCTTTCACATCTTCAAGCAAAAAAGGCTGTTTAAATCCTGTTTACAATTTTCATTAATATTCTCTATGCGTTCAATCCTCTTTTTCAACGATTCGTTTTCGTGCACGGGAAACCCTATTTTTCTTCCTCCATTATCTAACTTTTCCATCAGCTTGGAATTTAGCTTTAGCTTTCATCTCCATCTCAGTTTCTTCGTCAGTTGTTGTTAGTTTCTCTGCAGGTATTTTCCTCTTCTTTCCACAGATAACTCCTTCATCTTCCATTGGAGACAAATTGATTTATTGCCCAAAAGAGCCAATACATTTTAGAAAAAAAGTTTATACAATTGTTTATTATTTCAAACTTAAGTGTAAAAGGCACTTGTTTGCCTTCTATAAGCTTCTCAAAAAACTGTATTATTGATGAAATTTTCTAGATTTCTTTTGAAAAGTGTCTATGCACCTTTATATATTTTTTAACTTTGTATTTTGTATGTTTAAATTTAATTTTATCCGCACATACAACCTTTTAGTTTGAAAAGCAAACACTGACTCCCTTAATTTATTGAATGTTGAAATTTTAGTACGAGTATAATATAAATGACCTTTTAAATACAAAATCAAAAATTTTATAAATTAAATTTTCAATTGCAGCTTTACACTAAAAATCGTTAAAAAGTAGGTTAAGGTTTACTAAAAATACCTTAAAGATCAGTACGTTATCGTAATTTTTGTGATCATAAGCCTACAACCTTTGTGATTCATAAACAGCAATGCCAGAATGAGTATTTAACCTTAGTTAAAAAAAATTTTTTTAATCAAAATAAGATTTGAACATCTTTTTCCCAAAATTTAAGTTTTTGGTTTAGTTGTATGAAATCTAATAGTGCATTATTTTTGTTAAAATTTATTAAACATATGTGAAACATTTTTACTATAAATTAATACTCTAAAACAAAAAAATGTATCACTGTCGCTGATTATTTAACATGTAAATATTGATGACGTTGACCAGGTACATACTTATATTTGGAAAAACTAAAAGGAAACTCCGCTACACGAATTTTATAAATATTATAAGAATATAAGTGAAATTTTTTCCTAATCAGGACTTGAACCAAACCATCGTTATGGCCGAAACAAATGTATAAGACGAGTTTTAGAGAAAAAAACAAAGAAATGCTTTGAGTTTTGTGTAGACTACGTCCAACCAAATTAATATTAATAGATGCTTAAATGAATAATGTTTACAATGCACAATTTAAGGTAGATAGATGCGACGAATGTTGATGATGTTGCGGTCCGAAGAATGTGGCCCTACATTCTGCCAGCGCCTGATTTTATTGTTTTCTTTGGAAAACGCCCGCAAACATTTGTAAATATATTTTCTTTCTAATAATTTTTTAAAATTAACCTAAGAAAGGAAAAGGGAATTTTAATTAAATTTTATTCTAATAATTAAGAAAATGTTACAGTGGAAAAGTTTTGGCACACATTTTTAAATATTTCTAGAGCGGATAGAGAGTTTTCGACTTTGTCGAAGTTTGCAATTAATTTGATATATCTCCCTTTTTTATCTGCAATCGTTGAACATATGAAGAATTTTTTTCCTAAATTAAGATTTTTTCGATAAATGACGATTTGTCTACGAAAATTTCTGGCGCCACTGTTCATTAACAATAAAACACATTTAGAGTTTGTTTTATTCAAACAGTACGCTATGTTAGTGTACTATTTTTTCGAACTCTGCTTATGGCCAATGTTATGTTATACTTTAAACACAAGAGAGTATTTGGGATTTATGTATTCCAACTACATGCAGAATTTATCTTGCAACATCTTTATAGAAAAATAAAGTAGAAAACCTAAGCGGTTAATTAAATAGTCCAAGTTCTTTATCTTGTACCCTCTGTAGAGCCCTTATTTCTGAGGATTATATATATTATATATATTAAAAATATTATATATTAAAATAAAATATTATACAATAAGACTAATTTAAAAAACTTTGATTCAATGTTTGGCAAAGTATAAGATTCGTTTTTTATTAAAATTTTGCTTGAATTTTTTGTAAATGCACGTTTCAGAATAAATTATTCTGAAGACAAACACCCAAATAATTAATGGATTGGGACTTAAAAATTTTCCTGCCATCCACGAAAGTACTAAAATTCCCAGCAATGCTATTTTGATACGTCTTGTGTTTCGGATTTTCATCGAATTAACGTCTAATAAATACAAATGATAAGGCTTCAGCTCTTTCCATATACGCCTCTACCACCGGTTCATGCTTAAAAGAAAAAAGCAGGCAATATCATAGCCATTCATAAATATTCTGTCAGATAGTTCTATGTTAACGAATACAATGTGGGAGAAAGAACGGACCCTTGTGGCAGACCTGCTGGTTTTTTCCTAGAGAGTCATTCCTATCGACACAGATAACAAATGATCGACTATTTAAAAAGCTTTTACTATTTTTGGTAAAAACTTTTTTAATCGTAGCAAGTTTTACTTTGAGGTTGCCATACTTAAAGGTACTTTTTTATTAGAAGCTGTGTTGATACTTATGTTAAAAGTGTATTGATTAACTTTAGTGGAGTAACTTAAAACTAAAACAAACAATATTAAAAAAAAACTGTGTTGAGGCAAGCGGCACAGTATACTTTTTAAATATTTTATTAACAACTGGTAGTACTACAGTGGATTGCAATAATTTCAAAATTTTCAAAACATTAGTGTAATCAGGTGTTGCAGTAATACTGTGAAATAACTTAATAAATGGGGCGCAATCTCATGTTTACACTCATTAATTTTAGGAAATAATATAGCACGCCTGTCACTTTTGCTAACGAAGAAATTAAAACAGGCTTGCAATGCTCCTTCAACCGAGACGTAATCCATTCCAAGAATATACCGATGGCTATTATATCTCTTGCTTCATAATCTTTGGCATTATTAAAAAATAAGTTATTTAAGTTTTCAAACTAATTTCTTTTTTTTTTTTTTGGTCCTGTTCCATGAAAGCAATAGTAGTAGTAGTAGTACTAAATTACTGACTTTAATTTCTTTACTTTTTCTTTAAAATCTAACATTCTATTTACTTTTTAATGCCAGTTGATGGATTACCAGGTTAATAAATTGAGTTATCACTAGAAAAATGTTTCTTAAAATTTTGAATGTCACTGTATAATTGGCTTACCTTGAAACAATACAATGCCTTCATTATTTTTTAGATTTTACAAGATGTTAGGTTGCGATCAGATAAATTGCATTTATTTGAATTAATGTGAATTACCTTAAAGACTAGGACGAGTTACTAACACATGACAGTTATAAAATTGTTACTTTTTAAAATTTTTTTTAACCAAATAGAAGAGTTAGCCAAAGAGCTAATATTTAAATTACTGATCGTAAAGAAAAGATTTATACCAAAATTTTTAAACTAATTTTCCATTATTTTAGAAAAACCGTTAACACCTCATTTTTACGACAAATAAAAAGATATAACTTTAAACGGTCTACCGTTATTGTTTTCTGATAAGAAAACCATTGAATCACAAAACTGTTTACTTTAACATGTATCTGTACTGTATCAGATATTTTTACACACGTATAGAGACAACAACTATTAACATAACTATAACCAGGAATTAGATGTCTCTATGAGATTTGACGGTTGCGGAAACTTAACCATAAAAGTTATGAAATAGTTAAATTCATCTATTGATGTAATGCTTCTAACATACAAATTTTGGCGCATAGTCATAGTACACTAAACGAGTTCTAAGGTACAATTTGGTTATGTGCACTTTTTGTGAATTATAGACACGTAAAAGTACATTTTACACTTAAAAGTATGTTTAAAATTTAAAACCACCTTGCTTTGATTTATAAGCGAATTTATCATAACAATCCTATGACAAAAACTTACATTTCAAGTTTATCTCTTGAAATCAATTGTTTTACCATTTTTATACCCTTTATTAAAAAAAATAGAAAAACGGTATTTGTCAATTCGTTTTTAATTTCTTTAATATAATTTTCCGACCCATAAAGTGTATATATTCTGAGTCCATATGCATAGGTAAGTCGATTGAACGATGTCCGTTCTTGTTAGTGTTGAAATCAACCTTGCCAAGGCAGTAAATGAGTTAGAGAAAATTTAAATAAGCAAATCAATAAGACATAGGTCCATGCAAGATCGGTCCATGTCCTTCAAGTGCAGTAGGTGATAGAGAATTAAAATATAAGAAAAAAATTTTAAGTACTTCATATTTATATATATAATTTTACATAAAAAATGCCATCGACTCTTAATGGGTTAAGCATTTAAAAAAAATTTAATGTTTCCTTGAAGATCTCTTTAAGCACCCTAAAATGATAACCAAATTGATATTTTAAAAATTTAAAAACTTGAAGCTTTTTTCTTATTTTTAAATTCTCTATCGCACCATATATTTGTTTTTTTCTTATTGGAGTTACTTTGTAATATTAAAATCATAATGAAAACATTTTTTTATTTTGGTTAGAGCTTAGCTGAGGAGCTGCCTATTATTCAGAGCTCAATGAAGAGCCCCTTGGAAGTATTATTAATTAAATTATTTTACAGAAATGCGTGTCTTATATACAACTTATGATAATAATTAAAAATTAATAAGAAAGAATAGCCAACAAGCAATCGTTAGTAATGTTACAGTTTTTATGTGACTGGTGGGGTTAATAGATTTGGCAACTGAAAAAAGTAATAAAGATAAATTTGATGTTTACATTTTTATGTTTTTTATTACAGAAAAAGTTAGTTATTATACATTTAATTACGGCTTTTCCATAAAAATAAATGTTGGCAATTCTGTTATAATATAATTTTTGTAATTAGTTCATAGCAGCTTTATGTTAGCGGCACTATTCTTTAGGATGATTCAGCAATATTATTAATGATGTCTTCTTCATCAACTGTATACGAGTATTCGTCATTTCGATTTTTTGACAAGTTCTCACAGGAACATGTCTATCCATTTTTCTCTTCTCACAGTTCTACATATAGGATATAATAAAGGCTCATCTATATTTTAAAATTTTGCAGTATACCAACTAAAAGTTTTCTTATACTAATGGCTTGAAATCCTGCATCTTCATTATAGTCATATTTAAATTGTATGCGGTAGAGTTTGGACCTTTCTAACTTCATCCAGCGTATTTGAAGCCAATTTACTGGAAGCCCTGTGACGGTTACTTTTCTGTTAATGATAGACTGTTATAAAGGTTTTGTTGGCAAAGAATCTTCTGAAAAATCTGGTGAAAAATGTTTTGATTTGTTTTGCACATGACTTAACAATTGTAAAATCCTAGTCATTGGGCAAATAACTGCGACCATTTACAAAAAAATTCATGTCAATTGATTCAGCTTTGATTTTCATGCTTTGAACAAGTTTTAGTAAACTTAAGACAGTTTTAATATTTTTGCTTTGCCCGGTACACGAATCCGAATATGTTATTATTTTTCGAAGTTTGCAGCGTAAGTCTTTATATACTTTTTTAGACAAAATGAAATTTTTTAAGACCCACCAGATCTTTCAATTTCTGGCCAAACAAATATGTGGCTGATATTTTTATTGAATTCATGATATCCAAAATTATAAACATATAAATTTTTCTTATAATAAGCTACGGATGTAAACAAGTCAAAAGATAATACAAACAATTTTTCCGATAATGCCATTCGATCGGCAGCCATTTGAGTGCAAGCTTGTTTAGCCTTTTCTAAGTGAGCTTCCTTTTAAGTTTTTGCCATATTAATTCCCTCATCATCTGAAGATTGAATTTTTACTTCAAAAGCATCACAAGTTTGACACTTAACCTTTGATGGTTGTTTAAAGTGTAAATTAATTTTTGTAGAAAACACATTAAGTAATATCTTTCTTTCACCAGTGCTACGTTTTCCTTTTCACATTCTGTGACGTATAGTTCAAACATCTCCTTAATATTTAAGTCCGGATTTAAATATTTTCGTCTTGGATTGTGAGGTCTAAAGTAGTCTCTAGTGTAGGCTAGAAATGACTTTATATGCTTTATAACATTTAAGTCATCTATTTTATTGCTTCCAACGTGGCCTTTGCGCTTATCAACCAAAGATGTAACTTGATCTTTAGAAAAATAATCGTATATCCGCCCCTCACTCACCTGATAAGTTTCCCTAAAATATTTTTTACAAACGGGAATATCAAGTCTCTCTTTTCGAAAGTAACATGTAAACGAATGTGATCTTTGTTCTTTAGTTTTATTCGTAGGGCGCCTTGTTTTCATTTCGTAAACGGTGATACAACCTCTTAAGAAAATATGTTGGTCAAGTTTACTATGAAAACTATAAAATGCTTTCATAGCAGCCTCTCTCTTATCAGAAATAATTTTTTGATTGCAATTTTGGCGGCATCTCCATTGTATATCGACAGATGTGTTTGCAGGTAGTAATATTCCTCCCCTATTTCTGTATGTCAAACCGTTTATCCTATTATGCTTTTGTAAATTTCGTATCCGTTTAACAGGATTACGACTTCTTTTCCTCCTAATCAATGTGTTTGTTAGATTTGTACTGTTGCAATCCGATGAATCCGAGGCCTTTTTGGATCAGACTTTCTGTTGATAGATCGAATTGAAGAATCATCACTGCTTTCTTCACTCACATTATTAACCTCACTTATCTTGATTATAACGGTATATTATTTGTTTCTGGGGGTAATGTTGAAAAGACTAAGAATTACACAGTAACATTCAGCGTGCGAGATCACTGCTATACTAACTACCGTTTGCATTGCGCTTCTTTTTATCTGTTTACCGATGCGATTTTGTTACGAATATTATTGAGAGGGAAAGTGCAGCTTTTAAAAACAAACAAGGGTCGATGCACGGCCAGAACAGATACAGCGTTACTAAAACGATTTACATTAGAGTATGGAGTTAATCGAAATGGCATCTAAAAAAAATACTTATTATTCAATGGCCAAAAAACAATTGCCATCTAACGGTGCTAATATTTATTATTCAGGAAAGGTGTTATAAATATAAAAAGTTATGACTATACCAAGGGGCTTGACACTTAAATTTAAGATTTTTCAAAAAGTGGAGTTAATCGATGTGTGCACTAAGCGGCTCAAATCGTACTTATTTTTATTTTTTTTTTATTTTCTGTCAATCCCATATTTGTTTTTTATTGGAGCTACTTCACAAAACTAGATTTACTCACATAAGCTTCGGCGTAGCCAAATTCATCACTCCTACCTGTTTTTTTTAAAGTGCACAATTTTATATAAATTTTGATTTGTTTTATTTTTTTTTATTTTCGTGTTGGTTTTTTATTTAAAACAACTACTAGCAGTTGATCAGAAATGGATAATCTATTTAATTGCATTTTTTTACAAATTTAGGTCAAAAATTTTCTTTATTTGATGTGTCACCCAGTAAAGACCGGTTCAACTTAAAAAATACCTAATTTTTACTATAGTATCGAAGAAATTAATAACTAGTTTTAAAAGTTAATTAGTTTTTAAGAAAACAAACGCCTTTGAACACACAATCAAGACATACAATTTTTTTCAAATGGGTAACTAAAGTAATGCCACGACAAATACTTATACATTGGGGACATGTCCCTAATATAAACGCAACGTATATTAAAGTCCTCAAAGTATGTGCAGCATAGTATAAACTTTATTATTCCGATTTTATTTGGAGTTATGGAGAAATATCGGTATATACGTTTATATTCTTATATATTTTAAGTAATTTCATAAAAATATATATATATATATATTATGATACTGTCATACCTTTACGTGAAGACCGTCGCCACTGGCTGTTTGTGTAATACGTTTGACGAAAAATCGTGGTTTTTTGTTATTATTATATGTGTTGAATATTTACCCACATGAAAATAGTTTTGAATGCGTAGTTTTACAAATAAAAAAAATATTTCATGTGTCTTTCATCAACAAGTAGTCGTTGACTAAAAATGCAGTATGCAAAATCGTTATTCGAACACCACTATATTCTTTATTTATATTATATTAAAATTCTCAGAATTTTGCTAGCTGTTCTTGGCTTTAAGGAATTTAAAAAGTTGAGAATACAGCAGTAGATGTAAGATTTCATTTATTCAGCTAATTAAAAATATTAATCCCTTTAAATTCAAAGAATAGATTTTCCCAGAAATTTCACAATTTTATGGCCCATAAAATGTAAAAAATGCAATATACTTTAACAGATATATAACCCGTTCGCTTTGAAATTTACATAAAAAGCATGTTTATTATTCCACTTCAATAGTGTACATAAGTACATATATTTGTGTATATCGTGTTCACTAATACGGTTTTCATGTAAGGCAAACCGTTACCTGTATATCCTCAGTAAACAAGAAGAATATTTCTATATGTATTTCTTTTTTAAGACTTTTTTGCTGTTACTGCCGGCATTTGCTACTTATAATGTGATCAGCATTCGCGCAAATAAGTTCTTTTATTCTTTCCTAAAATGAGTTACGAAAATAAATTTTTTAGAGTTATTAAAGATATTAATAAAATTGTTTGCCTTGAATATGAAAAAACTTTAAGTGGCATCAATGTTTTTAATATTAAAAGACATTAGAAGCTTATCCATAAAAAATATATAGCTGAAGAACAAAACAGTGAAAGTGGCGATAAATGTGTACCCGCTAAAAAACGAAAAACTGATGAAGACATAAGAATTAATAAGAACAATTTTTGAAATGTTGTGTTGGCTTAGTTGCAGTAAAAACTTACCACTTAAAATTTTTGATGATTATGTGTTTTTAAAGTATTAATTTCACCATATGAGAAAAAGCTCAATACAGGCTTTAATTGTAAAAATATTATGAATGTTTTTGAAAACTCCTGTGCAAAAATTCAACAAATAGTGGCAAACCGAGTGAGAAATAAAATGGTATCCCTCAAATTTGATATTGCTAGCAAAATGGAAAAAAGCATTCTTGGAATAAATTTTTAATATATAAAAGATTTCAAGATATTTATCAATACAAATGGTAAAAATACTTTATTTTTATTTCAAATCTTATTGAGTGTTCACTAAATTATTTTGTTAGGCATGATACGATTACAAAAACGACATAGGGCCAGTTAAAGATTTCTTTTTTAGATTTTTAAAAAAATTAATTTATTAAGCGGCTATGCGCTTTCTTTATTTATTCCTTAAAAAATTAATCTAAACTACACTTATGTTTAATACTGATGTACGATTTCCTCGTGTTAAATTTAGACTGCTTTTATGTCTAAAAATAATCTTTTTATATAATGTTGAGTTTTGGCACCTGTTTGCTTAAACTAGGGTTAGTTATAAAAATGTACATTCTTTATCTTATTTTTATTAACATACCCTTTTCTTGGGTTGTTTGTTTGTAAATTGTGTTTACTAAAATGTATTTGATATTTTCTTATCTCTAGAATATGTTTATATTTGATATTTCCCTGAAATGAATGTCTTTGTACTAAAGTGTTTGTATCTTTATTTCGATTACAATTTAGCATGTTATTACAAATAGCCTTGGTTTTGTTTTATTACAAATAATCTTTGTTTTATTACAGCTAATGTTTGTGTCTTAAAGTAGGTTTTGTATCTTTGTTTTAGTTTAACATGCTTGATCTTGCTTTAGCTTAAATTATGATTGTATCTTTGTTTTAACAACCTTAAGGTTGTAGTGTTCCTTAACTCTCCCCTTCCTAAATTAAATCGTCCCGATTTAAACTGTATTAGCCTGTAGCTTTACTAGCTCATTTCTATAAAGAACTTTAAAATTTTCGTCTGCTTTGGGTTGTCTGTATATTATACAATATTTGGATATTTTTATAGCTGTGTATAGACAACTAATAATTCCAGTTGTAATTATTATTAAGGAAATAAATGACCTAAAGGGGTGATTTTCTACAGGTATATAAAATTTCTTTAATGAGTCTAAGTTATTAAATGCATATTCTGTGTCTGTATATAAAATGTTTATTATCTCAAAACATTCACTATGTTTAGTGTGTATTGCTTCTAGCAATCCGGCATGTATGTTTTTATAAGTTATGTTATCTATATGTACTTCGTCCGTGAATTCTACTAATGTTATTTCTGTTGTCGTATGGTTATTTACAGTGTGAGTTCTGTCTAATAATATAAATCCTTCGTCAATTTGTAATAGCGGTTGATTGTACTCTTGAATAATTGTACATTTAGCGCTCTGATTTTCTAGTAATGGTATGATATAGTTGTCGTTCGTGTTATTGTTTCGTTTGTAAATATATTTTCCCAAATTATTTTTACACTTTGTGATCCTAACATAGTCCTTCCTGCATCTTGCTATGTCCTGGTCAATAACAATTTTTCCGTGTCTAAAACTAATTGGAGTTACCTTAAAATAGTCACATTGGTTAGTTAGTACCGGGTATTTGTTAATGGTGATTATGAGTTCATAAGTTCTAGCGATGTGTATGGCTGCGTATTCCATTATGTTAATTATTGGGGTTCTTGTTAATTCATGCGTAATCACTTCCCTCAAATCCTCCATGTCCAAAGCTTCCGATAAGAATTCATTGTATTTTGCTGCATTAATAGTTCGTGTTATTAATAAAAGTTGGTCATGCACTTGTTCTAAGATTATATGGTTTTTTATATTTTTCCGATTGATAGTATTAAGAATTTTTTCGAATCTAGAGCTTATTAATTTTTGTTTTGTATCATTTTCAATTAGTGTGTTTATGGCTTTCTCTACTTTTATAACATCATCGTGATCCGGGATACCCGTAATAAATTTCAAGGCGGAACCTAAAAAATTTATTCCTCTTCTCTGAATGTTATGCTCTGTTAGCTGTTTTGTAAGAATTTCAATTTTTTCAATCCAAATTTGTTCTTCTACATTAGGCTTGTAATTACCACTAAGCACTTGCCTGTACGGCGAGAATATTTTTGTTAAGTTGCTTACATGAAATAAATAAGAATAATTGTCGAATAACAATGCGTCGTCACCTCTTGTCAATACGTATTTTTTCCTGTTAGATTTTGTAGTTTAACGTCTGCTTGAATTATTATTGCGGTTGTGATTACCATGATTAGTGATGTTAGGAATGTTATCCTCATTTTTTGTAAGTACATAATTTTTTATATTATATTATAATTTTATATATGATCTGCCCTCCTTGAGTTAAGATAGTGTCCTCACGATCTTCCTGAACTATGTGTTTTTTGTATCTGCTATCGCTCTTACTTCTGATGCTAGTTCTAGCTACCAACACTTGATCTTCTTGTTGAAATGTCCTATGCTTTGATCCTTGATTTAACCTTTGTAGTGCCTTCTGCGAAGCATTTCTTAATTTATTTTGTATATCCTCCTTAGAGAATTTTATAAAATTAAAATGAATATCTTTGGGTTTATATCCCGTAACTGAATGTGTAGAGTTGTTTATTTCTTTTACCGCTAGGAATAACTCCTCCGTTGCTGACGTTTCTTTATGTATCTTAAAAATTCGGGATAGTTCCGATATTAAATTGTGTGCTCGTTCGACTTGTCCGTTAGCTTTAGACCTGTGTACTGGGGTTTGTATCTTTTTAATGTTATGTTTTATACACATTTGGTTCACCATGGTCGTATTCAAACATTTTTCATTATCTGTCATTAATCGTTTGCAGTTCGGAAAATTATTAATGAGAATTTCTTCTAGTTTTCTGTCCATATCAGCCTTTGAGTCGATGTCTCTGATAACTATGTATTTAGAGAATTTATCTATACCTACAAGATACTGTTTATGCTCGTTGAAATAAATGTCTATATGTATGTATTCCCCTGGATGTTCGGGAATATCCGAGTGTTGTAATGGTTCTTTTGTTGGGTTGCGTTCGTATTTACCATACAAACATGCAGTGCATTTCTTATTAAATGCCTTACAGTGTTTTCTCATGTCCGGCCAGTAATATTGTTCTAATAGTTCGTGTATATTATTTTTATAGCCTCTATGTGCTCTCTCGTGTGTTTCTTGTACTAATCGAATTTGTTCCTCTCTTTTCGTTATATCTCTTAATCTTATTGGTGTGTGTACGAATCTAGTGGTATTGAATGTATTCCTTATGATTCTACCGTATTTTAATAAACCTTCAGCTGTAGCATATATGGCGGTGATTTTTTGGGGTTGAATGCACTTTTTTAGTTCGGTAATTAAATTTTTCTCGTTAGTAAATCTGATAATATGACGTAATTTACTCTGAAATATTATTTGTGTATGTATTTTATCAGATACTTCATTTGGTATGAGTTCAATTTGTATTCCATACGCATTAAATGGTTGTGATACAGTTTTTATTATTTTTTCACTTGAGCTATCACTTGAATGAACCGTGCCTACTGATGATGTATTTATAGCTTGTCGTGATAATGCGTTCGCCACAACATTTTGTGTACCAGGTTTGTAGGTTAATTTAGCACCATAGTCTTCAATAATGGCTTTCCATCGTTGATGACTGATGGTCAGTGAAGATGGTCAAGTCAGCTATGCCGTATATGTAGTTACGTAATATCTTTAATACCAAATTATAGCCAGTAATTCTTTTTCGTTAGTACTATAATTTTGTTCGGTGGTGCTCAGTGTACGAGATAAAAAATAAAGTGGGTTCCTATTTTGACTTAGAATAGCTCCAATAGCTATGTTGGAAGCATCTGTTGTAAGTTCAAATGGTTTATTAAAGTTGGGTTGGTATAATTCCACTTGCTCTTTTAGACTATTTTTTAATTTGTTTACAGCTTCTATGGCTGATTGTTCCAGTTTAACCTCTGTATTTTTACTTTTATTTTTACCAATGTGAGCATTTTCTCCTTTTAGGTGCAAAGTTAAGGGTTTTGAAATTTGAGCATAATCTTTTACAAATCTCCTATAGTAACCAGTAAGTTCCAAAGAACCTCTGAGGTCTTTTAATGTTTTCGGTATTGGAAAATTTTCTATTGCCTTAATTTTTTCCGGGTCAGTGGTTATTTTATTATATTTTACAATATGTCCGAGATATTCCACTTCTTCCATGAAGAATTTTGATTTCTCATTGGACACTTTTAAGTTCGGCTTATGTAGGGTATTCAAAATAGTAAGGATATGTTGTATGTGTTCCTCTGGCGACGAAGAATATATAATTACGTCGTCTATGTATACGTAAGCAAATTTTCCTATAAATTCTCGTAAAATTTCATCCACACATCTTTGAAAAATGGAAGGAGCGTTCTTTAAGCCGAAAGGCATACGTAAAAACTCATATTTTCCGCCATTTGCACAGAAAGCAGTCTTCTCTCTATCCTTTTCCGTTATCCTAATTTGGCGGAATCCTGATTCCAAGTCGAGTGTGGTAAAATATCTAGCTTTTCTTAGATTCTGTAAAGTTATATTTATATCTGGAATTATATATCTGTCAGTAACTGTATGTTGGTTTAGTTTTCTGAAGTCTATCACCATCCTACGTTTCGGTTTATCATTCTCATCAGTTCCTTTTTTGTGAACTGTTAACATAGGTGAATTATAAGGACTAAAGCTTTTTTGAATAATACCATCTTCTAGTAATTTCTTTATTTCTTTATTAACGAATTTTACGTCATTCATATTGCCCGGGTACTGTTTTGTCCAAATTGGGTCATCTGTAGTTGTTTTAATGCTTGCCTCAATAGTTGTAGTAAAAGGTAGGGGTCCTATTTTATTATTACCTATCATTAATTCTTCAATCTCTTTTCTATATTCTTCACTTCCTATAGTGAAATTTATGTATACATTATCCCTTCTTTTCTGCAATTCAAATCTTATTTCGTTACATTTTATTATTGCGCCTAGATTTCTTATTCCGTCCCATCCTAATATTAAGTCAAAATTATCTATCGAATCTATTTCGAAGAAATCTATGTTTTTTCCATAAATTTAATAGTTTGTTTGGTATTGACTATTGATTTACCATGCATACTTATAATTTGTAAAGGCTTAATTTTTTCTGAATGGTTAAACTTTAAAGATTTTTTTATATAATTGTGGGTTGCGCCTGTATCTATTAACACTTCAAAATTTTTTTCTCCATCATTCATTATAATAAAGGGCAACCCATTTTTTAGTTTAAAGACTTAGTAACTATTTTATTTACGGTACCTGTTTCTACAATAATACTTTGGTTATCATCTTCCGCTGCAAGATTATTGCTTCTCAGAGATTTGGATTGGTGAAATTGTGTGCTGGGTTCTCGGTGTCTCTTCCAAGGATGATGTTGTTGATTATGAAAATTCGTTCTGCGATGTTGATTGGTGTTACCTGATGATGTGTCCATTGGTTCTGGACGTGCTTGATACTGATGTTGGGTAGGCACTTCTCTTTGTTGATGGATATACGATGGACGTCTATGATGATGATGGTGGTTGTTGTTGGGTCTTTGTATTGGCTGTACATAATTCCTCTGTTCATTGCTGGAGTATGATAATCGTAATTTTCGATGCTCGTCATCGTGTTCTATGGTGCGTGCTACCGCAAAAGCATGTTCCAAATCCTTTATTGGATTTCCATATCGTGTGGAACGTATGTACGAGTTACTAATTCCGTCTTTGAAGACTCGTACAGCTTCTTGATTGTCTTCATTTATCATTACATCTATTACCTCTTGTGAATGCCCGGACATGGCAATTTTGGAAGTGATTAAGGTGAGAGCTTTATTAATTTCATCATGAAATTCTGATAAGTTGCGTCTACCTTGTGTTAATTTCTTCATTTCATCCTGAAGTACATATAATGGTCTCTGTTCGGCATAAGTATAATCTAGTCTGTTTCGTATAGCATTGAAATTGAATATTGTGTTGTGATTTGTTAATACGTCTGCGGCTGCGCCTTGTATCTTGGTTTTTATTATTGACAAGGCTTCCACGTATCTATTTGAGTTTTGGTGAATTCTGATACCTTCCATAAGCCTCGATACGTCTTCCCTCCAAATTCGGTATCTTGCGATATTGCCGTCGAATACTGGCAATGCTTTGAATACTTCCAGATTAATTTCCTCGGGTGTGGTGTGTGAGACGTTCACTGGTTGTAATCTAGCCGTTGCTGGTGGTGCTATGCCTGGGTTGATTGGTATTTGATCGAGTCTATCTTTTAGCGTTCTATTCTCTTCCTGAATATTTTCTAGCATGATCTGCAAACTAGCCATTTGTAGGATCATTGTACTTAGGTCGGCTTGTGTCATTTCTTCCTCAGTAACTAGATTTCTTGGTTCGCCAAAGATGTTAAATTTTTTAATTCTTTTCATAAATTTCATCACCACACTTTTTCTTCACAATGTGCAATAATTTTACTTATGTGGAAAAGTTATATATATATATTTTTTCTTTTAATTATCCTTTTCTTATGAAGGATTCCTCCTTGCTGCGACAAGGATGCTTTGGTCCGCTCGTTAGAAGGATAAAAATATATTATCCTCCTGGCAGGATCGCCAGTTAAAGATTTCTCTTTTTAGATTTTTAAAAAATTAATTTATTAAGCGGCTATGCGCTTTCTTTATCTATTCCTCAAGAAATGAATCTAAACTACACTTATGTACGATTGCCTCGTGTTAAATTTAGACTGCTCTTTATGTCTAAAATAATCTTTTCATATAATGTTGAGTTTTAGTACCTGTTTGCTTAAACTAGGGTTAGTTATGAAAATGTACATTCTTTATCTTATTTTTATTAACATACCCTTTTCTTGGGTTGTTTGTTTGTAAATTTACTAAAAATGTGTTTGATATTTTTGTATCTCTAGAATATGTTTATATTTGATATTTCCCTGAAATGAATGTCTTTGTCCTAAAGTGTTTTTATCTTTATTTCGTTTACAATTTAGCATGTTATTACAAATAGCCTTGGTTTTGTTTTATTACAAATAATCTTTGTTTTACTATAGCTAATGTTTGTGTCTTAAAGTATGTTTTGTATCTTTGTTTTAGTTTAACATGCTTGATCTTGCTTTAGCTTAAATTATGTTTGTATCTTTATTTTAACAACCTTGAGGTTGTAGTGTTCCTTAACTACCTTTGTAATTATAGATGGACTCTTATAGGGTTGTTCTAGCTTTCTAGAAGTTCCTGTTGCTGCAGGCTCATTATCAGTTAACAACAAATCTCCTATTTTATATTGCGCCGGTCGTAAGTGTTGTTTGTCGTAGCGCTGTTTAGCTGTCGCGAGCTGTGCATTAATCTTTCTGTTACATCTGAACGTATGGCTTGTAAAGTTCTCGCTGTTGTGTAAAGCAAGAACCAGCTTGTTTTGTAGAATATCTCTTGGCTCAAATCCAAATAGAATTTCTTGAGGCGTTTTTCCCGTCGCAATTGGTCGTCCCAACGTTTGTTTTCCTTTTTTGACGGTAGGAGCATTCCCAAAATTGATCAGTTTATTCGTTTAGCGTGTCCATTAGCTCGTGGTGTATGAACAGTATGTAATACGTGTTTAACATCCTTACAGTAGCGTTGAAATTCATTTCACATAAACGCTGATCCACGGTCCGTAATGATACGTAACGGCGTACTAAAATATTCGCTTACTTCATTTAAGACGCTTATGACGTGTTTGCTTGCTGTACTTTTTGCAGGTTTAATGACGGTAAGCTTTGAAAGAGAACCAACAATAACTATGATGTGATAGTTTCGTCTAGTTGTTTTAAGGAAAGGACCCAAATAGTCAATATTAACGTATTGGAGTAGAATGGGGCTTATTTGCTCATAATGGTACTTACCCTCATGTTTTCCCCCTGGCGCCTTATTGTATGCACATTCTATGCATGATTTGATGTGTAATTTTACAGCGTTTCGCACTCGAGGAAACCAAACATATATTTTCTACTTCTAAATGTTCTGCGTTGTCATGCTGACCTTGTGTTGCACGCCATCGTATGGATCTTGGAACCACCCACAAAGATTTTTCATTGACTTTACAAAATAATCTGTCATTTTTTATTAAAAAGTTTGTACACATATTTTTGTCCCCATTCGTCACTTTCTCGATGATTTTAAAAATTCTTTCATCCTGTAGCTGCATGGAGAATAACAAATCGGTTTCATTTATTGTCGTTTAAGCGATTTGTTAGCCCCGTGGTTCTTCATATGGTGGTCGGCTTAATGCATCAACATGTTGCATTCGTTGACCAGTCCGATGTTCAATCTTTACGTCGAAATCCTGTATTCGTTACCACCATCTAGCTATCCAAGGTATCAACCCCTTCTTCTGGATTATTGTTTTAATCGCCTTACAGTCAGTGATAACGGTTACCCTTTTACCACATATGTTATAATAAAAACGTTCAAGCGTCTCTACAACCGCTAAGGTTTCTTACTCGTAACTACGGTATTTACTTTCCTCATGAGTGGTTGATCTGCTGAAGAATGCTACAGTTTTTCAATTATCGCTCTCGCTCTGCAACAGCACACCTGCTAACCCGATTGAACTTGCGTCCGTATGGATCTAGTGTTCGGCAGTCAATTTATAACCAACTATTATAGGGCTTGTTGCAAGACATGATTTTTAAGTTCGAAAAGCTTCATTTCGACCGTCCTTCCACTGAAACTGCACATCTTTTTTTAATATGTTTCGTAAAGGTGCTGAAATTATCGCGATGCCAGGGACAAACTTACGGAAACAACCGCTCAAACATAGAAATTATCTTAGCTCCTTTACGCTCTTTAGGGTTGGAAATTGTAAGATCGCATTTGTCTTGGCTGCTCCTGGACTCACACCATCGACATTAATCACTACCATTTTTCTTCTTAACAAGAACTATTGGACTTTCATACTCAGATGTTGATTTCTCCATAATATTACTTATTTAGAGTTCGTTTATTATTTTCCGAATCGCTTCCTTTTTCATTTCCGGTAAACGATATGGCTTGGTTACTAAAGGCTCATTTGTTGTTAGTTTAATGGTCATTTGCACTGCGTCCGTTAAGCCGATTTCACTTAGTTCCTTACCAAAAATATTTCGAAAGTCATCGATAAGCTTATATAACTCCGACTGTGTTCCATCATCGATTTCGGCGTGCTTAATTCCTGTTATTTGGGCACATTATCACTTGTTAATTTCTATGTTTGCAACATTCAAAGATTCAGAACGCCGATCGCTGCCGATGACAATTAAGCGTACGTTATTATTTTCAAAAATGTCTTTGCTTATTATAATATCTGCGGAAAATATGTCATCGGCTGTGATATAAGGATCTACCAAAATTTCAGTGTCATCGATTTTGAAGTTTGCTTTTATTAGTTGATTCAAGGTACGGGTATCACCACAAACTCTACTGATTCGTACACTACAAGCTTCTCTGTTTGCGTTGATTTTATCTGCTAGGATTTTTTTGTCATGCTACACTCACTGCCAGTGTCAATCAACGCAAACTACTCTACGCAGTTTATTATTGTCTTTTTGTCGGTAAATCGTTTGTTTACACCATTTGTATTTCGCACATTGGACTTACCGCAGTTTTTAGGTGAACCCCTTGGATGCACTCGCTGGCAATATTTAAACCTCTGCCGTCTTTCTGTTTTAAGACACACATTATATTTATGACCAGTTTCGAAGCAATTAAAACATACCACTGGATTTCTTAGTCTTATTTTCAGCCATTTTCTTTAGGTTGATATTACCATAGACATTACGTTTCGCAAAATTTATTAACCGTTAAAACAATATTCATCATATTATCGGTTATATTACGTTTCGCTGTATATTAAGGCGACGGTCTTGAAAAAAATATCATCATTATTAGTTACACTTTTTATGTTTCTGTCAATCACGTTTAAAATTTTTCTTTACTGATACCGTTATACATTTACAGTTTTGTTCATGTGAACTTATTATATTTTTCCGTTGTCTTAAAAAAATCACTCACATTCAAAAATATTGTTTTTGCTCTTTTTTTAATTACTGTTTTCAACCCTTAAAAAATTTTTACGGACGCATTAATTTATTCTGTTTTATTGCATTCCATTGGGCACAAACAGCAAAGTAAAATGCAAACAAAAGTATACGACTTAAACAAGAGACCAGAGACCTGTGCCGAAGAATTTTATCGGCGGCGGCGGCTTGGACAAAAAACTGTCGGCAGCGGCTTAAAATCGGCTGAGCCAGCTGAAAATACAAAGTAGTACATACTATCCTATGAATGTGAATGTGCTTTACTTTTTGAGGTTGTATATGATGGAAATCGATTGGTTTAAAAATAGTCGTATTTGAATTATTATACATTATTAAACTTTTTTGGTTTGTGTGTTTAGTAGATCGAATTTTATTATACCCTTAAAAACAGAATGTTTTTAAATCGATCAATTTCCATCACTTACGTAGATACGTTAGAATGTACAATATTTTTTTCTATTGAATTTTACTTATTTGTTTTTATTAATTTTCGACAAATAGTTAAAACACCAAGGTCTACAATTTTACAAGACATATTATTTGTACCTTTTTTTTAATTGTTGGGTCTTTGAACTAGATCCAGTAGAGCTGCGATTAAATGTATTTTGTGTGTTTTAAATCTCTTTTTAAAGTTTTCTTTTGCATATGCGTAAATGTTGATTGATTCTTCAAAGCTTGCGGTTCTTTCGCTTTTTCAAGAGTATCACGAATTTTCTCAAAAAATACTATATTTGTATTAACTGTAGGGTACTTACGGCCCTGTAACTATTTTGTACCATCGTCAAAAATTTTTAAGAATTTTAAAAATTCTTTCATTAATATTTTTTTCATTTCATTTAGAACCATGTCAGTTTTTCCGATTCCTACCAAAGCAATGTTAATAACCTTTTAGTTTTTCCAAAAACTTTTAAATATGCTGCATTGCGTGTTCCATTTTGTATCATTTGAATTTTTTAAACTTTGAAAAGACTTACTTTTCAAAAAACTTTCATCAATATCTATGTTGCCACCTTTAAATTGATTTTCCGCCTTTATTATAGAAAATAAATCATTAGCTTCGCTCAAGACTGTTACAAACTGTTCCTCCTCAAATACGTTCTGAATTCTTAAGATTCTCTCAGTATTGTAATTAAGGCATTTGTAAATTCGCTTTTACTTTAAAGTGGTATTTAAAAAAACAGAAAATTTTTATTTTCTAATATATCGTGTACTAAAAAACGATGTAAGGAATGGCGTGAACATCCCAAAAGTTTCAAATTCTTAAATTTCATGGCTGCAATAATGTTAGTCCTGCCATCACTTACAACAACAATGTTGTTTTCGTTTAGATGAAAAGTTTTTAGAGTTTCGGATATATTGTTTGAAATAGTGAATTTGTTGAGGCTGTGGAAAGTATTCAGTTTCCAATGTGATACAAATAGTGTCAAATTGGTGGCAAAATAAAACTCTTACAATTATATAATTTCGTTTTTGTATGCGTTTGTCCACATATCAAGTACCAGGGAAATATTTTTAGGGCAATTCTCATTCAAGTATTTTATAATTGAAGTTTTATACGTGGCATCGACATCTTTCAGTGCTTACCAGCTTAATGTTCTTGCTGTAGGCATTGTTATTTTGGCTTTGATCATTTTAATGTAGTCGATAAAAGCAAGTTGTTCAACTATGTTAAATGGACGCAGGTCCCTGCAACGCATCTGTACAAGTAACTGTGCTTTTGAAAATTTTTCCCTTTTCCGCATAGAATTGACCTGGTTTTGAACCTAGGAGTCTCAGCTTGCTTTGAATTCAATTCGATAAAATGGACATTTCGCAAATGATTTATTGGATTTGTAGTTCATGTTAAAAATTTAAATCTGAAATAATTAATTTATTTTTTTGTCAAATAAGATTTAACACATTTTATAATTTATTTGCTTTCAAAAATTTTTTCATTAATTGGCCTTAAATAAATTTAAACAAATTAAAATCTTATGTTATTTAACGGAGTTGAAAAGAAGGAAGTTATCAATTCGTGAATGAATTTTTTCAATTACATATTGAACGTAATGTGTAATTAAAAAAAACTCAATTTTAGTTACAAGTATTAAACGTTATTGTAACTGAAAAATTTAATTGCATGTATAATTAATTACAAAATGTAATTGACATCCTCCAGGTCTGATATATAGTATATTTGAAATAGCTTAAGTCCACTTACCCTTTCAAACGCATGGAGGTTTCTTCAAAACACTCCTTACAGAATTAGAAATTTTTTAAT
The DNA here is from genome assembly GCA_937654795.1 of Cistogaster globosa. NCBI lineage: Eukaryota > Metazoa > Arthropoda > Insecta > Diptera > Tachinidae > Cistogaster > Cistogaster globosa. The sequence goes on from OW569407.1 coordinate 46,292,856, forward strand.
ACAGGTTTGTTGGCAAAGACCATTTGACCAAATTAGTTCCAAACCAGGGATCCACCAGACTCCATTTTAGCTATCACAATTTTTGTTTTTTCTTTAATTTCTTCTTTGGTTTTTAATATGTTTTCATATTCAATTATGACTTTCTCGTATTCATTTATTTCCACTGTATCACTGTCTGAATCTGAATTTTTTTTACAGTTTTATAGTTAAAATAGTTTGTAATTTTTTGATTTTCAATTTATTTATTTTAACACAAAGAACCGAAAAATGACAAATTCTTTTCTAAATAACGTACAATTGAAATAATTGACGTGTTGATGATTTGGCGTTTGTGTCCTTGTTTAAACGGTTATTAAAACACCAGTTTTAAAGTAAATTATATATAAATGCAATGTAGATTGAGGTCAATAATTTTATAATTTTCTTGATAAATAATTTATTCAAATAAAGTTATAAATGTTTAAGAAAAATAAAAAAATTAACTAGCAGAATGTAATGTATTTTCTAGATTACTTAAGCAATTTATTTAAATAATAATAGCTAGTTCGACTAATACAGTTTAGTATTTAATACACATACATACGTAAATAAATTTTTTTTTTACTTACATCCTTAAAGCAAAAAACCACTTGTTTAACAAAGCCATAACCTATTAAAATCGTGTTGCTTTAAAATAACAAAAATAAAAAAATAATAAAAGTAAATACATCGAATTTGTATTTGTTTTAAACCGCAAACTAAAAAAAAAATTTGGCGCATATTTATAATACACCCAATGAAGTTTTTTGTCACAATAAATATTTTTATAACTTGCTTTCAAAAGTTTCAAGTGTTTGCTTTTTTACGGTTCAAAAGTTAAGCACATATACTTCTCAATTACTTATTAATTATTCGTAATTGTTTATTAAAAACGCTACAATTTGATATTGACAATTTGAAGAATACTCAGTGGTGCCAGAAATTTTCATAATAAAATCTTCGATCGTCGAAAAAATCTTAATTTTAAAAAACAAATCTTCAATTTTTTTTATTCTTTAATACGTGTTAATGAGGTTACCATAAATACATACAAATGTAAAAAAAAATTAACATGTAAACATAAAAATCAAAAATGTTATCCAATTTTTTGTACCTTGGAGATAAAACATGTATGCTTCTAATTTTAAGTCAAAAAGTAAAAAAATACTTATTTTATAAAAGTGATCGAAATTCTATTAATAACTGCAAATATTTCACACATTTCTAAATATATTACTGTGAAGGTTACATTTTTTCGCGCACGAACTTTAAAATTATAGCACGAACATTTGTTAACTAACAAATAATCTTTAGTACATAAAATACCCTCTAATGTGACGTTGGCTAATCTATTTCACTATCCACTCTAAAAATTAATGTGTCACAACTCTTTCACTGTACCATTTTTACGGAGTTTCCTTAATTCATCCCCTAAATTTCGTATCACACTGTCTTTAATTAAATAAAAAAAAATTTTTTTAATAAAAAAAAGAACCTTTTTTGTTAATAATATTTTGCGAGTCAATATAAATAAGTTTTGTATGAATGTCTCCTTAGAGTCAAACTGTTTTGTTATTTGTTTACACAACTCAATGTAAAAGGCAACACAATTACCAATGAATTTATTAAATTCAATAGCATTAAGCTTTATATCGGAGATTTTAGTTTTTTATTTTAGTTTAGTATTATAAATTTTTTGTTTTAGAATATTTATTAACAATAAAATTTACTCGCATAGGTTAATTAATTTTAACCAACTCGATCTAAAAAAATCGCAATTTTGGGAAAAAGATCTTCAAATCTTATTATGGTTAAAATATCTTTAAAGTTAAGGTAAATCTTCATTCTGGCATTGCTGAGAACACTATTTGATGGCTGTCATATTCATTTAACATAAAACAGGTATTTTTTTTATACAAAATTCTATGAAAAATATTACTAAGAAATGGCGGCTTGCTTCAGCCGATAAGAGCCGACAATATTTCGGCAGCAGCGGTTGTTAGGAAAATTTATCGGCGGCTCGACTCAGCTGGCTTATAGCCAATCGGCGCAGGTCTCTGTAAGGGACCGTGTTATTTTAATCGCGGCGCACAAGCAAACTTCATTATCACTTCTCTTAATGATCATTATATGCACATGTTTTTTAAACACTATGCAGTTAATTTTGCTTTGGTGAGCGTCATCCCACTTCTGAACTATAAGGAAAGAGTTTTTTTGTATTTTTAAAATTCTAGTTTATTTATTAATCTGTGTATATTTTTCTTAATTCTATAATGGTGAACTGTACACTGATGCGTTTTCTCTTCCACTGTCCCTCTTATTCTATAACGAAATAAATAAATATTAACAAATTAAACTTATGTACTTGTGCATCTTGCACCAACCATGAAATTGAGGCTCAGTAGCCTTGAATATAATTCACCACTCTTTAGGTAGTGGATAGTTTACGAAATATACCTTTCTCACAAATAGTTATTGGACCATATATCTGACGTCAATTAGTATCCATTTTTGCAATGTGACACGGCGAAAATAGTCTCATATTTTTCTTAATATTTTGTGATGTTGTAGTAGTGTGGTCAGTTAGCTTTTGATATCAACATTTGTCCCATATTCCAAATAAAAACAAAAACGATTAATATTTTCATGTTTACTTCTATTCTCGAAACATTGGCTACTTCAATAGCGACATAATATTTATGCTTAACTAAATTTCATGTGCTCCTCTCATCATTTTTCGTCACGGAAAAACACTTTCTGCACGAAAATTTTTTATCTTGACACTTTTACTTTGTATCATTCAATAAATGTCCCAAACCTTGATTCTGCCTTTGTTGCAGTAATCCTAAGCTTAACGAACAAAATGTGTTCCTTTTTAGTCCACTAGTTCACGGGAATCCCATTGTGTTGAACTTTTAGTGTGAAAACAGAGATAAAAATGTACTATCAAAAACTCTTTTTTTCTTACCATTATTAACGTCATATTAAATGTTAAAAACCATTGCATTTTCTATTTAAATCACATGAAATAAATGTCTTACACCACATGCTCCTTTTAAAAATTAATCCAAAAAACTATCACTGACACTTTCATTTATAGAAATAGAAAATATTGTTTTGACTTTCTTACAACACAATTTTGATGCTTACTGAACAACTATAAACCAGGTTTTATTACGTGTGAAAAAGGATTATTATTTTGGTTTTAAATAATCTGTTTTCCAAAAAAAAAAAACAATACTTCACTTCTTCACATAGAAAATAATATGTGAATTTATATAATAATCGTCTAATCAAAGTGTAATTTAATTAAAGTAAATAAATTGTGTTTATTTATTTTGCAATAAAAGAACTCAATAAAACAAACGTTTATAAATTTAAATAAACGTAACAATATGAACGAATGGATGCTATGTATAGAGAAATACGATTAAATTATTAACTGCTGGTTTTTGTATATGTGAACAAACATTTCTTTCGTATATTTTGTTTTTGTTTTCAATAGAAATATAAGAAAGAAATGTTCGTTCGCATGTAGAGAAACCTAATATACCAGAACTTCCTCCATTATTATTTTGAATTTATTTATACATGCTGTCTATTTTTATTAGTCGTTATTTAGGTGGTTGTTGGGTTTATTTTTACTGCTTTATGTTAGTTGTTTTTGTTTTGTGATCAAGAAGTTTTCGTATAAATTTCTGGCTTTGTGAACATACACAATAGGTCATTTCGTCTTACTTTGTTGGTGACAATTATTTTTATTTCTTTTTATAACCTTAATAAGCCATCTTCGCAACACTGCCGCCCACTTAAGCCTTTTCGTCCCGAATAGGCTCCAGGTGAACAACTTTCATTTTTGACCTCGGATTATGGTATTTCTGTATCCGATAAACCACATTATTCATTGATCACCTTGTATGGTCCCTCCCAGTGAGTTTGCAATTTAGGAGACAGTCCTTTCTTGCGTTGTTGGTTATATAGAAGAACCATTTGTCCTTCAGTAAATCCCTCCGTGTTTGCTGCTCGATAATATCAAGCTTTCATTTTATCGCTGGACATTTGAATGCGGTTACGGACAAACTCATGAAGCTCATGCAGGTCTTCCTGCTCTTGAGGAACATTCCCATTGTCTTCGTCTGCAGGTCCTGGCTTATTACCAAACTCTTAATCTAATGGCAGTTTTAGTTCTGTCCCGAACAAGATTTTTGCTGGACTACGTGAGGTTGAATCATGCACAGATCGCCGATAAGCTAGTAAGAACTTTGGTATATGCTCATCCCAATCCTTCTGGTGTGCACTGATCACTTTTTTGAGATATTTTTGTAGGGTATAATTAAATCTTTCTTCCATGCTATCAGACTGTGGATGCAGCGGTATTGTTCTCGTCTTTTTGATACCATATACGTCACACATCTCTTTGAATACGTTCGATTCAAAATTTCGTCCACTACTGTTTTAGACTCCTGGTTTGGAATGACATACACTTCAAACCATTTGCTAAAATAATCTATAACCACTAGTACATATCGTTTTCCAGAATTACTAAGAGGGAATGGACCTGCTATATCAATAGCCCAAAGGGGGCACCTGCGTTGTATTGCTGATGCTTCCCATGACTCTTTCTTGTAGGGCCCTTGGCCGCAATGTACTGTTCGCAATTTGCTATTCAATCGGCTACGAATTGTCGGCAGCCTACTCAGTAAAATCGCTGCTTTATCTTTTCCAGCGTTTTTGTTATCCCCATATGACTCCCGCTGGAACCATTATGAAACTGCCTCAAATTAAGTCTGTTGTAGCTTTGCCATCTGTGCTTTCCCAAGATCGGTATAGGCAGCCAACTACCACCTTCAGGCTATCCCACTCAGCCCAGTACGATATTGATAGGCGGCTTTCTGCCGATATTTCATTATGGTTCGGTCATCTGTTATTTTGCTTAGCCAGTATAATTTTTGCCAAAATTTGGTCCTCATTCTGTGCCTTCGACCAGTCTTCACTTGAACCAGTTTAGGGAAGCCGCTTGTCAGTGATGTACTCTTTTTTTCGACATTTGTGCAGTGCTTGCACTCTACATTGCATGGCCGTCTTGAAAGGGCATCAGCGTTATTGTGTTTTCCGCCTTTTCTATGAACACTACTAAATTCATAGCTTTTCAAACGTGCAACCCAGCGTGTGAGCTGCCCTTCGGGGTTCCTAAATTGTGTCAACCAACGTAGTGCGGAGTGGTCCGTCTTTAAGATGAAATTTCGACCATATAAGTACTTGTGGTAATGTTTCACACGCTCCAGTATTGCCAAAAGCTCACGTCGTGTAACACAGTAATTTCTTTTGGTCTTCGAGAGTGCCCTGCAGTAGTAGCCAATGACCTTTTCTGTTTCATAAATCTCCTGAAAAAGTATTCCTCCTATTCCATAGCCGCTTGCATCGGTGTCCAATACGAATTTCTGTCCAGCTATTTGATAAACGTGGACTGGTGCCATACACAAAAGTTGCTTGAGCTTCTAGAATGCTTCTTCAGCTGCTTCACTCCAGTGGTACGTTTGCGACTTTCTGGTCAACTCATGCAAGCTAGCAATCAATTGAGCAAAGTTCGCCACAAATCTCCTGTAGTATGTGCAAAGCCCCAGAAATCTACGCAACTCATGAAGATTTTGTGGACGAGTCCAGCTATTTATTCCTAGTACTTTGTCTTCATCAGTTGATACGCCCTCAGCTGTTACACAATGCCCCACGATGATCTCCGTTTGAAACTAAGCACATTTTTAAAAATTTAATTTTAATCCTGCAGCTTTTATACGCTTAAATACTTCATCCAACTTTTTAAGGTGTTCGTCATTACGATTATGTCATCCTGATACACTAAGCACGTTTTCTAATCGAGACCCGTAAGAACACGTTCCATTAAACGCTCGAAAGTAGGTGGTGCGTTGCAGAGCTCAAGTGGCATCACCTTGAACTGCCATAAACCACCACTCGCGCTAAAGGCAGTTTTCTCCTTGTGCTTACCGGCTATCTCTACTTGCCAATAGCCGCTCTGCAAGTCCAAGGTAGAGAACCATTTTTTCCCAGCCAACGTGTCTAAGGTAACGTCAATTCTAGGCAATGGATAACTGTCTTTCTTAGTGACGTCATTGAGCTTTCTAGAGTCAACGCAAAACCTAGTACTGCCGTCTTTCTTCCTTACTAAAACTACTGGCGAACTCCACGGACTCCGATCCGTGCCATTTCGCTGATAAGTTCCGTGACCTCGTTTCGCTTTGCTAAGGGAATACTTTTCGGTGCTTGTTTTATAGGCCTTGCTTCGCCAGTATTAATTTCATGTTTCACCACTGCCGTTTTAACTTGGCTTTTATTACTTATGGCGAAGACAAAGGCATGTTTTCTCAACAACTGCTTTGCTTTTTTTTTTTTGCACCTGTTCTGAGTGTAAATCTCTTTCTCTGGCTAGTAATTTGGGGAATACTGTATACACCACACAATTGGCTATGGCTGAGGTGGTAATTTCTGGCGTTCAACGGTAAATAGCTTCCTTCCTGCGGTCCTGCTCTCATAACCAACATCCAGGAGGATCTCCACATTACGCCAGATCATTATTTTCTAGCCCATGTGCGGATTAATGAAGTCTGCACCAATGATAACTTGATCCATTATGTCGGCGACAACAAATACATGATCAACGCTGATGTCTGCTATAGTCAGACTTACCCTGGCTCTTCCACAGACAGTGGCTAAGTGGCTAAGTCCCCAGTAGCCGTGCGCAGTCATACATTATGATACGGTTCCACTGCGCCTTTTATTATATCGGGCCTTATTATAGACTGAGACGCTCCTGTGTCTATGGTGAGGACTTGCTTTCTTCCGTTGATAAGACCGCAAGCAGTTAGGTTGCTATTCTTCTGTTGCACAATGGAAATCGAGATTGTGGGGCCATCGGTTGTGGGAGCCAGCACTTGCCCCTTAGCGCTGCTCGATTTAGTCTAACGAGGACTCGAGCGATTTGTTGTTATTCGCCCGCTTGTTGTCCTTCGTTGGCGAAGCAGATCTTGATCTTTCTTTATAGATCTGCAGTTGCGCTGAAAGTGGCCAACTTTTCCGCAGTTGAAGCATTTGGCTCGAGACTTACCCCTTTCCTCCTCCATTATTTGTTTGAAAATATCTTTTATCTCGCTCATTTTGTCGCCGTGGTTGTAATCATTAGTCTCAAGACATTGCACCTTGTACACCTTTGGCTTCGAGATAACTTTTGCGGCTTCCTGTGCTAGCGCGTACGAGATAGTTTCTGCAAAGGTTAATTTTTGATAGCAAAAACCGCATTTATAACATCTGGATCTCGTATACCATTCGCAAATGCTTCAATTTTAAACTGATCGAGAAACGGATGATGTTCGCCTGGGTAAGTCAGCTGCACCAAACATTCATTTTCCATAGCGAAGTCTTGAAGCGTCTCGTTTGCCTTTTGAACTCTGCCTCGTAGCTCCATTCTATAAGGTTCTCTTTTATGCTCACCTTAGTACTTACGTTGTAAGGCATCCATTATGTCCTCATAATTATTTCTACAACCGGCTGGTAAGCTTTCGGGTATATCTGCTGTTGCTTGCTTTAAGGCCAAAATAAGCTCTATAGCTTTTTCATCATTTTCCCATTTATTCTTGTTGGCCACTGTTTCGAACTGGAACTTAAAAACATTAAATTATCTTGATAGCATGCTCAAAGCTAACTCTCACTGGTCATTCTCGAATTTATAGATCGTCCATTTGCACTTTTAATTCAAGCAATTCTTCGTCTTCGTTTTCTCTCTGAGCCCGACAGTTTTTCATCAAACTCGCTGGTTCCCATTTCCTCTCTCATTTGCTGAAGACTTCTGATATTTCTTGAAATTATTCGTTAACCTACGCTAAAAGCCGTACCCCATTTATACTAGAGCTTTCTAGTATTGGTTCTTGAAGCCTCTGGTTATTTTCTTCCATTTTCTTTATTTGGTTGTCCTGCTTCTGGTTATTTTCTTCTATTTTATTAATAATCTGGTCGCTCTGCTTCTGGTTATTTTTTTCTATTTTCTTCATCATCTGGTCGCACTGCTTCTGGTTATTTTCTTCATCATCTGGTCGCTCTGCTTTTGGTTATTTTCTTCTATTTTCTACATCATAGCAGCAAACATAGAATTCAAGTCCATAATGCTGCTTGTTGATGGGGTACAAACTTCAATAATTAATTTTTCTTCTATTTGTTCGAATTCGTATGTCCCAATATCAATACTACGTTGCTTAAACGCATCTGTTAACCTCTTTTGCAAATCCGCTTTATTGCCCGCTGTCGGCAGATACAACTCAATTAGCTCCATTTTTAGCTGCTCAACCTTTAGCTCGTTAAATTTCAATGTGATTTATTTATTATTTGCAATTTCACTTCTGACACCAGTTGTTACATTTATTTAAATTTATAAACGTTTATTTTATTGAATTCTTTTATTACAAAATATATACATACAATTTATTTACTACTTTAATTAAATCACACTTTGATTAGACGAATATTTACTTATTTACGATTAGTAAAAAAAAATACGCGATGGCAACCTCACCACTGTTTCATCTGTTTTACCACAAGATCTTCACTGGTTGACGTTTTCACTAAGAATCAAATTAGCCGGCATGGCCATTGCTCTTATATACCCAATGTTAAGGCTCTTGAATATACCAGAACTTCCTCCATCTGTTGGTAGATTATTTCTTTACTACGCATTTATTATTTGAAACACATGATGCTTGTTATTTGATTCCAAAACCTACCATTATTATTTTGAATTTATTTATACATGCTGTCTATTTTCATTAGTCGTTATGTAGGTGTTTGTGTAGTTGTGTGTTGCGTTTATTTTTATTGATTTATGTTAGTTGTTTCTGTTTTGTGATCAGGAAGTTTTTGTAGAAAATTCTGGCGTTGTAAACATACACAATAGGTCGTTTCGTTTTACTTTGTTGGTGACAATTATTTTTATTTCTTTTTATGACCTAAATAAAGCATCTTCGCAACAATATTAAACACACATAAGAACAATAGAAGCATTTAAAAAGCACAAGTTACAAGTGAAGGTATTTGTCGTTAGTTGTGTTTTTTCTAATATTTGAACCATTTAATTGTTTTACTGTCACGACAATTTTAAAAATAATCTTATAATCCAACTTCTCTATTTATTGCTAAGCATTATAATGCAAGGAATGTTAGTACAAATTACTTAAACACGAGGGTATGTTTAAAGTATACATACATTTGTGCAGGCCTCTAATATAAACACAGGCATTATCTATGTTGGAGGAGATCACTGCCCGTCACTGATGAAAGTGCCATCACTATTTGTTAATCCAGTTATTCGGTTGTTAATCACTTTATTTGTTAGTTAATCCCTTTGTTTGTTTACTCGCTACATTGTTATTGATTAATATTAATAATTACTTGTACATGCATTTATAATTTTCGAAGACTTTGTTGCATTACATTTTTTATCAATTTTAAATTTTGTAGCCCAAATATGCACATATTTTAATTTTATTTGTTAGTCTCAAATTTGAAGTTAACAAAGAACCATGTATGCAAAATAATCTCTCGCGTGTTAGTTAATTAACATTAAAATAGTAAATTTTTTTACGCGACATTTTTTGGTGTTAAAGTGTTTTAAATAAAAACCATTTTATCAAAAAGAAAGTGTAAGAGGAACTTTAAGCCAGTAAAGCCGCAAGAAACAAAGTTTTTGTGCAAAAATTGTGTAAAACATATGTATATCATAACCACGTGTGGTAAAGTTGCATTTATTCTTTCGAAAAGTTCCTTTCGTTAACCACTTCTGTTTTTTTTTTTGTAAACGAGTAAATTCAAATTTTTAAAAATATTTTTTGACTCATTAATAAGATAAAATTTTATTGAAATATATGTGTAAATAAAACTAATTTGTGATAATAAAATAAACAATTTTTTGTTCGAAAAACTTTGATAAAACTCGTGAACTGCTTTAGCAACATTAATAAAATGACTGATAAAAATAATGTAGTTCTTGAAAGAAATACTTCAACAAAGCGATACGATGAAAATAAATAAATATTTTTTGTACCCAAAAGAAAATTGAAAAAGATGGTGACACAGTTGAAAAAGAGATCTGTCATATTCAAGGACAGATTGAAAAAAATTTCTCCTTCTGATGCAGTCAGAGGTTATCTCGAAGAAATCTATATTGAAGCCAAATTTTGTCCATATTAAATAAAAGTCGGTGCTCAAGTTCAATAGAACCAAGTTATCCAAACACTTCAATTGGACTTTCCAGCCTTAATCGATTACCATCATTAAAATTGCCTCGCTTCGATGGAAAGTATGCAGATTATTAATGAATTATTTTAACTTTCAACAATATGGTCCTTGAAAATTCATCTTTATCACCTGTCGATATAATCTAATATTTTTTAAATTGTCTTTTTGGCGGAGCTCTAGCAGTCGTTCAGCCATACAAAAATTTTAAAGATCTCTAAATTTGAGTCTTCAATATTTTTCTGGACAGATTCGAAAATTGTTTTGCAATAGCTGAATATGCATTCATCACCATTAAATTGTTTCGTGGTGTATAAATTAGTACAGGCGATCTACACTTGAAATAAAACAATTTCGTTAATCTTTTTTCTTTGAATGTTTGTAAGACACTGCTTCTGTTAATTCAAATTTTATCTTATATATAATCTTAAGGTAACTAGAAATATTCGTTATTATATAAAACAAAAAATCAATATATTTTGTTATTGATTAGACATTGTTAATATGCTCATGTATTTATTTTAGGTCTTGAAATTACTGATACACCTCTAGCGACTTAGATATAATAAAAATAGTCTTGCGATTTGTTTTTATTTCTGTTAAGGTTAGGTACATATGTATGTTTTTATCTTTTAAATATTTTTCTTTATATAATAAAGATTGATAATATTTTTGTACTGCTACCTAAAACAAAAACATTTCACTCACTTTCCTGTGCCCTTTAACAGCGATTATTACAATAATATAATAAGTAAGCACTTAGCTCAACGAATATAATTATGTTCAACTAAACTGAACATTCTGCCACGTGAATTGCGACTTTTGATGATTATTATAATGTAAGTACCAAGGTCGTGAGGGACAAAGAACAAGAAGTAAATAGTATTTAAGTGAATATAATAAAATATGACAACCATAATTAGTAAGATTATCACCCCGAATACATTAAGTAGACTAAATAAAGATAAGTAATTAAATAGTATTTAAGCGAACATTATAAAATATGACAACCGTAATTAGTAATATAATCACCCTAACAAATAAACATACATTAGGTAGACTAACTAAAGATTAGTAATTAAGGAGTACTTAAGTAAACATAATAAAAGGAAGAAAGATAAAGAATTGCAAACAACCCCTAATTATTAGTAATATGAATATTGTTACTTCTGAGTATTTAAGTGAACGCTTTGTAAATTATAAGGGAGTTAAAGAAAAGATAATATAGAAAAAAGATGCATAAGCGTCGGAAAAAATATATTTTTTTTAACTAAACAGAAAATGTAGAACATTGATTGCCAGGAGTAATAAATATTGTATTACTTCAGTGAGCGGACCATTCGAATCCTTGTCGCAACTAAAAAAATAAAAAAATTAATTTTTGTTATAAAAAGAAAAAATAACTTTCATAGAAGGAAGCTAAAAACTTTTTACGAAGAAAGATCTTGATGTTTTCAAATAAAACAACATCTATGATAAAATCAGACCATTGGAAGAAATTAATAAAACACCGCAAGCATCCACTATGGCTCAAAGCATCGACATGAATATTTTAATTCAACAAATGGCTCAGACACAAGCTACAATCGAAGTCATGAAGACAGACCATCAAAGACATGTTTAGACCTTAGAAGCAAGAAAAATACAATCCCAACAAAATTATCATTTGGAGATTGTTCATGCTAACCAATTGAACCGAATAGTGGAGTTGAAAATCAGGTGAAATTAGATGTATTTCAATCCTAACCCGTTTTTGATGGCAACATAAACAACTATAGAATATTGAGAGAAACCGTGACCAGAATGATAGAAACTATAGCCAACCGTAGCGACAAGCCTAGCAGCGCTCTACAAATTGTGAAAACTAAAATCCAGGACAAAGCAGCCCAAATTTTGACGAATCATGGTAAAATATTAAATTTTTATGCCATCCGTGACAGACTTGATACGATACATGCGGACACTCGGCCACTTTATATGCTCCAGGATGTAATGAAGAGATGCATTCAGGGAAGGAAATCATTGGGCAAATTCCATGACGAAATAAGCAAATACTTTAACATCATCATCTCAAAAATATCAATGTCTGGTCATGTTGAAGCTGCAACAAAAGCCATGGTAGCCCAACCAAAGGAAGATTCCGTTTGGTCTTCATAGCTGGAGTCAGCAGCACATTTACCAACCTTGTACAGCAACACACCACATGCATATGCGATTGCAAAAACAATCGAACACGACAACCGACTCCAAAATTTAAGCTAGTCCCATGATGTAAGAAACTCACAAAGGACAGTTAACAACGATAAGTGTTTTCAACAATACCGTCAGAATCATTAATGGCATCCTCAAAGTCAACAGAGTTTTATCAAGCTGAGACGAAACCACGTGCAACCACGCCTAGAGCCAATGGATGCCTCATCGGGAAGCACCTTTAGACAACCCACACGTTACAATAATTTCAACAAACGACCAAGAGAGCCCAGCGGTCAGTGACACATTCACAAAACAATGAGAAATAATCACCTATCAACACAGAATGTTGACAGAGTATGATAACGGAAAATGGTATAATAAACACATTAGTAATTAAGCCTTTTAACTAAGTACCGGGTTGCCTTGTCTCACCATGAGTGACGGCGAAAAAGGTTATTCTGTCATGGTTGATACAGGAGCAACCTAAATTATGTTAATAAACATTTAAAATTGAATAATTTAACAACATCAAAAGAAAATAGACAAGTAACTTCAATACATGGCACCTCCCTCATAACGTCGAACCAGATAATACAGTTTTTAGGTAGAGACATAGATTTCCTAGAAACTGATTATGTTAAGGGTTTTGACTTTATTCTGGGATGGGAAGGAAAAAACAACCTAGGAGCAATAATAGAAAGGAAAAAATAAATTATTTAATACAAAATTAATACGAAATTAAAATTATAAAGATAGAATAGACAGTTGATAAAGGAGAATAATGTCGTAGAACCATTGCAATTGAGGCTACGATTAGAACAAAAATAGATACACCCATCTGGACGAAGTAATGTCCTTAACCCACAGTGGACAATGACTTCGTGAACCAAGAAGTTCAAAAATTACTTCACGATTGAATAATCCAGCGTAGGAATAGTCTTTACAATTCACTCATTTGGACAGGGAAAAAAGTGCTTTTTGCATAAAAGGCGTCAAGTACGAATTTGTAAGAATACCATTCGGACTGAAAAATGCACCCTCAATATTTCAAAGATGTGTTGACGACATCCTTCAGGAATACCTCGGTAAATTTGCATGTGTTTATATTGACGATGTCCTTATATATTCTTCGCCAGCTGAAGAACACATGAAGAACATGCAAAATAATATTCGAGGTATTGGACCGTGCAACACTCAAGGCGTCTGATCAGAAATCAAATTTTTTTCAGACAGAAGTAGAATAGCAAGGCCGTATTATAAAATATAACAGGATATCCAGAAACTCTGAAAAGGTAGAGACAATAGACAAATACCCAGTACCTAAGACACTAAAAGAACTGAGAGGATTCTTAGACATGACGGGCTGCTACCATAAGTTTATTAAAGGATATGCGAGTATAGGAAAACCACTGACCATACATATACGGGGAGACAATGGATCAATAGAAACAAAATAGAAGTAAAACAACGAAATCAATTTAGATGGTGCAGTCATCGGAGCATTCGAAAAGTTGAAAATTTGCTTAAAGGAATAAGTTGAACTATTTCAACCCGATTACACTAAACCATTTGAGTTGACTACAGACGCTTCCAAGATAGCTATTGGAGCTGTTCTCAGCCAAAACAAAAAACCTATACTTTTCCTAGGTGGAACTTTGAGTAAGACTGAAGAAAATTATTCCACAAACAAAAAAGTGTTACTAGTCATTTTTTGGGTACTTCAAAAACTTAGTAACTAAATATACAGAACGACAGACTTAAAAAATTACATTGACCACCAATCATTTACATACGTAATATCAGAGAAAAATCCCAATCCAAAACTTAAACGTTCAAAAGCAGTGATAGAAGATATTGTTGCCAAGCCCGTGTACAATCCAGGCCACCAAAAGGTAGTTGCTGACGCACTTTCTCGACAACAAATAAATACGTCATCTATAGATACCAAATACTCAGCAGATAATTCGCCAACAGAGATTATAAAAACAGATCCACAACCGTTTAATTCTTATGCAGTACAAGTTGAACTGATCCCGAATATGCACGAAAACGAAACAGCAACATTCACGGTCACAGGCTTAAAACTTTACCGCGGAACAAAATCTAGTTACCGAATTAAAAAAGATACTTCAACCACAGAAAATAACTGCACTACACACTACGAGTGAGACTGCTTATGCCTTAGGCCCTCTTTTAAAAAACACCTTCAAGGGCACGAATTTTGTGCTCACACCAAACAAACTCATAGACATCAGAGAAAAAGATAAACAACTAGAAATTATTAAGCCAAAACATGCCAAAGCACATAGAGGTTATAGAAACAATGCACAGGAAATTTTAGAAAAATACTATTGGCCAGAAATAAACAAGAATTGTACAGTATACAATAAAAATTGTGCAGCATGTTAGCAAATACGAAAGACGACCAGCAGGCGAACCTATAACAACCGAACCAGGCGAATTCACACATATGGATTTATATTTTAACGAAGGCAAAACATATCCAGTCGCGATAGACAAATACCCAACAACAACTGAAATCGAATCAAGGAAAAGAATGAGCAAAAAATGGAAGAAATAATTGTAATAAAAAATCTGAATACAAACGCTGTTTTACGAACCTACTCGTGGAACAAATGTGTATAAACTACAATATAAATAAAATCCAGACACCATTCTATTAATCAACAGCAAACGGTCAAGTTGAACGCGATCATGGAAAGATATTGGAATAAACACGCATCCTAAAAATAAAAAATTCAACGAGTGCTACAGATGAAATATTTAAAGCGATTAAAGAAATAAATAATTCTCTACACTCAGTAAAAAGACTTAGACTCAAGGATATCCACTTGACACAATCGAATGCGACAAGCAAGAATATCTACGATAAATTAAAACAAGCATCAGGCAAAGTGTTGACAAGACTAAATAAGGATACAAAACACAGAACCTTTGAAGAAGGAGAACAAATACTAGTGCGTATAAAAGGATTACGAAAAAAGTGAACTCTCGATATAACAGACATACCGTAAAGGAACGCCATGGGGACACAGTCTTGACACAGGGAGAAGTGATCGTCCACAAGGATAACATCAAAAACTACACCTTAACTAAAACTGATGATAATATAGCTAACATTACTCGGCGCGGTGTGCACACAGGCAGGGCAAACCTGGAGTTAAAAGCCTCGAAAACCAAAAATTCGTGATGACTAGATCAGGCGATGTTTTTATTTTTGATGACTACTCCTACGTATTTTATATTACGAACCTTACAAAAATAGTCACCGCGTATAAGCAAACATTCACAGACAAAAACAACGTAGAAGAATACTTTTGGATAAAAAAAAATATTGGCAGATCAGATAAATGAACATAGAATTCGCGGAAGATCCATAAATTTCTTGGGATCAGATCATAATAAACTCATTGCTCTCGAGACAAAAATAAATAAATTAATCGAGAACAATGAACTACAACATGTAGCAAACTCTAGATTTAAAAGCTAATGGAATTATTACACGGGAAAAGGTCGAAAGACCATCTATTGATTAAACAAGTACATGACCAGTTACTAATCTTAGTTAGAACAGTTAATGCGGCAAGGAATAACGCATATCTCTCCGAAGCATTGAATCTTAACGACCTAAGAAGAATCAAGCAAGACGAATTGTCGTCAGTACCCATCATAAACGTTCTAGAATACTCAGACATACATTCGCAAGAACAGAAAACCTGTTCATCGCAATATATAAATATCCAATATTAATTAAATCTTGCAAACTTTTGATAATTACTCCACTCTGTTTTAGACACGGAAAACTACAGATGGATGAAAGCATAGCTCAGTGTGACAACAAACACGTAAGAATTAACCAATGCAAAAGCTACTTAAGAAAAAACATTTGCAAACGCAACAGCAACACTGACAACTGCATAATACCCTTACTTGACGATAGGAAACAGAATGTATAATTGTACAGGAATGCAACCATAAATTCTTAGAAATCGACGAATCTTTTATACTTTTAGATGGAACACATCAAGTAGGGAACCTCACTACAAATGGACCAACATTGATAACATACAGACATTAACGATTGATGACATAACCTACAGAAACATTCACGATAGAATTTTAGAATCCATACATACAAAATATAATGAAGATTTTCAAATCGAGAAAATACTGAAATCAGACATGGATAACGCTTTCAGCAATAGATTATTTGAGAAAGTTTACAATGCCATATGAAGAACATCCAGCATGAACTACAGTATACACACTATTGTTTTTTTTGGGGCATATAGGTACAATCTACACAGTGGTTAAAATATACAAGTATACTATTATATACAGAGGAAAGATTTTATGTGCATTACAAACAAAAGGTAGATAAAGCTAAACTAGAGTTAATTCGGGACGATTTGGCTTAGAAAGGGGATAGTTAGCGACCTTTCTGAACTAAAGATAAGTAATTAAATAGTATTTAAGTAAACATAATAAAATATCACAACCGTGATTAGTAAGATAATCACTCTAACAAATAAACATACATTAGGTAGACTAACTAAAGATAAATAATTAAATAGTATTTAAGTAAACATAATAAAAGCAAGAAAGATAAAGAATTGCAAACAACCCTAAATAATTAGTAATATGAATATTGTTACTTCTGAATATTTAAGTTAACGCTCTGTAAATTATAAGGGAGTTAAAGAAAAGATAATAAAGAAACGAGACGCATAAGCATCGGAAAAAAGTGTGTCATTTCTAAAATATCCATTTCCAACCCCATAAAGTATATACATTCTGACTTCTTATGCATAGCGATGTCCACCTGTCCGTCCGTGTTAGTGTTGAAATCAAATTTGCCCAGGCACTAGATGTGTTAGAAAAAAAAAATAAGTAGGTCATTCAATCAGACATATTGTCGAAAGAGGTGCTATTGGAAATCAGAACGATCGGTCCATGTCATTCGAGGCAGCAGGAACCACGCCTACCTCTAATTTTTTCAGGTCATTTAAAACAATAAAGTAACTCCAATCAAAATATTTTTCGAGTTACGGAGCTCCGAAATTTTCAATTTTTTTAAAATGTCAATATGGGTACCATTTTAAAGGGTTTGAATAGATGTTTCAGGAAGTACTAAAAGTACTTTTAAAAAATGCTTAACCCATAAAGAGCCGGTGGCGTTTTTATGTAAAATTTTTTTCTTATTTTTTAATTATCTGTCACCTCAATATTAATTTTTTTTATTGGAGTTATTTCACTAGATTTATATACATGGTGAAGGGTATATAAGATTCGGCAAAACCGAATATAGTGTAGTGTGTTTATCATGTCTTAACAACACACCATATTGTTTATATGTCATAACAACAATAAACAACACATCACCTTGTTTATAAACAAATAGAAAATAATATCTTATTGCATTTGCTCTACATATGTTTAACACAAATTTCAATGTAACAATAAACCGTAAAGAATGAAGAGAATAACAAAGTATGACACATTTCATAAGCGGCACACAAACAAGACCACACATGTAAATGCAATGAAATTAACTAACAAGGGTCAAAACACTTAAAAGGGATCATTGATGTTTTGGATTACAGACATAATCAGAAAGAAAATTATGATTTTTAAAGCAATGGATAAAATTGACTGAGGTCTTGGCCAATCATGACATCGCAATTGTCGTCAGTCTTACTTTGTAATAGAAAGAGCAAATTATAGAATTGTAAGAAGCATTGTAAACTATAAAAATTTAGTATAAATAGCTGTAAAAATTTAAATAAAGACAAGAACTAATTTTGTAGTGAAATAGAAAAAAAAAGCATTCGTTAATATTCCAACTGAACCACATAACTGGTAGCTTAGCGGAATTCAAACCAAAAAATTGTGGACCCAAAGCTCTTACAATAGAAGAATACAAGAAGAGGAACCACAAGAAAAAGTTGGAGCCACAAGAAAAAGTTGGAGCAGGACAAAAAGAAGAAAGTAAAAAGGGGAGGTAAAATAACTACAAGTAAAAAAGAAAACACAGGAATTACTACGGCTAATACTATTAACTAATGGTGAACTGAAGAGACAACTATATATGCAACTATGAAAACTAAATGGGAAATCAGAAGTCTAAACAAAAAGAAACCGTCATCGTCAACAATACCAACACATAAGGAGAAATGGAATTTGGCGCAACGATAAAATTATACGCATTCCTTATATTATTCATTATTTTGATAGCATTTTTAATTTATAAGGTTAATAAGTATTTCAAGAATTATGTAAAAAAAGGAAGGCTGTTGTAAATGTATAAAAAGAAATATAAAATTTTGTCTATATTCTAAGGGAATAGATTGATTTAATGGAAATAGTGATAAATAAGTTAGAGAAGATTTTAATAAATTTTAAGAAGACAGGAGCTAAAGGTTATCAGGAAGCAACATTAAGAAGTAAACTTGAGGAAATATACTTATTAGAAAAAACATTATACGAATTAGTAGATACAGACTCAATCACAGATGATATGTAAAGAAAAATAGACAAATATGACATATGTCTTAACAAGGTAAGAACACTCTTTAAAAAATCTTTGAAATCAATTAATCAGAAACAAAATTTAAAAAACATGGCGAATTTCAGTTTAGAAACGGCCATAAAGGTTATCCATGAATTCACAGGAAACTACAAGGAATTGAATTCTTTCCTTACTATCGTTGAGTTGGTCAACAATGCCTTGGAAACGGAACAGAGGAAGATTTAAATATCTTTTTTATACGACGCAAAATTAAGTCATTAATAAGAACCTCGGTAGGCATATCACTAGCCACGACATTTATAGAATTAAAAAATATTCTGTCTGGTAGGTATAAATCAACGAAAACAGTTTCACAAATTCAGGTTACTCTCAGCACTATTTCACAATTGGGCATGAATATAAACACTTAACATGAAAAAATTCTAGATCTTATAACAGAATTGAATGAGATACAAAGTAAGGAAATGCAAAATTGTAGTACGGTACAAGCCAACACCATAAAAAAACTGAACAAAAGCAATGCTTTAAACGTATTTAAGAATGGTTTGAAAGGGGAGCTCAAACCAACAGCTTTTGCTTCCAGACCGCAAGAACTTAATGAAGCACTTCAGTTAGCTTTGGAATTAGAGAAAGAAATTTCTAGTAACTTGGAAAGAGTCTTATATTTCTCGAACAATAATAACAGGAGAAACAAATCAGGAAACTTTGACAACGATTATAATAGAGGAAATAATTTTAACCCAAATAATAACAAAACTTCTACAGCAACAATTGGTAAAAAACAGTATTGGTCACAATAAAAAGAAGGGTAACAATAGCAATACTAATAGCAATAGCAGACCACCACGTCATACCAACAACCATTTGGGTAATCAAGGCAATAATTATAACAACAATCAAAGAAACAATATGATTGGTAATAGATATAGTAATAGTCATAACAATCGCAATCATAATGAAAATAATCGAAATAGATATTTTCAGGGCGACCGACGAAATGTACACTGCGTTCAGGAAAGCTGACAAGATCCGGATGGTGGTCGAGAAACTGTATAAGCTCACTTTCCGGAGGAACAACAATAAGAATAGATAATGCTTTTCAGATTCTGAATAACAAGACACTTACATTTTTAATAGACATAGGAGCTGATATCTCTTTATGCAAGGTTGATAGGTTAAACTGTACATATTGACAAAGAAGAATCACTTAGTTTTACAGGTATAACTACAGAAAAGATTAACTCTTTGGGAACATCAGAATTAGGTTTCGATATAAATAATATAAAAGAAAAGCATAAATTCCATATTATTAACAGGGAGTTTTCCATATTAACGGACAGAATTTTGGGACGAGCTTTATTTTCGAAATTTTTATGAAAGATTGATTATGAAACATTTACACTAACACTTACCTTGAGAGGTGAAGATATAATCATACCAGTGAACTCACGGATAAACAAAAACTAAATCATAAAGGTAGAAAAAATTTCAGAGACTATTCATCCTATAAATCTGGATATTTGTGAAGATAGCATTGTTTTCAATAAAGAAATTTAACCTGGCATATTCATTAGCAATGGTATAGTACCAGGAAACGGGAATCAACACATTAAAATATTAAATACGACAAATAAAGACGTAATTTTGGGAAAAATTGATCTCGAAATAGAGCCTTTACGAAACCACACAGTATTTCAAACACCGAGGCAACAAATTTCAGCAAAGACAAATTCAACAAACTGATAGACACGTTGAAGATTGACGTTAAGGACGCAAAAGCAAAGACAGAATTGATACAGATATTCAAGAACTATCAGGATATTTTTCACTTGGAAGGAGAGGCATTAACTTCTAATAATTTTTTTACTCAGAATTTAAGAGTTTCAAACAATGCACCAGTATACATGAAGAATTATAGGTTACCTCACACACAACAACACGAAATCAATAACCAGGTAAAGGAATTACTGGATAAAGGTATCATCATACCGTCAACTAGCGCATACAATTCACCATTATTAGTAGTGCCAAAGAAAATTGAAAATGGGAAAAAGAAATGAAGATTGGTTGTAGATTTTCGACAGCTTAACAAAAAGATAGTGAATGATAAATTTCCATTGACACGACTGGAAGATGTTTTAGATCGTCTAGGAAGAGCAAAGTATTTTTCAACTTTAGATATGACCAGCTCATTTTATCAAATAGAATTGGACGAAGATCCGAGGCAATTAACCGCATTTTCAACTAACAATGGACATTATCAGTTCAGACGACTACATTTGGTTTAGAGATTTTATCAAATAGTTTCCAGAGAATGGAGAATCTGATAAGAGTATTTGAACGTTTGTTGTTGAAACTAAATGAGGAGGTCCACGCCAAAACGCAACAATTCCACTTTTCAAGTTTTTAGCTTTTTTGACTGAATCAAATTCTACATGTTAAAATCTATCTAATTATTATAAAACATACGAAATATGAATAATTTCTTTATAATTAAATTCAAGAAATATCAGTTGAGACCAAAATGCAACATTTCCATATATCAATATACAAAAATTTACTTAAGAGTTTTTAGTGACTCGTCTAAGGCTATCATTAAATTTATTGTTATGGGAACTCTGTAATAACTGTAAAACGGCAAATACTGAATGAGGTTTCGTAGTAGCTTGTGTTGTTATCATGTGAATAATTCATTGTAAATTTGTAAAATTTATTGTACTACGTTTTTAAAAAGCAGATATGGCAGAAGCAACTGTTGGCAGTCTAAACGTCGGGAAAAGAAAAAGTGATCCTATACGTAGAACAACTAATAAACGTGCAAACAGGGATAAAAAGTAGTTTTTTGATGGATTAGTGTTTTTTTTTAACTAAAAAAGATTATATTTTTTCGCAGATACGCTGATAATGTTCCGTTGCCCTTGTCCTTTCACAAACCATGCAGCCACAAAGAAACAAGTGCTTACACATGTGGTATATTCAACACTCATTTGATTATTCGGAATCGTGAGCTGTTATATAAAAACAATTCAAAAATTTATCATGATCAATATCTGAAACGGCTGATAGAGACATATGGAGCCAAGTATACTCCAGAATCAAAAAAGAAGAATTTCTCTTGTAAATATTTTCTAAACACAAGAAGAAATCCACTCGATGCCAAACCTTCTTTCTAAAAGTATTGTCGCTTACCAGCCGAAAAGTGAATACTATTGCGAAAACCATTTTTAATGGCAATATTCCTACAGAGAATAGAGGTGGAGATAGGCTCACAGCTAGGTTTAAACCGAAGAAAGAAAGTGTTTTAAAATTTCTTACAAGTTTACCAGCGAATGAGAGCCATTATAATAGAAACAAATCTCAAAGATGCTATCTTTCATCGATATAAAGAAATTATGGGGGCTTTATAATGATTCAGTAGATAATTCACTGAAAGTTAAAAAAACTTATTTTTGGAATGTTTTCAATACTCTGAAAATAGGATTTTCATCTCCTGCAACAGATGTGTGTGCTCAATGCGTGTTAAATAAACAGAAAATCAAATTGGATTTTCTGTTTCTTGGACATCAAACAGCAGATAATTACACAACAAAGGATTCATAAGCTAAAGGCAAACTGTTTTTATGAACTTGCAAGAAATGAGCCTCCTAGACGCACTCCTATTCAGGAAGCTTTTTATTCAAGGCAAATAAACTATTATACTATATGTGTTGTCGACATGAAATCTAAGCATCCAGTGTTTTATACCTGGACAGAAGATCAAGCTGGAAGAGGTGCTGTTTGCGTGGGCTCTGCCTTATAGGCACATTTCAGTGCACTCAATCTGCTGCGTGTTGATACATTACGATTATTTTGCGACGGTTGTGGAGGACAAAATAAAAATATGCATATCATACATTCCTTAATGCATTGGATGGTCAACAGTGCACCTATACACCTGAAACAACTAGAATTATATTTTCCTATTCGAGGTCATAGTTTTATGCCAGCTGATCAAGTTTTTGGGCGTGTTAAAAAAGATTTGCGTAAAAAATATAATTTTCATTAAAGAAGGCTATCACGAAGTTTATTCTGTACATGGTGTAGTTAAGATTTTAGGAAAGGACTGGCACCTTAAAGATATTAAAATATTGGCAGAATATTACCGTCCTATAACCGGCATACAAAATATTAAAAGAATATATTTTAAGCTCTCCCAAATCAGCGCAAGCAATGTGTAGTCAAAGCTTTTGAAACTTACAAATTTGACGATAAGGAAAAATTAACTAGCTATCTTAAAAGGAGTAAAAAACCCCCATCTTTGCTTGATGAAATTCCTCTTGGTGTTGTAATTAATTTAGAAAAGAAAAAAACATGTTGTTAAACTATTGGAAAAACATTATGGCCAACAGTGGTCAAACGATTCGGAATTGGAATACTATAAAAATATATTAAAAAACCATCAAGGAAATATTGCTAATGAAACAGATATTATAACCTTATGTTATTGTTTGGAGAGGGACACTGGAATGAGAGTGTAAAACAACGCGAATTTTTTGTAATACTACAAAAACATATAAATGTAATATATATTATATAATTAACATATAAATGTAATAAATATTAGTAATATTACAAAATAGTTTGTAATTTTCCTATAAAAAGGAAGTAATTAAAATCAAAAAACATAAAGTTACAGTTTTGTTCAAAGCAAAAAGCCATAATTCCAAACCTTGCTCATATCAAAACGCAACATTTAAATTTTGATTCATAACAAAATGAAATAAATACTATATGACGGACCAAAACGCAACATTTCCCAATTTGTTATCTAATTATCTTAAAAACTAATCAACAGATAAATTTATTTATAGTTAAATTGTGTTGTTCCTACAAAACTATTATACCAAAACAACTGTTTTCAAGAATATATATATATATATCATACTGCCTTTAATTGATTTTATCCGTTTATCAAAAATTTTGTTATAGTGGAATTGTTGCGTTTTGGCGTGGACCTCCTCACATGCATCAAACTGTGTATTTCTAAAATCGGAAGTAATTTACTTACGGCACCAGATAACAAAAGATGGCATACGAACGGACCCTTCGAAACATAACACCATTGAAAAATATCCGATTCCAAAGAACAAAGATGAAGTTAAGAGATTCGTTGCATTCTGCAATTATTACAGACGTTTTATAAAAGATTTTGCAGAAATCACAAGACGTCTAAACCATCAAACGAAAAAAGGAAAGAAATTCCAGTGGACGGAAGAATGTCAACAAGCTTTTGATACACTTTTGTCTTCAGTGTATCAAAAGCTTGTTGACATTCTAATTACCGCATCACTATAAAAATACCCAGATTTTGAATATTGACCACAGATACATCAAGTTATGCATTGGGAGCTATACTATCAAAAGGAGAGATAGGAGAAGATTTACCAATTTTTTTATGCGAGCAAGACTTTAGGGAAATATCATCTAAACAAGTCAGTAATAGAAAAGGAACTACTCGCGATACACTGGGGAATAGAATTTTATAGACCTTATTTGTTCGGTAGAAAATTTATTGTTGTAGCTGATTATAGACCACTCGTTTCACTTTTTACTCACTGAAATCCTTTGTCAAAATTAACTAGAACACGAATAGACTTACCAGACCATGACTTTGAAATTATTTATAAGAAAGGGAAAATAAACACTAACGCTGACGCTGTATCGAGGGTAAAACTAGATTCTGACACTTTCAAAAATGTGATGGTGTCAATAAATTGGTATTTATGTGTCCATGGTTGTATTGTTTGATTAAAGTTTTTGTTTACATCATCGGTTTTTTTTTCAAAACATTTGGCGTTGAATCAATTACAGATGTTTGTTGTTTAATTGGTTTATTTAAGTCTTCTTGAATGCTTAAGATGTTTCTCATATTTGCTTCCATCTCTTCTCGATCACTCGCATTCATCATTCTAAAAAGGATGTGGTATATTGAACCAAAAAACTCAAATGGAGCACTTCTTTTCCGGAATTAATTGCTTAACTACTTATTGTTTTGCATAAGCAGATTATATCTCCTTTCCATCGCTGACATGACCATTTGACAGGACTCTTCATATACTTCTTACTTTGGACATACATCTTTCACCTTTATAACGAACTTTCCAATTCTACTAAGCTCTTCCCAATACAGCGATAAGTCGCAGTATATTATGAGATTCCACTTTAAATTTACAAAATAAATAAATAGCTGTGTTTGGCGAAAGTTCCTTGATAGACACGATATTGTTAGAAGTAGTAGCCAGACCTTTAACTTGTTTCAGCAGCAACCAAAATAACAGGAACATCTGAAACAATATTTTAGCAACATTTATTTTCCGTATTTCTTACTAACGTTAGGCAGCTCGTTAAAGGTGGGCTTTCATCTGTAGTAAGCAATGGAATTAGTTTATTGAAAGGTCTTTTTAGTGTACCATGCGGTAATTTTAACGTGACAACTCTGACTCTTCCATCTTTCCCACTGTGGCTATCTGCAACTTTCGCAAGTGGCAAGGTAGTCGGATTAGTATTTTTATTTTTAATTAGTACAATTGAACCTTCTTTCAAATTTTCTGTAGGAAACCTCCATTTATTACGATGTTGAAGAGTAGCAAGGTATTCATTTTTCCATGTTGCCCAAAAATCTTTCCTCAGCTTTTAGACTAATTTCCATCTATTTAGTGAGCTTTATTCTGGGCAACTGTTTAATGGACTTCCAGTTAAAAAATGACCAGGAGTCAATACCTTACTTTGGCTAACATCACTATCATTAAGTCCAACTAGAGGTCCAGAATTCAACACCGCTTCAATTTGAGCCAGTAGAGTACTCATTTCTTCGTAAGTTAACTTTGTTTTGCCAATCGTTCTTCTCAAATGAAACTTAACCGATTTAACACCTGCTTCCCATATTCCCCCAAAGTAAGGAACTGCAGGTGAAATAAGCTGCCATCGAATGTTTTTTGAAGCAAGTATAGGAATTATTGAATGGTTATTGCGAACCGCGGTTTTAAAATATTCGTCTATTTTTCGCTCTGCCCTACAAAATTTGTTCCATTTTCAGAGTAGATGACAGAACTTATGCATCTTTGCCCGAAAAATCGTTTTAGAACAGGTGTTTTTAAATCGCTGACTCCAGATGCACAGCTTCAGTTGCCATACATACAAACACCACTATATAGCCTTTATATGACTTTAGCCCCCTGTCTTTTGAATATCTTAATTGCATAGGAACAGCATAATCTACACCGACATGCTGGAATGGATTAGCTCGGGGCTCCGGAAGACTACCGATTAGTTATTTTGAACTATCTTGACCATACCGAAAACATATGGAACAGCTCCGTATATAATTTTTGATACCGTTTTTCAAGCCAAGAGTCCAATATTTATTTCTTAACGTTGCTTCAATAAGGCAGTTTCCTCCATGCACTGTTGACAAATGAGCTTTTTCAATCAGTAACGATACCAAAACCGACTTTTTCATTATTATTGGATATTATTGATCGTATGGTAAGCCTGCATTTAGCAATCCGCCCCCAACGCGAAGTAAAGAGCAACAGGCTCACTATCTGACTGTCCTCACGTTCCGTTGTATTTTTTTTTAAGTTTGTCATATTCTCATGAAATTCTAGTTTTTGATGACATCTAAATATTTTCTTTTTGCTGCTTCAATTTCTTTGACGGATAGACATTCAGAAAAGTTATATATTTTACGTAGTCTGTTCATAAATCTGTTGATATTTTTCAACACTTTTGTTAACTTTGTAAAGCTTTAAAATTTTTCGCTTAAGCATCCTTGTTTAGTGTAGTAGAAGCCAATAACTTTTCCATTTCTTTTTTTTTTTCTTGTATTAACCAGTCTAGACCATTCCACCATACCGAATGCTTTTTTAGTTTATGTGCGCTAATACCGAGGGATGCTACGTCTGCTGGATGTTCTTTACTGCATGTGTAATTCCGATTAGCATTGGGAATAAGATTTAGTATTTCTGTCACATGGTTTTTAACAAACTTATCATTATTTCTATTATTCGCTATGCAAGCCAAGGTAATGCTTGTATCACTCCTGGCGTAGAGTGAATGTTGTCTTTGTAGAATATTTGCTATCTTAAACAGCAGCTTCGCTAAAAGATTTGATGCACACAATTCTAGCTTTGGCAATGTTTTTCTATTTTTTCAAGGATATACTTTAGTTTTAGATGCTAAAAGTGTAAAATAATTCCAACTTAAAGATAAACGACTGCAGCTCTTTCAGAAGAATCAGCAAGCCCGTACAGTTCAAATTTTTGGTTCGTTTCTGTTTTTAACCATCGTGGTACACGAAATGCTTTTCTGCTAGGTAGATCATCTGTAAACTGTTTCCATTCTGCAAATATTTCATCCTGTAGAACCGTGTCCCATTTGCAATGCAAAAGCTACAAATTTTTAGTAAATAATTTGGCGACAATAGTCACCGGTGATAGCCATCTTAACGGATCCCAAATTCTTGCAAATTCTGCCAGAGCTTGTATTTTCGCTAGCTTATTACCTGTTAAAAAGTTAATGTAGAAGCGGAAATCATCCATTATTGGGTCCCATTACAACCACAACGTTTTAAAAGTTTCAACGTCCCTTATCGTAATAACTGCATGCTCACAAGAGCTGCGTACCTGATTAACTATATTAAAATCATTTTACAACCATTTCCTTAATATTAAGCCATAAGCCAGTTGGTTCTTCAACTGATGATGAATAATTTTGCAATTAGTTTTTGTGTCAGCACCCGTCATAAATCGTCCATGTAGATATCTTCTTTGATTATATTGCTTATATCTTTGTTCTGACAATTATTAGCAATATAAAATAACGCACGTACAGTTAAAAATGGGGCAGATAAAGTTCTATAGGTAACAATAAGCTAGTTGGTTCTTCAACTCATGACGAATAATTTTGCATTTAGTGTTTGTGTCAGCACCCGTCATAGAATCGTCCATGTAGAAATCTTTTTTGATTATATTGCTTATTTCTTTATTCAGAAAATATCAGCAATATAAAATAACGCACGTACAGTTAAAAATGGGGCAGATGAAGTTCCATAGGTAACCGTTGTTATTTTGTATTCTTTAATACTTTCTCTTTTACACTCTCTCCACACAATATGTTGATAAGATTGGCATTTTCTGCGACTTTAATTTGTCGTTACATATTTTCTACGTCGGCAATAATAACATATTTCCATAATCTATAACTCGTAAGGATATTCGGTATATCACGTTGTAGCCTAGGTCTGGTATACATTGCGTCATTAAGGATATTACCATTAGATGATTTTGCTGAAGCATCGAAAACCACTCTCAATTTCGTTGTTAAGCTTTGTTCTCTAACCTGGCTAACTTAACACCTCTATATAACCCTGCAGCAAATATTCTTTCATAAATTTGTGATATTTTTCGCGTAATTTTGTATCTAAATATAATTTTCTCTCTAGTGAAAAAAGTCTAGCTACGTCCTGTTTTTTTGAGTCTCCAAGCTGATTGTTATCTTTCTGAATAGGCAGATTAAAAACTATCCTATTATCTACACTTACTTCAGTGGTTTCGTTGAAGATTTCTTGACATATGTTATCTTCTTCAGTACTGGTAGCATCCAAAGATAATTCGTCAAGCTCCCGGAAGCGATCCAAGTTAGAAGTAGCTAACAAAGCTTTATCGGATTTATGTTTTTCATTAATTATTCCTGATAAAATTCATCCAAAGATAGTGGATTGTACTAGTATGCCATAATGTCCATACCAATAACGATGTCTATTCGATCAGATTATTGTTTTTTTTTTTTTTTTTTTTTTTTTTTAAGTGAAGTAGCACTTCAGGCAATAATGCCTATTTAGTTATTTCGTAACCGTGCTACATTCTTTAGGAAAGGGATAGATGAGAGATAAGACAGGTGGTGAAAAGAGAAAGACAGATATAGCCATTTTATTAGTTATTTTACTTCGCCGGCGAATATGCTATTAAGAAGTACCGACGAAGGAGGCTGCATGTTTAATGTTAATTCTGAATATGTATTTATACCATTAAACAAAAAAAAACATTTTTTATTTCTGGTTGCCGCAGGAGTTGAACCCTGGTCAACCAGGTTTGTAGCCAACGTGTTTACCACTTCGACTACAGCAGCCTTTTATTAAAGGTGGGTTCTACCAATACAAAAAATTTTTTCCATTCGCTTTAAATCGAATTTGAATGATTGACTTGGCTGTGCTCCAATAAGATATGGTAGAATTAGCGCATCTGCTTCCACAAAACGATCACTAATAAATCGGGTTATCATAGTTAGTTTTGTTTTGCCTTTCGATACACCGACTACTGCACTTCCCACCCCATAAATTCCTGTCTTACTTTTGATTTTTTAATTGTTTTTATTTCTTGCTTTTCCTTAAAAATTCAAGCTTTCTCTCTGATTAATATCGTTTTCGATTTTAATAGTCGTTGTTTTAGCCACGACTAAAGCTTTCTCTTTAATTTAATCGCTGTTTCTTCTGTCATGACCAACGCTACTTTCTTCAATTTAGTCACTGTTTCACTCCACTTTTTATCGAAGGACCATGTATAGTAAGACACTCTTTCTTTAATTTTAAATTTCATCTTATATATAAAACAAAGAAACAATATACTTTAGTATAGATAAGATATTGTTAATATGCTCATGTCTTTATTTTAAGTCTGGAAATTAGTGATACACATCTAACGACTTATATGTAATAAAAACAGTCTGGCGACTTGGTTTTATTACCGAGACGCACATTAAGGATAAGTACATATGTATATTTTTATCTTTTAAATATTTTTATTTATATACTAAAGGTCAAAAATACATTGCTGTTTTTGTTTATTTTAGTTCTAAGGCAACACATTTTGAACTGGTACCATATCATTCGCCCAACAACTTCATACTTTGTTTAAAGGCTTCGTAAATCGGCATGGCCGATTTATTTTTTGCGATAATGCAAAATATTTTGCTGGCGCCCATAATCAGCTTAAAGAGTTAAACGAAAAACTGCTCTCCGAGCCCATAATCAGATTGAAGAGTTAAACGAAAAACTGCTCTCCGATAAAAATGTGGCTGAAATTAAGACAAATTGCTCAACGAATAGTTTTGAATTTTGTTTCATTCCCCCCAGGGAGAGGCAGCTGTTAAATCTGCAAAAACATTGCTGATTAAAAAATCTTGCTCAAGCCCATCTTTTACTAGAAGAATTTTAAACTTTAGTGGTTGAAATAGTAGCCATTTTATATTCTCGGCCGATAGGTCCAATGTCAGATGATCCAAGCACTAACACCTGGTCATCTTTTGATTAGTTCTTCTTTGGTTTCCACTCCGCAATAAACGCTTGGTAACACACAATTATCAATACTTAACCGATGTTTTTGGCAGTTATGGTCCAGATATTATCTGCATTCACTGCAACAACGCTCTCAATTGTCTAAAGCGCAACCAAATATTAAAACTGGTGATTTAGTTATTATTCATGAATATAACACACCTCCTCACGACGATTTCTGGTACAGATGGACACATTCAAGTTGTCGAATTTAAAACCGCCAATGACTCATGCAAGTTATAATAATTATTGAAATGTTGAAGGAGATCACTTATAGTCACCTGCCCGTCACTGATGAAAGTGCCATCACTCTTTGTTAATCCATTTATTTGTTTGCTAACCCCATTATTTTGTTGTTAATTCCTTTGTTTGTTTACTCGCTACATTGTTGTTGATTGGTATTAATATTTACATGTACATGCATTTATAATTTTCGAAGATTTTGTTTTATTACAACTGTGATCAATTTTCAGTTTTGTAGCCCAAATATGTACATACTTTAATTTTAGTTTTTAGTCTCAAATTTTAAGTTAATAAGGAACCACGTATACAAAAAAATTTCTTGCGTCTTTGTTAATTAATTTTAAAATAGTTAATTTTTTAGGCGACAATCTACTTATCAGCAGTTACAATTAGTTAATAACGGCTTCACATTTAAATATAGTACTTTATGTTCCTTTTAATATAAAAATTAAAAAATGCAATTTGAGGAGTAGATCGTTTTGTTATTGCAATACATTGAAGATATAAAAACAAAGTGGAAAGAAATAAAATTTTTAAGATTTTGTACAAGCTTTCCATGTAAAATACAAAAAATACAAAGTTTTCTACTTAACTGCAAAAATATGGAACTATCATTCTGCTCTGCCAGCTTAAGCGGGTTGTTGAGAGCATACCAATACCATTATCTAATTCAGATTTTTCGCAAGATGAAGCCTTGTTGCAGCTTGGATTAGGTTGTGATAAATATTTAATATTAAGAAAGGCATTAAGAGAAATAGACATTATGTTTTTATCATCGTATGATGCACGTCACGCCAAAAAATAGATACAGTATACACTCTTCTACAGTATACAGCATCAAGAATGGTTTCAGTCTTTATAACAGAGCAGTTTGAAAAAGTTAACTTTTTAGCTTCAATAAATCTACAATGGGGATGTGACCGGTTATCATTGCCTTCCGAATACAAGCCAGTTAGCGATGGTCAAATGTCTGCTCACTACAAAAGGGTATTTAGTTCCATTAAGAATTCGAATATATAACAAAGCAAATATTGCTTTCTTTACAATTACAATCGAAATAGATAAATATTTTTTTATACATCTTTTGACATGAATTTAATATTAATTGATCGAAAAGTAAGCAATGGTTGACAGGAGCCTAATCTAACTGCGACGGGATTTAACATTGGCAAGCCACTCGTAGGATGTGGAAGTACAAATTCTAGAAACACAGCAGGACGATTTTTAAGTATTTTGAAACCACCTCCAAAATAACACGAATTAATATGAAATTTAAACGATAATTAAACATAATTTTAATACTATAAATAGTAAACACAAAATAAAAACAGCTATTAGCGTAATATCCTTAGAAAGAAAGAAACGAACACTTCATAAATGATTAAGATACGGAAAAGTAATAATTGAAAAAAATATTCGGAACTGCAAACATGTTTACTGCTTAACTCAAGGAAGTGTTATGGCAGACCCAAAATGACAGTTTTAGTAATTTAATCTTATTATCTTATCATGTCTTATCATGTGTGGCAAACGTTAGATTTGTTACAGAAATTAACCATTTGAAAGTAGAAAGCATTCAAATATTTCCTATACCTCTTAAAATCTGATTATTTCACTAAAATGGTATAAAAAATTATAATAAATGTTTCAGTTTATTTGACCTAAGTAAAATTTACTCGCCTTACTTTCAGCATAGCAGAGGGTTATTTGAGCTTAAGTTTTTAAGGGGGTGGCACAATGTGGTCCCAAAGCTAGGTGCCTCGCACATGCATATTTTTTTTAATGCTTGGATTATATAAAATTTTTGAATGATATAAAAAAATTTTACATTTTTTTAGGTCAATACCTACGAAATAGTGTCTAAATCTTCGTGTTTATAGCTTAAAGCATTTTAAGATTAAAATTTTTGAAATTTTGATACCCTGGTCTAGTTTTTTCATAATGTTGAGTAAAATTTGTAGAAAAAGTTTTGGAGTTTCTTATCAAAGTTAGCGAGAAAAATTTAAAATATTTTGAAAAAAAAATATGTACATATATACAATTTTCAACTTAAATTTTCCATTTTGTTTATTTTAGCCTAAAAAGGGTCACCAATTTTATTTTTTTGATAAGAAAATTTCTAAATGAATATATAAACATTTTGTATTTTTGTTTAAGCTAACTACATATATGTGTGTACGTTGTCACCAAATTTCGCATCAAATTGTTTATCACCTATTTGTTCTAACATCTCAAAGCTTGGTTCGGAAAAAGAGGACTACTATATAAAGGCTGTAAGTATTTCATTAGCTCTATACATATGTGGACTTTATAAGCAAAAGAGAAAAAAAGTCCTATATTGGGATGTTTGGTCCTTGTTTTAGGAGTAGTGGGATTTTCTTTATCTTAATGTTGCAGAATTATTTTTAGTTGACTTAAGTTGACTAACTACAAATGCAAAAAAAATTATTTGATTTTTTCATAATTAAAAATAATTTTAGTTTCCTCAAATTGAAACGTTTTGACCATGCCCAGAAAAAAAATAAAAAAAATTCATGGCTTCTACTTAAATAATCTGGTTAATTTAGGAAAAAATCATGATTTTACCATTAGTTTTACATTGTCAAGCATAGGTTCACATTAACAAAACAGCTTGGTAATAAACAAATGCCTAAAACTAGTAAAAATTAGGTAATTATACGTTTTTCTATTAAATTTTGTTTATAATTTCTTTTCTCTGAACTTTCACGAGTTTTCATGAGTTCAAATGATTTTACTCAACTAGAACAAACGAAGTTATTAAAAATGGATTATAGAAAATAAGTGTATAAAAAGCAATGAAAATACCTTTGATCTTTAAACTACTTCAGTTAATTTGCTGGGTAATTACTTTAATCGTTATCATATGTATTTAAAAATTTTGTTTTATTATTTAATTTTTTTGTACTTTTGTGATTGGCTTAAAAGTTAAAATAATGGTGTTTAAATATCAAATTTTAAAATAAAATTATATTTGAATTCAATATAAGTAAATGTTATTTTTTACGTTATTGATATATGTACTCGTATGGTATTAAGTTATTGTTTCTATAGTCAATGCAAAGTAACATAAAAATAAATGCTGAAGGAAAATGTTATTTACACGAATCACTTGATAAAATAATAGCGCACTGCCACATCCTCCTCCTATGGTGCATTAAATGTCCCGATGATGCAACTAGGATTTCTGTTTCATTGTTCCTAAGCCGCAACTGTCTTCCTAGAGTTGTTTGAATTTTTCTTACTACAGGATTAGCTTCAGCCTGATATATAGCGGTAAAAGTTTGATTAATACCTAACAAAAAGTTATTTTTTTCCGTTAATACAGAAATCAATTAAATACCATTATCATTGTGTAACTTCCTTGATATCCGTGGTATCTAAGGATAAACTTCATTAAACAGTTTTCGGCAGTTGCTTCATGCGGCTTGGGCAAACATTTATCTTAATCTAGTTAAGTGAAGTAACTCCATTAAAAAAATATATATAGAGTTGACAGAGAATTAAAAAATTAAAAAAAAATTACATAAAGATGCCATCGGCTCTTAATGGGTAAAGCATTTTTTTAAGTTTTAGTATTTCCTTAAAGATCTCTTAAAAAGATTTTAAATGACATCCGTTATTCCGAAAATAGGCGAGTGCGAATACTTTTACTGTATGTATTTTTTTATTTTTTAATTCTGTATAGCTCCGTATATTTCTTTTTTTGATTGGAGTTACTTCATTGTACCGGAAGCTTATTTTTTTAATTCTCTGTCACCTCAAGCACTCTTACTTGTTAAATTTGAGACTTTTAAATTTTGTAGTAGCGAGTTTTTAAAAATCTTCAAAATTTCTTTTGGAGAGTAGTAATTTTGTGGAAAAAAAATTAATTTTACTGCCAATATATTTTCTGATTTATGATTACAGTTTTAATTTTATATGATAGAAAAAAAAAATTAAAAAACAAAATTTTGACCCCAAAAAAGTTTTTTTATATTGAAAACTTTAAAACCCTATAATCTTGTAAACTATAAGTCCTAGAGCCTTAAAACCGATAATCTATGATCACAATTTTAATGTACTTTGATAAATAAGAAAACATTAAAAAAAATCATAATTATAGATAATCTTGTAAAACTTTTTAAATGTTTATTAATGCATAAAATCATTTTTCCGGCTACGTTTATACAAACTTTACAGATTATTTTCTAAATTTGTCTGATTAAGGGTAACGTTGTCCTTAATCTTGGGCTACTTTAAAATGATATGTGCTCTGACCTAGATACATTACATTAACAGATGTCAATTGTTTTTTTTGAAAATGCTTTTTTTTTGAAAATTTAATTTAAATAAATTAAAAGATCATCAAATAAATTCTAATACAATAAAATATATAATGTAAATGTTGCGGTTAAATAAAATTTTATTGCGGCGAAAACCTCAGAGTAATAATAAAATGGAAAGGGATAATCGCAAATATTATAAAAAAAATGTTTAAGACATACTTAACTCTACTCCTTCTTGAGTTTTCTGGAATTGGCGTTAATACAAAAATGGCTACATGACGATTACTTTCTGAATAGCCATTAAACTACAATTGTAGCGAGTACCAGAACTCAAAACCAGAGTGGACAAATAAATATAAATTAAATGAGTTACCACACATAATTTATATAAAAACAGACGTTTAAAAAGAAAGTTATTTGAATCTGCAACATTCCGCTACCAATGAGTCGATCAGGACGACTTACCATCAATATCAAGAACAGCCAACTTGGATGCTGGGCGCCACAATTTCCCAACTACAGTCTTAACCAGTGCCGAGCGCACTTGACCATCGGCCGCCACAATAAGTTCCTTAAAAATACCCTTTTTCGGTTCGCCCCGTATTTCGTTGTCATCACATTTAATCACAACGTTCCCGATCGGCAGTGGCTTTACGCGTTGATACTACTTGGTACGTCATAGCAAGTGCGGGAGATATTCAAGTACCCACTTTTTCCAGAAGGTTTTTTTCAATTGGTGTAGTATATGCCACTGTTTTTTAAGAACGACCTATTCCCCAACAGCTGGAGTTCGCACAACATTTGGGCAACCAATTAAAAAATGATTGGGTGTTAAAAGCTCACCTTCCTTGCTTTCCAACAAAAGATGGCGGGAGTTCTCTAATTTTTCCGCTTCTATTAAGAGGCTTTTTAAAGTTTCAATTTGTGGTGCTTTTTCCTTTAATGAAAATGATAAAACGTTTTTAACACTACGCACCACAGGTTCCCACGCTCCATCAACTGACGGATTGGCTGGAGTATTAAACAGCCATTCGATTCCGCGTCGTGTGCCTTCATTCGCTAGTCTTGCATCGTCTATAATAAACTATTATTAGAAAGCTTCCGTAAAGTTTATCCCTCTTTCGCTTCTTATACGCATGGGCACTTCTCTACCATTAATAAAATTACGGATGCACAGTATAAGCGCATCAGTGGATACGTCTCTTGCTAATTCCACGTATATGGCTCTCACAGTTAAGCAAATGAAAAGATGTATTTACCTTTTTAAGATCGGCGACCACTTGATACTGTAATGGAACCAATAAAATTTAGACCCGTAGACGTAAACGGTGGCGTGAGCCTATCCACGTGATGTTGTCCCATCAAGGCATGTTGAGGCGCAGCTTTTCTATTCTTGCATTCCAGACAATTATTTTTAATTGATGTTACCACTTGTCGCAAGAAGACGACCAGAGATTTAGTACGAATTGCCGCGCATATAGCTTCCTGGTTTTTGTGCCTAAATTCTACGTGGTAATGCTTTACGATTAACTTTGTGATAAAATGTTTTTTTGGCATTATTATTGGTTCCTTTGTAATTTGAGCAACACACTAAGCATTATTAATAAGTCCAGAGATACGTAGCGATCGATCTTGTGGTAAACACGGCGTCAATTTATATATGGGACTCTTTTTAGAAACTGTTTTATTTTTTAATTTTAAGATTGTATTTCCTGGAAAACTCTTCCTGCTTAGCAATTTGGCACCAAAACTTGCGTCTTCCATAGCTTTATCCGTTAAGTACGAAGGAGGCTTTAAAATAGATGTCTTCTGATGCGAAGTATAGCATTTAAAAATTTTAATTGCACCAACAATTTAGCATCTGATTCTTAATAACTTGTAGTATCTTAGTTTCTCGTGATATGGAATTAGTGGATCAACGTTTGTTATTGTCAAGAGATATTTGGATTTCTTTTTATAGTCAACTTTATGTGCTTCAATATCCTCAGGTAATTTGAGCCATTCCCAAGCATTGGTTTTTAAAAACTGAGGTCCATTTAACCACTTGCAATCGATTACATTTTCAGAAAAATAGCGAGGTCTTAAAGCATCGTCGGCAGGGTTTCTTGAACCCGGCACCCACCTCAAATGCTTTACCACCGAGGTATCTAATATTTCAGCGATATGATGGGATACGACCTGCTTATAAATTCGATAATTTGAACTTATCCAATTTATAACTGTCTTGGAATCGGTTAAAAACGTTATTTCCCTCGGTTTTATGTTATGACAGTTACATCGAATTGCGTCCTTTAATTTAACGCCCAGAACAGCGGCCTGTATTTCGATCCTGGAAATAGACAAAGGTATTATTGTGGCACACTGAGATTTTCCCGCAATCCTCCTCCAGTAGCCAACAGCCGCAAATGCCATCTCGCTTGCATTTCCAAAAATATGTAAATCGACCACTGCTGCAGGGTCCGTAAAATACGTTCCATAACATCTTGGAATTTTTATTTGTCGCACATTTTTCAGATATTCTTACCATTCATACCATCTTTTGTATATTCCTTCCGATATTGGTGCACTCCATTAGTATTTAAGATCTTATAACTATATTCGCTAGGAAAGCAAACGGTTCGAATATCGACATTGTCAGCCAAAGTACTTCACTTTTTGTTGAAAATTTTAACGTAAAGCGAAATGTGTCATCGGTTGGTGACCAAAATAGTCCCAGGGCTTTTTCAGTTATTGTGTCATTTCTGCATAACTCCGTTAACTCTTAATTATCATTCTTAGTTTCTCACCTATAACAGAGCCAACAAATTAAAATGAGTTCGATACGAAGACTCTCAGCTCAAAACTAGTGTCAAAAACTAACACTAAACCAAAGTATCCACGTAGTCGTCAACATATTGACGGTCAACAATTGCTTAAAAGGCTCTCGACCCAAGTTCCTTTCCTCATGTACATTTGGATGCAAATTTTTTACGAACTAAACAGAGCGCGGCGAACTGGTTGAACTAAAAATCATAGCTTTCATAATATTAATACCAGGGACCTTGAGCTTTCGCAGTCGCGCCATAAAAATCGTTGTGCTGCCTGATCTTGTTGCCAAATTTTAATGGGATAAACCATCGCTCTGATGTCTGCACAGACTTCAACCTGGCACTGACGAAATTTAAATAATATCGATGGAAGGGGCTTTGGTTGATAAGTATTTGGACCTTTGATTAATCTTGATTTGAAGGATATACCTTCAATACCCCTTCTGCAGTGAAAACAAGACAGCGTTTATTGCCTTTGTTTATATTAATAATAACAAAATGAGGTAAATACCAAGTGCAATCGTGTTCAACTTTAGCTTCTTTAGGAGACAATTTTCCTGCATTACATTTTTATACATATTCGCCAATTTTGTCTTCATACCAATTGGCCATGTCCTTATTTTTTTTTAACTTTGCCTCGACTCCGTTAAGATGTTTCAAGGCCATAGAAAAGCTATCCTTATATTCGAAATCACTCTGCTTTCAAAGGAGCCCAGTTTCATAATACTGATCCTTTTTCCAGTCGTTCCCTTGAGTATTTCTTTAGATCTTATGACATTCTCGGACGTGACAGTCAAGGTAATATGTTCGGAAACTTGTCGTTCTA
This sequence comes from Cistogaster globosa, assembly GCA_937654795.1. Taxonomy (NCBI): domain Eukaryota; kingdom Metazoa; phylum Arthropoda; class Insecta; order Diptera; family Tachinidae; genus Cistogaster; species Cistogaster globosa. The sequence goes on from OW569407.1 coordinate 46,331,443, forward strand.
TATCGTCAAAATTGCAAGAGTCGATTACGCATACAGTGGCTTCTGTTACTTCTTCATTAAAGCCGAACAAAATATTCCCTAACTTTGTCTGATGTACGGAAAAATTATCATCTAACTTTATAATGTTTATTGGGCATACAAGGCTTGAATGTGACAGACCAAAAAGTAATTAAGGCATTTTATGATGATAATCATCAATTTCAATGCCATTTAAAACGGGAAATTTAATTTCAAATTTATTAAATTGCAAGTCTTGCGGTGGCAGCTTCAAATTCGTCGTTCTTACACTTTTCATTATAAAGCCACAATATTCCCTAGCTAGATTTTATATATCTAAATTATTTTTGTAGACATCTCATTTGAGGTCTTACCTCCAATCCAGCCAAGAGAAAAGTTACTTCTTTGTCCTTGTAAACCAATTTGTTTTGCTATTTCCTCTTCTAAAACCGATATTTTTGATTCATCATTAATTAAGCAATAACATTTAGAAAACCCTTGTGACCTTTTAATTGCACTGGTAAATATTTAAACAGCGTTTGTTTTTTCAAAGAAGTACCAACAATAGTATTTACGGATGTACTGCCATTACTAATATTTTTATCAGCCATTATCATAGTACCGTCATTTTCATTCTTACACTACGTCTTAACGAGCCATTGATGCGTTCCCACATGAACAAAATGTCGGCAAAATAGGGAATAAAAATTTGTTCATGTTTTTTACGTGGAGAAAACGTGGCGATGTTCATGTACTGTTTGTTCACAGTTTTTAATATATTTTTATTTATTTATTATTGTTTTTTTTTAATTATATAAAATTACATATGAGTAGAAAAGTGTACAGTTTTTTTGATCTACACATTGCCTCAATTTAATTTTTTTAGAATTTTTTAAAATGAAATTGACGTTTGATGGCAGACATCGTTGTTCGAACAAAGGTTCTGACAACGCTGTTTAAACAAGAACATGACATCGACAACGATGGTCTATACAAGCCATTTTAATGTGCGAACATGAAAGTGTTTAATGATTGAACCAAGACATATTAATATACTAGGTAGTAGCAGTAGAGCAGCTGACTCTTTTGCTTACGTTTTCAGATGTATAAATTTGTTTATACTTATTTTTTCCTATAATTTCTTTTGTAATATCATGTGACGTGGAAATATATTTTAAGCTTCTATAGAACAAAAAAGTGTGTAAAAATCTATTATGAAGCTGTATTTTATCCATTTACCGCACCTTATCCGCGTAATTACAGCCATAACGGCTTCCATACGTATATTTCTTCATCGCATGTAAGTTCTGTGAAATGACTAAAAGTAATAATATTCATTTTTTTTTCTACAGCTGACATTGGGACAAATAACCGAATAACGACGACAAAAGTGAAATTTCGTTAAATGCAATCTTGTAATATGTTCTATATGCTAGTACGTTAGTTACTTATATCCATCATCATATTATAATAAGAATATAAATATTGTAACAGAACCCGTCTAACCAAACAACAGTTAATATAATACTAGAGCAGCATCTATAATGTTGTAAGAAAACAAGTATGAAAGTGTTGACTTTGTCTAAACAAATTGATACTGATTAGTTGATTAAAAAGATAATGTTTACAATATACACAAACAAAGTACATAGATGCGAAGAATGCTGATGAAGAATGTAGCGATCCAGAAAAAGATACATTTTATTTTGCTAGTGTCTAAGATTTATTTTTTTCTATGGAAAACGTTCGCATACATTTGTAAATATTTCTAAAAATTTTTGGTAATTAAATTAATTTTAATTCCTATATATAATATCCACGGCTCATATCATGATTGAAAAAAAAAAATAAAAATATATATTTACCAGAAAAAAAGGATATGACTAGTTTTAATCCCAAACATTATTTTAGGATAAGAAATATTTGTTTTGTCCTTATGATGAATATATTGTAAACATATTTTAAGATAAGAAATACTCTGGTAATAACAAAATCCAATTTTTACTAATAAACATAAGCAGTTTTAAGATAAAATTTTTGGAAAGAAATTACATAAAAGGATGTATCCTTAAAATAACGACATTTATTAAGAACATACATATATGAATAATGCTAAGTGTACTAATAATACTCAAGAAAAAAAAAATACTAAAGTAATGCGTAAAGCACTATAAAGAAACATTATTTTTTTATAACAAAAAACAAATCTTTTACTTTGCTTATATCTCAGCAGCACCATAGCTTCCACGTACAGACTAATATAGGTTTATGTGCATCATTGCTTACATTTTACAAAATACCTACAAAATTCCATTTTTGTCCTCGTATTTCGGTAATTAGTTCCTATGTGCAGCGTTAGTTGATTTTGACATCTGAAAACATATTTTATTATTATTGTTGTAGTTGTTTTAGAACTACTATTATCTCTTAAATTAATATGCCTCGGATTGAACAAACCAATGTCTCGTCAAGACGGCCTGTTACATTACAAAATATTTCCATTTTTATTACATTTTTTTGTCTTTGTGCAACAAATTATTATGATACATATTTTGTGCATTTAAATAAATTACATTAGCGACGATTATTATATTTCAATAAGATGTGACCAGAGTGTAAACAACTAAAACGAGGATGATTACTTTTACAAATTTCCATCGATCTCCTGCTGAGAAATTCCTGAACTTTGTTCACTAGCTTAAATATAGATTCTGCTTGCACATTAAACAAATTGCTTGACGACTTGTAATACCAATGATGACTTTTCACGTTTGTAATATGCTGTTTCATTTTTTTGTCCATTTCAGTTGGTAAAGATATGTAAGTGGCGATTTCCTCTAGCCATGCAATGAATTCCCGTACGCTTCGATATCGCCCTAAATTGTTTAATGAGAACACTCCTCACGCTTTGTTAGTGTCAGCTTATTGACCAACTCATCTTATAAAGTTGGGTTACACAAATGCGGTGTTGCACTGGCATTCTCTAAGAAAACTGTTAACTTTTAACCATAGAACTACATATAATTAACAATTTCATGAATTCTGCTTCCATGTATGGATGGGAACGCACGTACTTTAGAGATTTGACTGCATATTAACGTTTTCTGGATTAATCAAATAGGCTTCAACTTTAGCCTTTTGTAAACGCGTCAGATTTTCTAAATTTGTATAGTTGTCATTTATTGTTCTTTTTTTATAGGCTACAGAGAACATTGGTCATTGCTCTAGTTGACCATTAAATTCTGGCAAGTCGTATGATTTACATATAGGGCGACATTCACGAGAGTAATCTGGGCTATTCGACTGAGCGAAGGCGGCACTTGCGGTATTAACGAAATTAGAGGTCATTTGATTTGGCAATGTGGAAGTGAACAACTGCGTCGACTGTGGCATAAAGTTTTGCATAGACGATAATGGCGTATTATTTTGTGTATGTAATAGCGGAGTAAAGTTATTGCTTTGCGTGGCCGGTGACATATATGTGTTTAAATATGAGAGGGGTGTATAGTTAGTTGTTTGTATGGATGACTATGGTGTGCAGATCCAATCGTTCTAGTTGAGTGTGCAAATTTACTAGCTTCCCATCGGGTAGTTGTGATAAAGACTCTGTAGTTGGTGATGAGGACGGCAAGTTGACTTTTTCCATTAAAGCATGCAACGTTTTCTTGAGGTTACGGACTTCCTGCATATCTGCGGCTTGTTCGACTACGGTTTTCTCATGTTCATCCTCGTTGGCGAAGTGTTCGAGTTGACTTTCTTTTTCATCAGACATCGTTTTACTTTGTAAGCGTTGGCCAACTAGTTTCATAGAATGACCACGGGGTTTCATATAATTCCAAGAACCCACGACAGTAAAATAATAAAACATGTTGCGGCAATAACCTCAGAGTAATAATAAAATGGAAAGGAATTTTCGCTTGATTTTTCAGCTTGTTTTATTATCTAAATTTACAATAATTTTTAGCAAATACAATGAAATAAAAAATATGTTTTAGACTTACTTAATTCTACAACTCCTTGACTTTTCTGGAATTGGCGTTAATTCAAAAATGGCTACCTGACGATAACTTTCTGTGTAGCCATTAAGCTATAATTGGACCGAGTATTAGAACTCAAAGCCAGAGTAGACAATTAAGTACAATATAGCCACGAAAAGGTGTTCAATAAGTTGCTTACGTATTTCACAGGCTTTTCGTTGACTTTGGACATATTATAGTTAGCCCTTAAGGAGTTCAAGGTCAATTTTAAATAAAAATATATTTATTTAACATAGTTTTTTTCCGACATCATCAGGGATTTTTTATTAAATCTGGCAACATTATAATTCAAAATAAAATCTTAGTAAATTACAACAATAATCTAAATGCTAAAATAAATTTACTTACATATATATATATATATATATATATATATATATATATATATATATATATATATATACATATATATATATATATATATATATATATATTTCAAATTAATGTCATGAAAATGTAACATAAATAACACTGTGAAACACCAAAATTATTCAGGGGTTCTCATATACCAATTTTGTTTTGTTGGAGTCCATGGAAAACGAAAATACCTTTGGTTTTTTTAGGTCACTTCGAAAAGTGGTTTTATACCGGTAAATGTAGAGAAAAACGCGTATTCTTATATTTTCAGATTTACACAGGCATAACTTCTTCGTTTTACGACAGCTTTCTATTATTTTTTCAATTTTTAGAAGGTGTGAGTATTATCTTTTAAACAAGATACATATTTTTAAAATCGATTGACAAATGGCTAAGTTACACTGGTTGAAATGTGAAAAAAAACGCATTAAAAAACAAAAAGTTTTTTTCACCGGGCTCTAGGCTGCTTATGAGATACCAAACAATGTATTCTTTTATTATAATGAGAAAGGATAATTAATTAGCTTTCAGAAGTGGGTAACAACAATAAGATCGGTTAAAAATTGATGAATTATGCAATTTTTTGTGTTTTAACCTTTTGGTTTTTATTTAGAAATTTCTTAAAATAAATGACTCATGCAATTTCGACGTGCACTTTTTTTCTGAAAACCCACCAACCACAACAAGATTTATCCTAAAAACAAATTCTAATTAACCCATTAATGTCCATTGTACCTGTTTGAGTACAGAAAGGGTTTAAAAAAGAGTATTTTATACAGTAAAATAGCATACTAATTAAGCCATTTTACCTGTTTAGTTCGGACTAAAAAACACACATTCCAAACTGCTCTTTTTTTATGACTTACAATAAATGTTAAATGCTTTGTACTTACATATTTACATATTATATTACAAAAAAGTCAAGATTTATACCTTTTTTAATAAAAAAAACACATTCAACAAATGTACACATTTATTATTGAAAATTTTCAATAAGCTTGGTAAGAAACCAAATTTATGAAAAATTTATACATGAACTTATATATTGAGAAGAAAACTAATTGTATTTTCTACTTTATCTTTACCTAAACCATACGATTATAATTACTCAACACTGAATAATTATTCTCCCATTTTACAACCCTAAGCAACGGTCGGATTGGCAAGAAAGAGTCTCTGGTGTCCACCATATACCAGCCCTAACACAAATCTCTCCAGAATTCCAATTTAATACATGGTCCTTTTTAACAAAAGAAGTACATACAACATACATACAGAAATGAGGTAAATCTCTTGTTGATAAAACAAAAATCATCAGTACTAAACCTACAATCAAGTAAGTCATACTAATGGACAAACATGTTAAGAAATGTTAGAAATCAATAAAAAATTAATAATCCAAAGCAAAAAAATAAATCCAAACGAAATTATACCAAGATTTAATTATTTGAACAAAAAATTTACAGAAAGAAAGTTAAAATCAATCAATTAAAAAAACTAAACACAAAAACAAATATCAAGCAATACATTAAAAAAGGAGAACAACTTCTTGTATTAGTTAAATTTAAAATAAAAACACCACTTAGAAAACCAAATATATAATTAAAATAGTGTTTCATATTAAAAAAAAAAGGAAATATGCAGAAAACATAAAAAACCTAACGGAAAATAGTTTGTCAAAAAAATAGGAAATTTAACATGTCCTATATTTACATTCGTGTGAACACATAAAGCGGCTATTAGATGGCCAAACTTGGTATGTGAACATGATGTGATTGCATACCATCGCATTCGTGTAATAGTGCAAAATGCATATTTGTCAACTTGGTTAGACGGTTTTCAAAAAATTTTGATATTGAAATCCTAACTCATCAAACCATTCTTGGATGCAATGTTTGACCGTCTAAAAGCCTCTTTACAAAAAGCTAAAAGAAAAAAAAAAAACAATTTGTACACAAAATTACAAAACCACTTGTGAAATAACTTTAAAACAGTTATATCAATTGTAATAAAAGACTGAATATCAATTTCCATTTGCATAAGTTCTCTTCGGTTATCTGTTTCACACAGAAATTCTCAGTTTCGTGTTTCAATTTTAAAAGAGGAATTCTCTTAATCTCAGAAAATATGCAGTCCGCACAGGGGTGCCAGATGATTTTGATAAGAAATCGGCATATTTTCACAAAAAAATCTGCAAAATAACCGGCAAATAAATAATGCCCTTTTTTAAAAACAATCAAAACTATTTTATTAAAAAAAAAATCAACAAAACAGAGCAATTCAGTAATTAATAATGTTAACAACATATAAAATTACAGAAAATCTATAAAAATAATCGTTTATAAATAAACTGTTTTATAGTGGAAATAATCCAATATTTGGCTTAAGTCCAGTTTACGGGCACCGCTCCAAAAGAAAAAAAGTTGTCTACGGGGTGTAAAATTCAATTCTAAGCAAAAAATGTTAAATAAAATATTTGGCCTTAACCCTTAGTTCCGGAGTTAAGGGCCTCCGAAGTTTTTATGTTTAAAATGGCATATATCGAGCATTTGATGACACAATGGGACTATATGGGTATCATTGGAACGGTAATTTAAGCGGTTATCTTATTAAACAAGAAAAAGAAAAAAATTTGCTAAAGAAAAATCTTTAGAAACCGACCGGCTTCGGTTGATGATGAGAAAATCTTTGCGCCCGGCCGAAGGCCGTCTATGCAGGAAATCTTTAGAAAGCGAAGCTGGTGTTGGTCATACCAAAGAGGAGAAAATCCATGCGTCGGCCGAAGGCCGGCTACGCTGGAAATCTTTAAAAAGCGAAGTCGTTGTTGGACATACCATAGAGGAGAAAATCTTTGCGCTCGGCCGAAGGCTGCTACGCAGGAAACCTTAAGAATTCCTATTAGACTTAAAGATTTTGAATAAAGTTATGTTTATATGGAAAAATCGTTTTTTTAGCCTTACCTGATTTTTTTTTTTGTTTTATTTTTACTTGTTTTCCTATTTCATTGAATAGGCCCTTTCTAATGATACCCAACAGTTCTAGAAAACACCATTTTTACATTTTTTTACTGGCTTTTTTGTTGGGATAAATTACTGCTGAGATATTTCTTTTGCTGTAGTGTTCATTCCATTTATTACATAAGTAATTCTACTTTTCTCATTTTCATTTATTAAAATTCAAGATCACGTTCATTTGGTAGAAAGAATTGACTTGATACCAAAAATTTGTGATATTTCATTTTAATATACTATTTAATTTAATATAATTTTTTTATTTTATTTATTTATTATGTAAATAAATGGGTTATTTATATTAATATATTAAAAATCACATTAAAATAAATTAGTTTAAAGGGATTGATTAGCCCATTTTCACAATACAATTTTTCAGGGCACAACGACCTTATTAGCGGTCGTTTCTTAATGTTACAAATGAAGTCAAAAAGTAATGCACACAAAAATTTACCGCGCTTAAGAGTTTTACGAAAAATCGGCAAATATGGCAGGCCTGAGTCCACAACTACCAAACAGAAAGATAATATATAATGCAAAGAGTTTAATAGCGAAAACTTACAACATCTATATAAATACGTAGAAACAAAAAAAACTCATCTACAATTTTTTGATATTATTTTATTCAACTTAATACAATTTCATATATACATACACAAAAAAAAAAAAAAAAAAAAAACATATAAAAATAAAAGAAAGAGCAAGAGAAAATATTAAAGTTCAAAGTTTGGTACATTAGAAGATTGGTTTGTACATAAAGTAAAATTTATCTTATTTCTATTCCTTTTCAATGTTATAATTAATTAAACTTAATAATTAATTAATTAATTATTTTTTAAAAATCTATAAAAAAAGACAATAAAAATGTTAATAAAAAAATAATAATATATTCCAACTTCATCCTACATAAAGGAAAAACTTAGCACTAAATTTATAAATTAGACAACAAATGGAAGAGCAAAGAATACATTTTTTAGTAATAATAAATTTGTATAAAAATTATTTTACACACACAGTTTTTTATTTAAAATTTTTCAATATATTATTTGGTATAATAAATATACACATATACCGTGTCTGCTTTGTAAATGTTTAACAAAGTCAGTATTGCCACTGAGCTTTAGTCTGTAATTACTATACATAAAATAAGTTCTAAAAAATACAAACAGAAATTAATTTCATTACCAAATTTGTTACAATTGAAGTAAAAACTTGATTGTACTACACAGTTAAGAAAAATATTTAATTAATAGTAAACCAATTTTGTTTTTAATTTTTTTAATCGTAACAACCCATTTTGAAAAAAAAAACAAGAAATAAAAAAAAAATTAAAATCTAGATTATTATCTTCTTTCCTCCAGTCAGAATTAATGATTCTTTAACAACTTGCATTCTGCAACTATAAACTCTAGTGCAATAGTCAGGCCCTACCCTAATTATCCTTTGAACAAAAAGTTGTATTTTTTCTGAAATAAAAACTTCACATAGCGAATCACACGCAAACCCGCCTTTAAACGAGCGTTTTAGTTTTGACTGCAAACACTTATTGTCATTTTTGCGAAAAATTTCACAATTCGGATGCTGCAGATCAATCAAAACTATTTTGGAGATAAAATTAAAAAATGCAGCGGTAAGATGGTTAAAATTACAAACCTCTTACGAGAAAATTATATTTTATTTATTATCTTTTTAATCTTTTTAATTCATCAGAGTCGTCCAACAAAGACATAGCCAGTGGGTTGACATGATTACTTAGTCTTGTTAAATATTTTTCGCTGTATGACTTTATTGTTTCTTTCACTGTTTGAATATTGAGGTCATTATGTATTGGTTCGTTAGATATATACCAAGGTGATTTAACAATTAGTCTTAAAGTCTTAGATTGGTATCTTTGAATTATTTCAATATTTGAATGGCTTGCAGTTCCCCATAATTGAATTCCATAGGTCCACACAGGTTTAAGAATAGCTTTATAAAGTTTTAATTTGTTTTCAATACTAAGTTGAGATTTGTGTCCAATTAACCAGAAAAGTTTTCTGTTAGTTATATTTAAATGTTGACGTTTATTCTTTATATGTTGCTTCCAAGTAAGTCGACGATCCATATATAAATCAAAGTATTTAACGCAATCATTTTTAGGAATTTGAATGTTATTAATATATAGACTAGGACAATCGCCCTTTTTTAATGTAAATGTAGTGTAAACAGACTTTTCTGCATTTACTTTAATTTTCCATTTTTTGAGCCCTGATTCAATCAAATCCAGTTCATACTGTACATATCTAGAAGCAATTACGGGGGAATTATCAGTTGCTAATATTGCAGTGTCGTCTGCATAAGTGGAAACATTCACATAGTCTACAGTTGGCATGTCAGCGGTGAAAATAGTATACAACTTCGGACTAAGCATGCTGCCCTGTGGAACCCCAGTAGTAATATCAAAAATATTCGATCTCTCATCAGCTAATTTTACAAAAAATTTTCTGTTTTGAATAAACTATTTTATTACTGAATAGAACGTAGCTGGCAGAAGCTTTTTTATTTTATACAAAAGTCCAACATTCCACACTTTGTCGAAAGCCTGCTGAACGTCCAAGAAAACTCCGCAGCAATATTTCTTTTGTTCAAGCGATTCTTGAATGGTGTGTATCACTCTATGGCACTGTTCAGGAGTACCATGTTTTTGTCGGAATCCAAAGTGATGATCCGGAATGATATGTAAATTCTTAAGTGTAGGCAGCTCAAGAAAAGTTTTTCAAATATCATGGAAAAAATACTTAAAAGACTAATCGGTCTGTACGACGTAATTTCGTTTTCAGGTTTGTTGGGTTTTTTAATCATAATTATCTCAGCGCATTTCCATTGAGATGGAAAATGCCTTAACCGTAAAATCGAATTAAAAATTGAAGTTAAAAATAAAACAGCTTTCTTCGGTAGAATAGCAATAACTCTGGCGTCAACATTATCATATCCAGGAGCCTTTTTAAGATTTAGGGTTTTTATTTGTTCCTCAACTTCAGAAACAGAAAAATGCTTTATTGGTAAGCTCATTGATAAGGTACATCTAAAAATTTTAGGATTTCCTCATCTTCTCTAAGATTGTTGATTGAATGAACTTTAAAAATATTAAAAAGATGTTCTCCAAATGCTTGTACTTTTCTGAGATCAGATCTGCACCAGGAACCGTTGTTGTCTTTAAAGGGTAGATTTCTTACAGTTGGACGTTTTAAGAACTTGGTTGCTTTCCGTAAAATGTAATTATTATTTGTTGCAATATTAATATTATCGAAAAACTTTCCGCATGATTTAGACGCCATTTATCATAGGGATTCCTGCTAATCTGCCAAGCTTTTCGCAATGTTCTTTTAATTCGAATTAGCTCACGAGTCTGTGATGAACTTTGGAATCTGTCTGTTTCGCACTACTGGCAAGGTGTTTGATGGAGTCGACAAAAAAACAGCTTCATGAATTAATCTTGTAAATTGTTCAACTACGTTATCTAGTTCACAGTCGTTAGTAATGGGCAAGCTCAAATCTATATTTCCCTCCAGATAATAAGAAAATGATTCCATATCAGTTTTGCTCGAAATAGTCTTTAAAGTTGGGTTAATAAGTTGGGGTGAAGAATTATAATTTAACAAGGTAGGATTTATTAGACGGGAACCCCACCAAGAATGTTTCGCATTGAAATCTCCTCCAACAATAAATCTTGGACCAAGTTTTTGAAACAAACGTAAAAAGTCAACACAGCTTATACTATGACGAGGTGGAATATAGAGTGCACATACAGTTACTGAAAACAAATTACATTTAACTTTAATGATAGAACCTTGTATACTTTCCCTAATGAAATGTACTTCTTGGTCATATTTAATACATGATTTAATGAGAATTGCTGATCCGACATGAGCTCTTTCATTAGGATGATTAGCATTTATCAAATCGTATCCCTTGTTGCACGCTTACTTCAGATAAACTTATTCATGGAAATGTACTTTTGGCATGTAAAAGAAAAAAAGTTGGAACGACCAGCTCAGTGGGTCAAGGCGTAGTTCTCTACCCCTAATGGATACGTACAATCATAGAAAATACATGCCTAAATCCGTAAAGCCTGCAGGAGCAAAAAAAAAACCCCTCAGATTACATAAACAAGAACTAAGAGTGGTGGTATTCTCTTTAGGTGTAATTTTTCCTCCCTTATCATTATATATTAAGATACACCTTGGCAATTCACACACCTGATAGTTTATATTGAATTGCCCCTTTAAAAGTAATTATAGCAAGTTATTTCATCTCAATTAGTTCAAAATGCATTCCCTTTATTAACGGATTTAGTAGTTCATGGCTTATAAATATTATATTTATAAAATTTTACGTTACATAATTATAATATAAAAATATATATATAAATTTGTTTTTTTTTTTTGTTTTTTTATTTCTAAATGCAAAGTAAAGTTTTGGTCTTTAATAAGTTAAAAGGAAACATACACCAATATGTGGTGAATAAATACCTGTGAGGTTCATTTAAAACCTTTTAGTTTAATTAATGATGCTTTAGCTTCAAAATGTTTTCATGATGATCGTTGCAATGGCCATTCAGCGAGTCATGATACCTGTTTTCTAATAATCTGAAAATCAAAAATTCATTATAAATAATATGAAAGGTTTATTTTACAGGAAATCCAGGAATTTACTCTTACTTTTGAAAAATAACCAAATGATGGTATGCTTAGGTTTTTTTCCTTTTTAACTTACGTGCCCTTAAGGTTGGTCTTACAGATTTTTCTTAAAATATGCATGTTTATATACTAATAAATAAAATTAAATACACGAAATATAAGAGAAATAGAAGTAAGCTTATTCTTTATTATAGTGTTGTTGCTGGTACTCTTTTCCTCTTCTCTTCCTCCTTCTAGCTACAATTATACATATATTGCATTTGATGATGATAAAATTTGGAGACTTTTTGCTTATTTATTTTGTCAATGAAACTCCAGCTATTTTAAATGAATGAATTTACGTTGATGAAATGTATTTTTCTTCTTCTTTGCGTAAGCGTAAATTGTGAGTAAAAACCCATTTGGAAATTTTTCTTCTTTTATAGGAATTTATTTATGGTTGGCATAATTCCTCGTGTAAAGTTCTATGTTTATTTCCTTTTCTAACTTAATGCCTTTTTAAGAAATATTTTGCCAAATAAATACTTCTATTGACGGCAGATTTATTGATTTCTATCAATTTGAATGAAAAAATGAATTCTTTTAAGTGGATTTTAACACTTTCTTGAGATTAAACTTAACACGTTTTGCACTCTCAAAAGACGTATGCGCTCTCACTTTTTTTCTTTTTTCACCGGAAATAATGACCTCTACTTCTTTTCAGGTATGACTACCCAGTATTCGCCAAAAAAAAATGTTACCAAATTTATGCGTGAAGTTTACTAAAAAGTTTGTGTTATTTGGTACGTAATTATTAATCGTAGCAATTACTTGTTACGGACGATACGTTGAAAGAAAAGTAATGTATATATTTATTTAAAAGTACTTTTTGACTGTAAATTACTATTAAATTACTATTGTGATTATATTTAACAATAACATTTGTTCTGCTAAGGATTCCAATTTTATTTAGAGCAAAAATTTATTCTAAAAAGAAAAATAAATGAAAATTCGTAACAAAACTGCTTTGTTAGGAAATAGGGCATTGAAATAACAAACAGTAACTCGAATTTTCTTATGGTGTTGCTGGCCTTAACGTGAGGCTCGACCCACAAAGCCGGGCAATAATTTGTTTCTTCCTTTTTAGATCGGCGGCATGGTATCGACCTATGTAATTGCCTTGAAGATCTTCAACATCATACAGAGAATTACCAACACGCGATCTTATTTTGCATTTTAAATATTTTTGCATAAATTTCGAATTAATTTTATTTAGACGGTTGCTTAAGATATGGTTTTTACGAAAAACGATTTGGCCTTTATCAAAAAGTACTTTTCTAGATCGGAGATTATACGATTTGCTGGCTTTCTCGTGTGCTATGTTTAGATTTTCCCTTATTTTATCTCTTATTTTATGTAGCTTTTCAGGGTTTTCTATGACATTCAGTTGGTCATAATTTAAGGAGTTGTGTTTCTCTAATATTTTATAAGTACGGCCATGTTGAACCATATTTTGACCAAATAATGCATAGTAAAGTGTAGTGTCTATTGAATTATGGTAGTCGCTTCTTAAAATTGAAAGTATTTGGGGAATATGTTTATCCCAATTTGAATGATCCTTATCCTTTTTCAAAAAATATCTGAGCTTAGTTAAAATTTCTCTGTTCGCTCTTTCAGATGCGTTAGCCTGTGGAGAATAAAATCCTGTTTTTATATGTCCAATGCCACATAACGAGAAAAAATCTTTCATGTCCTTGGAAACAAACTGATTTCCGTTATCGCTGTGTATGAATTGAGGAACACCAAATGTCGGGAACAATTCAGATTGAAAAAATAAAACAACGTTTTGGCTAGTAACAGCTCGCATAGGTTTCAGGAAAATTTGGTCAGATGATCAAGACATGTAAAAAGATACGAATTTTGGTCTTTCGAGCACGTATAAGGACCTAAGAAGTCACAAAACAATCTCTGAAAAGGTCTAAAGGTTTGAAATTGCTCACCCATTGGTGGTTTAGAAATTGTATTGTTGCTCTTAACCGATTTGCATATATCACATTTAGCTATGTATTCTTTTAAGTCATTTGTCATTGTTGGCCAAAAATATTTTTACTTTAATCTTGCTAGTGTTTTTGAAACCCCGCCATGACAAGCTGATCGTGAATCGTGTGCATGTTATATTGCAATTCCTACTAATGATTTTGGTAGCCAAAGTTTCCACATATTTTCTATACAATTTTCTAGTCCACGCCTAAATTTAACTCTCTTAAATACCAGGTTTCCTTTAACAAGTAAATCTGGAAGATTGTCGCGATTTTTGATCACAGTTTGTCTAACAGTTTCGTACTCTGGATTATCAAATTCATCACTGTCTAGGTCAATCTCATTCTTACAATTTAACTCATCAACATCGAAACGCGAAAGTGCATCAGGTACTACGTTTAGAGATCCTTTACGATGTTCAATTTTAAAATCAAACCGCTGGAGCTTTAGACTCCATCTCGCCAAACGCCCCGATAAATCTTTTTGGCGCATAAGCCATTTAAGGCTAGCATGGTCTGTAAGGACTCGAAAAGGCAGTCCCTCAATATAAGGCCTAAACTTTTGAATTGATATTACAGCAGCGAGGCACTCTAGATCTGTAACGGTATAATTTCTTTGAGTTTTATTGAGCTTTTGTGACATGAATGCTATGGGGTGCTCTTTGCCCTGGTCATCAAATTGTATGAGAACACCACCTATTCCAATTTTTGAGGCGTCACACTGGACAATAAATTCTTTTGAAAAATCAGGTTGGTATAGTACTGGCGCAGACGAAAGTGCAGACTTTAACTTATTAAAATCTGTAAGAGGGCCACTTAAATCAGCAAAATTTTGAATAAAACTGCGATACCAGTTAGCCATGCCTACAAATCTTCGTACCCGACAAGGAGACTTTGGAATAGGAAAACTAACTATATTCTCAACTTTCGAGTTATCAATTTTTAAGCACTTATGACCAACGACATAACCTAAGTATTTAATTTCGCGCTGGCAATATTTACTTTTGCTCACATTTATAGTCAGCTTGGCAGCTCTTAAACAAGCGGCGACTTGACTTAAAAGTATACAATGCGTGTCGAAATTTTCGCTACAAACTAACAAGTCGTCCAGATAAATAAATACATTTTCCTGAGCCTCGAGGGTATTACTTTGTCCATTAATCTGTTCAAGGTCTGCGGACCATTACATAGACCAAACGGCATATATTTATATTGAAACAAAGGTTTACCTGGTACGGCAAACGCTGTTTTTTCTTTTGACGAGTCTGACAAACGAATTTGAAGAAAAGCGTCTTTTAAGTCGATTCCACTGATGAAATGAGTGTCCTTTAACCTGCTGAGTAGACCATTTATGTGTGGTAGGGGGTAAGAATCTTTCTTAGTTACAGAGTTAAGTTGCCTTGAGTCTATACAAAGCCTAACTTTGCCAGGTTTACGTACTATAACTACTGGTGAGCACCATGGTAAGTTGGACTCCTCAATAACACCCATAGATATTAATCTTTCTATCTCCTGAAGTGCTTCAGCTTGCCGCGGAGGCGATAATGGGTAATGCTTGGCTTTTATTGGAGGCGAATCACCAGTATCTATATGGTTCTCAAGCAGGTCAGTGCAACCTAGGCCCATTTTCTCAAATGAAGGGAATTCCAAAATTACGTTTTCTAATCTAAGCTGCTGTTCAGGAGTTAGCTTGTGGAAGTTTTTGCACGTTTCTTGAGACATTTGAGCTTCAGAAATACATGGAATAATATCTGGGGCTAAAGCAAATGTTTTCCAGAAATCAACACCAAGGTAGACATTCTGTTGTAAGGTAGGTACTAAATAAAAGCAGATAGATATCTTTGCAAAAATTTTTAAACATTACTGGTAGAGTACAGAAACCTATAACCTTTTGCCTTTCACCATTGGCAGTTGAAAGAGATGAGCGAAAATTGTTGATTTTTATTTTGTTTCGTGAAATGAGTTCTATGCACCCCTTTCCTAGTACCGAACATTTGCTCCCGAATCAAGTAGTGCTTAAAAAATGTTCATTAAAAATTCTAATTTTTGCAAACGGGCGGTCATCCTCCCCTGCTAATATTGTAGATTCAACCCTTTTAAAAATTGTATTCCTAATTTTGTAGCGATGCCTACATTTAAGAATCCTGGCAGATAAAGTTTGAACGTGCTTATCTAAGTTTGTGTTTAAATTTCTAACATTTTTCTTTCTATTATTTAAAATATCATTTACATGGGATTTGAAAAGTGATCTTTCATTTCCAAATGTTCTGTTAAAAATATTTTTTTGATGCAAAGGAAATAGGTCTAGGTTTGTATTTTGTTTAAACCCGGAGTTTGTTGAATCGAGCGAGATGTCCCGGGATTCATGTCGCTCCTTTTAAGTTTTTCTGATGGTTATTTGGACATTCAAGGGTTATTACACCTTTGTAACCACATTTATAACAAAAAATGTTTCTGACTTGTTCAGGGCAGTAAATGTAGGAATGCCCAAATTTTAGACAATTCCAACATTGAATTTTTGAGTAATCAGGCTTACGTCTCGAAAATTGCAACCCTTCTACCTGGGGATCATCTTCTAATTCTTCGTGTGAATTCTCTTTCAACCCCACTTCATTTACGTGTCTAGTAGAAGGATATAATGGGTAAGATTTGCGGTCCCTAAGAACATCTTCACCTTGCCTTGCAATGTCTCTAAATTCATCAAGGGATTTTGGCTGTGCGTTAAACAACATAAATTTTAAATTCGTATTGACATTTTTCTTAAGTATATCTATTAAAGACCTTTCAGGCAAGGGATCTTTTAATCTTGAATTCATAGAGTGAAAATCGTTGTAGCACTATTTGTGGTTTTGGTTTCTTTAAAACATTTTCAAGATCATATCTTGGTCATTTTCTAAGTTTCCAAACTCTTTGATTAAGGCATGTTTTAATAATGAAAAATTCGCACTTCTGTTTTGTTTTGTAAATAACCAAAACCAGCTTTCAGCTTTGCCACTGAGAAATATATGGAAATTGGCCATTAAGTGATCGTATGAACATCTTGTTCGCTCGCAGAGAGTTTCAATCTTAAATAGAAAATCAGAAACTGGAGTTGCCCCTTCATAAGAAACTTTCCATTCTTGTAAACGAGTAGATGAATCAAAATTGTATGCTAAATTTGAATTAGAAGCATAAGTTCCGAAATTTCTAGGTTCAGCACTATTAACTAAATTTTCTGGATCAGCCGCAAAATTAGGTGGCAATGCCTGTGCTATATCTTGAAATTGGATATTATTATTTTGTTGTGTAGGAACACAAAAAGGTTCAGATTGTGACAAGTTTAATAAATCTTGCTCACTTTGAGATCTACGGTTTCCATCAGGTAACTCTTGCCTAGAAATAGAAGGCTTTTTTGGGCTGTGTGCCACTTTGGGTTGTCTCGAAGTCGTTAATGAATTATCTAAATTTATAGGTATATTATTTCTAGAAGGAGTAGGATTTCGTGGCCTAGCTCTATTGGATGAATTTCTAGTGTTCATTTCAAAAACAAAAATTCTTACAAATAAAAGTGAAACGAAAAATAAATAAGAAAAGTAAAAGTGCTTAGTAAAATCAGCTTATGTATTAAGAGATTGTATATAATTCAGAATTCAGGGAATACATTGAAGAATATAATTAAGAATCTTACTTGCTATAAAATAAAATAATAAAACAAAATTGTTGAAAGTTGCATCGATTATTCGCAAAGATTGTATCTGCTATAAAATACAAAAGCGAGTATGAAATTTAAAAAAAAAAAAACAAATATCTCTATTGCACATTAATGTTTTAAGGAAACATACTGTGTATAATGTATGTACTAATAGAAATAAAAACAAATTGTTCTTGCCCTAGTTAATTACAACGCAAATACCTAAGTTTTACTTAAATATGTTGGGACTCATTAAGCAGGTAAAGAACTGTATAGTTTATAAAAATAACATTTTAACATAATAATGCAATTATATAAAATAAAATTACGTTACTCATTCTATATAAGACTCTTAAATGAAAAATGCTATTAGATGTAAAATAAGGATTAGTAAATCTATGCTTGACTTTCATATAAACTTGTTTTGTAAATGAAGAACGATAAAATGGGCCAAAATTCTGAAATTTTTGTTGGCCTATTTCGTTGGGCGCCATCTATGTTGCACGCTTAGTTCAGATAAACTTATCAATGGAAATGTACATTTGGCATGTAAAAGAAAGAAAGTTGGAACGACCAGCTCAGTGGGTCAAGGCGTAGTTCTGTACCCCTAATGGATACGTTCAATCATAGAAAATACATGCCTAAATCCGTAAAGCCTGCAAGAGCAAAAAAAAAAAAACCCTCAGATTACATAAACAAGAACTAAGAGTGGTGGTATTCTCTTTAGGTGTAATTTTCCCTCCCTTACCATTATATATTAAAATACACCTTGGCAATTCACACACCTGATAGTTTATATTGAATTGCCCCTTTAAAAGTAATTATAGCAAGTTATTTCATCTCAATTAATTCAAAATGCATTCCCTTTATTAATGGATTTAGTAATTCATGGCTTATAAATATTATATTTATAAAATTTTACGTTACATTTGTTTTTTTTTTTTTTGTTTTTTTATTTCTAAATTCAAAGTAAAGTTTGGGTCTTTAATAAGTTAAAATATATACCAATAATGTGGTGAATGAATGAAGGTTCATTTAAAACCTTTTAGTTTAATTAATGATGCTTTAGCTTCAAAATGTTTTCATGATGATCGTTGCAATGGCCATTCAGCGAGTCATGATACCTGTTTTCTAATAATCTGAAAATCAAAAATTCATTATAAATAATATAAAAGGTTTATTTTACAGGAAATCCAGGAATTTACTCTTACTTTTAAACAATAACCAAATGATGTTATGCTTAGGTTTTTTTTTCTTTTTAACTTACGTGCCCTTAAGGTTGGTCTTACAGATTTTTCTTAAAATATGCATGTTTATATACTAATAAATAAAATTAAATACACGAAATATAAGAGAAATAGAAGTAAGCTTATGCTTTATTATAGTGTTGTTGCTGGTACTCTTTTCCTCTTCTCTTCCTCCTTCTGGCTACAATTATACATATATTGCATACGATGATGATAAAATTTGGAGACTTTTTGCTTATTTATTTTGTCAATGAAACTCCAGCTATTTTAAATGAATGAATTTACGTTGATGAAATGTATTTTTCTTCTTCTTTGCGTAAGCGTAAATTGTGAGTAAAAACCCATTTGGAAATTTTTCTTCTTTTATAGGAGTTTATTTATGGTTGGCATAATTCCTCGTGTAAAGTTCTATGTTTATTTCCTTTTCTAACTTAATGCCTTTTTAAGAAATATTTTGCCAAATAAATACTTCTATTGACGGCAGATTTATTGATTTCTATCAATTTGAATGAAAAAATGAATTCTTTTAAGTGGATTTTAACACTTTCTTGAGATTAAACTTAACACGTTTTGCACTCTCAAAAGACGTATGCGCTCTCACTTTTTTTCTTTTTTCACCGGAAATAATGACCTCTACTTCTTTTCAGGTATGACTACCCAGTATTCGCCAAAAAAAATGTTACCAAATTTATGCGTGAAGTTTACTAAAAAGTTTGTGTTATTTGGTACGTAATTATTAATCGTAGCAATTACTTGTTACGGACGATACGTTGAAAGAAAAGTAATGTATATATTTATTTAAAAGTACTTTTTGACTATAAATTACTATTAAATTACTATTGTGATTATATTTAACAATAACATTTGTTCTGCTAAGGATTCCAATTTTATTTAGAGCAAAAATTTATTCTAAAAAGAAAAATAAATAAAAATTCGTAACACCCTTTATCTTAAAATATGACTTAGTAGTAAAATGTGTTTCTGATATTAGGAATATATCGATGCTGTTTGTATGCAAAAACGCTTCAACCTCTCCTAAATGATTTAAGAGGCCGTTAGCATTCCATGTTGCTAATCGAAGATCTACTGGTATAATTTAGTACATAAAACTTACATCATATTAAGAAGAGAGTTGGTAAGGTCCATCTGTTTTGTCAATAGCCTCTCAATATTTTTTAAAGCTGAATTTTTGTTATTTAAGTTTAAAGTTCCTTTAACGACTTCAGAATATGTTAGATTTGATGTTGGATGGGAGTTATTATTTTGAGCTGGGTAATCTGAAAACTGGTGTATTTGGTTTCTTGCTTGTGTAAAATTCGAAATTTTTTTATGTAATTTTCTTTTGTATTGTTGATGTACAATGAATCCTCTGTAACTTGCTGGATGTGATTCGTGACAATTTGCACATTTAGCTGGCAATGTTTTGATTTTTGTACAATCAGCCGTCATATGATTTTCTCCACATTTGACACATTTATAAGGTTTGTTGCAGTAAGAACGCGTATGTCTATACGAGGCATTGTGGAATATCTCTACTTTTCCGAGGTGGCTCAATTTTAATAATAGCATTATTAATGTCATCTGATGGAATCAGATATGTCTTGGCAAGTAGTAACTTTATTCTAAAAGGGGTGAAATGCTGAGTGGACCAAAAAGCTCTTAACTTAGCATAAGTTTGACCAACCAGAGAATTTATATGATCTGTCCACGTCAGGTTGCTCTTAAAAATTATACCAAGGTTTTTCGCTGAGTTAGCAACTTTAATTTTTTTGCCATTTAAGAAAATCTCATCTGCATATAGATGGATTTTGCAATATGATAATTGTTTTGGCAGATCATTGACATAAAGTGAAAATAAGAGTGGACCTAAGATTGTGCCCTGAGGAACCCCCTATTAACATTTAAACTGTCAGACCAAGTATTGTTAACAACTACCGATTGTGTGCGATTGGAAAGATGTGATGATAAAAGTTTAACTGACATGTTTGAAAATTTAAAAAAGTGTTTCAGTTTATTTGTAAGTATAACATGGTCAACTATATCGAATGCTTTGGAATGGTCCAGAAGCACTAAAAAGTTGGTATCCTTGTTTTCTAAACCTTGGCGTATTTTCTCACTTACTTCAATAAGAGCAGTAACGCAGGTGTGGTTCTGACGAAAACCAGTTTGGTTGTCAGTAAGCAGACTATGGGTATTTAAGTATGAAATAATTTGTTGATATAATAGCTTTTCTAAAACTTTTGACAGAAAGCATAATATGGCAATGGGTCTGTATTCTCCATTCGCCTTAGGTAATGGTAAAATTTTAGCATGTTTCCAATTAGATGAGTATGTACCGGACGTTATAATTGAATTAAACAAATGTGTGATATAGGGGAGAAAAGGGCAAAAGTAAGCGTATGAATTTTGGGTGCATGTTGTCACTTCCAAATGCATTTGATTTTAACACGGAACATGTTGAAATTACGTCATATTGAGTTGCACAAGAAAAAGTAAAATAACCGTTTGTTAATTCATCATTTAGATTTAGAGTACCAGAAGGAAAATCAAAGTAGTTAAAATTTGCTTTAACTACACAATTTTTTCCGCGTTGCCAATTCCTATTTCGCGTATAGTATGCCATGATTGTTGAGAATTAATAGCATTATTAAAACAGCTAATAAAATACTCAGTTCTTGCATTTTTTATTAGCTTGGTAACGTTCTTTCTTGCAATAGAAAATTCAAAGTAGAGCTTAGGGGTCTTGTTTCTCTTGCACCTTGCATATGCTGAGTCCCTTTGGTGTATAGCATCCTTTATAATATTTAAAAACCATGGTTTTTGTTTGGGTTTGATCCTTCTCTATTTTAATGGAACAATTAAATCAAAAAGGTACTGAATGTTACACTCTAAAAATATAGATTGTTTATCAATAGAGGCCATGAAAAAAATGTCATTCCAAGCAATAAGCGAAGAGTATTGACTGAGATGATAGGTATCAATTTGCTTAAAGTCACGATAAGTGATACATTTTTCGGCTTGTTCAGATTGAAAGTCGTAGGTTAAAAAAATTAGATCATGTTTAGAAAAACATGATGCAGATACCTGATCATACAAAATTATGCTACTAATGTTGGATACAAAAAAAGTCTATGAGCGTGCTGGTTGTGGATGTGTGAGGCGTTGGATTTATTGTGTTAGCTGGAAAAAGATTAAAAGTTGACATATTTTCCGAAAGAGGGACCTCTGTTAATAAGTTTGAGTTGAAGTCACCTGTAATGATTATATCATTATACTCTGCAGTAATACTTTCGAGTTGTAAGGGGTATTCTCTTATTAGGCCTGTAAACGCAGCCCACCATTAACTTTTTGCCATAAGAGGAAACTTCAATAAAAATAAACTCAATACCCAGTTTAGTTGAGTCACTGGCATTGGGATATTTCGAGCAAAATTTGCAAGAAAAATTATTTTTCAGAAATATGGCAACACCACCGCCGTGCCCTTCTCTGTGACATCTAAAAACTTTATAACCATAACGGCAGATAAGGCTATCGGATGTAGTTTCCATCAACTAAGTTTCTGAAACACAGATAATATTGATATCAGAGTTTTCGAAAACTAATTTTAGTTCATCAAGTTTGATGTTTAAACTTTGGGCATTTATATGAACTATTTTTAACCCGTCTTTGTATTTGGCTAAAATTCTGACCATGTTAAATGTTTTGTCTTTGGCTCTTCCATTTACCAACACTGTTAAGAGTCATAAAAACGTTTAATAAAGTGTGCATTGCTAATAGAAACAAACGTTATGAAAAGAACAAGATTGAATTTTGTTGCAAAAATAATAAATAAACGATAAAAGGATTTAAAATTGAAAATTTTACTCAAGAAAAATTTTAAGATCATATACGAGTAGTCATCAAAAGGTATATAAAAAATTAAAAAATTAATAAATTAAAATTGGAAAAAGAAATAATTTAAAACAATTAAATACTTAATTAGTGGAGCGAAAATACTGATCAAGTTGTTCTGGAAAAATTATGTTAATTGGATCATCAGTTTCATTTTTCTTAACGTAGACTAAGCCTCTTAAGGTGTATACAGTCTTCAAAAGCTTGTCCTTCTTTAGTCCAAGTGCTGCTTTGAAAATGCTATAATTATGAGGGGTGAGATTTTCGTTGATAAAGAAACGGCGAGCTAAGTTTGCGACGATGGGTTGCAACTATTTTTAGAAAATAATTTTTCGTTAGTTTTTATAGTTTTTCACCCGGAAAATAGATTTAAGAGATAAAGGAGAAATGCTTCAGGTGTTACAAATGTTCCCAGAAATGTCATTTAAATTTTTTTCTTTATAGAGTGGAATTCCAGTGATGCGTACATCTGTGGCGAATGTAGAATTTTCTTGATGTATGCATTTAATTTTAAGATTTTCAACCTCCGTCCTTAGTTTACTAATTTCCGTACTGTTTTCCGTATCCAGCTTATTTAACTTATCTTTAATTCTTTTACTTCTCTTTTTACATCATTTACAATTTCACATTTTATGTTTTTAAACCTCTCTTCGATTTCAGCCAACAAACTTCTCTTACTATCTGCTATTAAATTTTTTATGGCCTCCATTTGTTCTCATATGTATTCATCTTGTTTGGTAAATTTGTCCTCAAGCCAATTCCACAAACGACTCCGTGAAAAAGATTCTCTTGGAAAGTAAAAACTAAATCTGCATTAATATGATCAGGCAGACCAAAATCGGCTTCATTTGCAGTTCTCTTTGTTCTGCGTGTTGTTATTTTTATAAATTATTTTAATATTTTGCTTTATAATTTTTTGTTGGGCTTTACGTGTTTTTAATTGTTATTGTATTTAGTTAAAGTATGTATGTGGTTTGTGACTGTATATATGATCGCACTTCTACTCTCGTTATGTTTATTTTTGTTTATTTATTTATTTTCGTTTTGTTTCTGACTTTTGTAAATTATTTTGTTATTGTTTTGATGCAAAAAAAAACTTTTTAATGAATGATTCTATTAATTTGTTTGTGTAAAAGTTAATGAATCTTTATTAAAATTACACTGTTTGTAGAATTTTTTTCGCAGAATTTTTTCATATAAAGAAAAAGATATAAACTTAGGGTTTTACCGATCAAAGGTAGAAAAAACCGGGAGCTCATATATTTTACGTGAGAACAAGAGAACAAACTTTTTTTTTCTGAAAGCGAAATTGACACCTGTCTAAAAACGCTGCAAAAGTTAATTTTGAATTATGTCTTGATTCATATTAACTATGCACTTCCAAAATCATAGTTTTAATAAGAGCCACTAGGTTGGAAGTTTGAAATAATCCAGTCAACAAATCATCCATCTGAAAATCTTTCACCAAACAGTGTCCAGGATAAGTCTGCAAACTGTATAAAATGTCCACCTTGTGACAGAGATTTTTAAGGGCAGCTATGAACAATGGCCCTCGTTTCGTGATATGTTCACAGCAGTGTACATTAACCACTCTAAACTTGCTCCTGTCACGAAATGATATCACCTCCGTAATAAAACAAGAGGGGAAGCAGGCGCAATAGTCAAGAGATATTGCCTTTCTAATGAAAATTTCAACGTGTTTTTGTAGATGATCAGATTGGATCATCTCGGTTTATAGCTCTGTCCTAATACTCTAGTATGGAAAAGACTCTCGCCAAAGTTCCCGATCTGAAGGCTGAAGTTTAAAGCGGTGATAAGTGAGTAGTTTACTCTTAACCACATGGAAGTCGCAATTCTCTCTCAATGATGTTCTCTCAACAGTTCCAATTTTACAGAACGATTTAATAGCTATTATTCTTAACTGAAGACGATATCAATATGTTTTCAGTGGCGATATACAGAAAATGTATCGCCAAATACTTGTGCATCCTGCAGATAGACCATTTCAGAGAATATTATTCGATGATATTCTCTCCGAAGGTCATTCAATAGAAGAAACCGTTTCTTATTAAACTCAGCTAATTTCTTCATTAAAATAAGCTGGGTTTTAATTTAGAAAATAACTGTAAATCATACTCAATTACTTTGAAATTTTCCAAAGGAAGATTTGTATGACGCAAGCTGTGCCAAAACCCTTGGTATAAAGTGGAATGTACTCACTGACTCGTTTACGTACATTTTTTGTCTCATAATTTAATCCGAAAAGGTGAATGAACGTCAGATTCTCTCGTCTGTAGCTAAGCTATTTGATCCTACGGGATGACTCACACTCATAGTCATTCGTGCAAAGCTAAGTATGCAACAGCTATGGCTTGAAGGTATATATTGTGATGATGAAGTTTCATTCGAACCTATGCAAAAGTGGAGTAACCTCGTGCAAGATCCGTCACAAGCAGAAACAATCAGAATTCCGCGATGGTCGCAATATAGGATTTCCGACACTTCACAAATCCGTGGTTTCTTAGATGCTTCAAAGACAGCAAACTGTGCTGCAGTGTACAAATATATTAATAGCGAAAAGTAAGGTTGCCGCCATTAAAGCAGTTTGTGCAGTATCCTCTTCCATACAACGAGCGTTTTCCTATAATATTACCAGCAAACTCACTTTTGTGCCACCTCCATCTAACTAATTTTCACCAAATTCTTTGTCATGGCGAATGTAGCCAAATGTGTCGAATGGTGCAGACAGAATTTCATATATTCAGACTGAAGCCCCGAATAAGAAACATCATATGTGATTGTAAAACTTGTATAATTTACAAATAACGATATTGGCACATATTATGGCCCCCTTACAACCAGAAAGGTATAAATTGACACTACCGTTTCAGATAACAGAAATTGATTTCGCTGGTTCTTTCGACTTAACAACTTCACCCTTACGCAAATCAACCACCGTGAAAGGATACGTCAGTGTATTCGCGTGCTTCAGAACTAAAGCCATACATTTAGAAGTATGTTCGGATTTATCTTCTTCAACATTTCAGGCAGAATTTATTCTTGAGAAGCGGGGCCTACCCCAGAGGGTTATATCTGACAATAGTAAGAATTTTCTGGGCATAAGTCGACCACTGGAAAAAGAATTCGTATTGTTCGTTAAGAACTCATCAGACGATATATTACGAAAATACACTGCACATAGGTTTGAATAGAAGTTCATACCACCAAGTGCACTACACATGGGTGGTTTATGGAAAGCTGATGTTAAGAGTTTTTAATTTCATTTAAAGCGAATAGCAGGCGATCAAATATTCAATTTTGAAGAGTCTTTCACCATTCTCGCTTGAATTGAGGGCTTTCACAATTCCCGGCCCATTTCTGCTCTATCAGAAGATCCCTCCGACTTAACCACTTTAACACCGGGTCATTTTTTACGAGGAGCGCCATTAATGGTCTTCCCAGACCAAACCTTCTAGGAAATGTCTCTCATCAACAGATTGGAAAAATTAAAAGAAATTCTTAAAACAAAATGAATTCACTCACTTTCTACTACTCACTCTTTTAACAACTCTTGTGGTAACTTAACATTGGTTCCGCTTTGTACTTACATATTTTATTACAAAAAGTTTATCAAAAAAAAAACATATTCAATAAATATACCCATTTATTATTGAAAATTTTCAATAAGCTTGGTAAGCAACCAAATTTATGAATTGTACCTACAATAAGGTTACACATTTACCTATATATATTGAAAAGAAAACTAATTGTATTTTCTACTTTATCTTCACTCTAAAACATACGACCATAATTATTTAACATTAAATAATTATTTTCCTATTTTACAACCCTAATTCTTGAGGAATTTTTTTCTAAGAACTTTTGAACAACCATCGGATATGCAAGAAGGAGTCTCTGGTGTCCACCATATACCAGCCCTTACACAAATCTCTCAAGAATTCCCAATTTTATACAATATTATTTTTTCGTCAGATTAACATTATTTTTATCATGCTTTTGTTTTGTAAAAGTTGGTCAACACTACACAAACTTAAATTAATCAAAAATATATGTAAAATAAACTTAAAAATAATATATCACAGAAAAAAATTTTTTATCTTATTAGATCACAGTTGTTTTTATAACTAAACTGTTGGTATGGTGTAATTTGCATTGGTATTATCTTTATCCTCCTTTGTATTTATTGTACTTTTTGATTTCTTTTGAATTCTTAAACTTACCAACGTATATATCTTATTTCCCTTATTCTCTTTTTTGTTTGTATAAATAAATTACATACTGATTTGTTTGATCTATAAGCAAGTATGACTTCTTTTTCTTTTATTATCTTTCTTATTTTTTGTTTTATTTAATTTTGGGATAAACATAAGGCTATAAACTTTCACGTTGTTGCCAGATGTTTCTTCTACTTCCTTTTAAATGCTTTTTGAATCAGATTTGTCGCGCTATTAATTATATGTGGAGTTAAAGTTTATTAAGCTTCCTGAGGCTATTGGTTTCATGTACCAATCGATAAGTACTTTGTCTTCATTTCGTATAATCTTCATGTCCAAGTACGGAATGGAATTATCCTTCCCTCTTTCAATTGTAAGCTTGAGTTTGTTATGGTAATTGCTAAATGTGTCTTTATTATTCCTTCTTATTTATTTAGCAAATGTCTTTATATAAACGTTTTTATCTTTTAAATCGGCAATGTCTGCTTTAACAGATTGTTTAAGATTATATCTGTCGGTGATAAGGGATTGCCCATTGGCATGCCGTAAATTTTATGGTAAGCTGTTTTACCATACATAAAATAATTATTTTCTATCAGGCAACATTTTTTAAATTTCTAAGAAATTGTGTCGGTATCTTGGTGTATTTTTGTAGTATGTTCTATTTTGTCATAATAATATTTATAGCTATATTTGTAAACAGTGATACCACGTCTAATGATATTAAAATTTCATCTTCGTCCTTAAGTTCTAATGAGTTCGAATGTGTATTCCTTTGAAATATTTTTTTTTAATTTCTCCTATATATTTCGACATTTTGTAACAGGACACTTCTACCGATGATGATATCGGACGAAATGGTGTGTCAACTTTGCGAATTTTCGCAAGTCCATAAAGTCTGGGAGCTGTTGCTACATCCAATATTAATTTTATCTTTTCCGATTTACTGATGTATTCCTTTTTATATGGGGTCGTTATGAGAGTGTTGCTTGCCTTCTGTAGCTTTGTTGTTGGGTCTGTCCTTAGGATACTGTAAGTAATTTTTTCTTACAATTTTTCCATTCTAGCTTCATAATCCTTTCCGTATAGTAAAACTGTTTCCCTTGTTTGCCTTTGTTATAACTTTTTAATGTTTGTGCTTTTTTAATACTTTTTTTTTGTATCTTCATAAACGCTTAGAATGAATTTATCTTAGTTGTTATTTTAACTGTCCTTTTATGTGTTTAAATTCTGTTTGCTATTCTTGAACTAATTACATAATTTTCTCTATCATCGAAATGGGTTTGTACCTACTGTTCTAAGTTTGTTACTAGACCAATTGTAGAGAAAGAAGCCTTATATACTGGTTATAGATGTTTTGTTAACGAGCCAATCAGGGTTAAATTTCAAATTATATTCTTCTAGTCAGTCCTGTGTAGCAGCTGCTATCGCAAAATGAAAATTATGTGTTACCAGATGGTTAGCCTCGCTGGCGTTTGGCACCGGCTAGGGCTCGCCATCTTGGGTTGGTTTTTTGCAGCTACAAAAAAATTGTTCACGCCAGCTAAACTAAAGAAAAAGAAATAAATAATGATGCCCGAAGCAAGTTTACCTATCCTTTACCGCACATACAAAGAAAAATGTAGTCCTGGCTGATGTTTTGCCAGAACAATTTCGCTACCTCTTGAGGCTAAAAGAAAACTTTACCGTTGCAACATAAATAAAATTGTTGTTAGATGCCCCAAAAACAGCCTTGCAACTTACCTACCCGCTACTTACCGCGCCTCAAAATTGCCTAAACCACCATTCTACTCGAAAAAAAGCGGAGAGGAATTTCTTTTTCATATGGCTATACATATTGGTAGCTTTATTTTATATTTAATTTTTTATAAAAAATTTTCATACATATGTAAATTAGAGAAAGGAAATTAATAACAGTGATTAGGAGAATGCAAAAATAAAAAATTAATTAAATAAATAACCAAAAAACAAACAAAATATTTGCAGTTGAAAAAATACAAAACGATTAGTGAAATTTAATAAGTATTAACAATGAATATTTTAAAATTTTAATTATCTCTTTCAAACTATACTATAATTTTTTATTCGCAACTTTTCCTTTTTCAGGTTTTTCTTCTTTTTAGGATTCTTTTGTTTCTTTTCAGCTTTCTCCTCAATTTTTTTGGAATCGTCTTTTTTTTTAATTTCTTCTATTTCTTCTCAGGTACTTCTAAATTTCAGGTTTCTTAATTTTTTCTTTTTACGTAAGCTCCTTCCTGCTGGCTACCGAATCGCATGTCCGTCGGTCTGGTGTCTTGTACGGGTTTAAAGGTAAGCACTTAAAATCACAATACCACGTATATATTACACTTTGCTAACTATTTTGCTTTTTAAGGAAAATAACTTTACATATCTGGGACAAGGAATCCCTAACGCAGTGAACGAAATGCAATAAGCCTGAGCTCAACCCTACGCACGCGCACTCCGGGTACAAATCGCTCAGAGGACTAGTTTTTATATTTTACGTTTAGTAAATTGTTTTCCCTGCTTGTTACAAAGCTAAATATTATATATATATATAATAGTCTGGCTTTACCTGCATCACCCAGGATTGGTGACGCCTGATCACCTTGTTGATCCGCTGTTGTCTCTCGCTGGGTGTGATAGTTTTGGCAATGTTTTCAACTATCATTTCCTTTTTTATACCCTTTACCACAAAAAGTGGAAAAAGAGTATATATACGTTTGTCACTTCGTGTGTAATTTCTACAATATCCATATCCGACCCCATAAAGTGTATATATTCTGATTTCTTATGTCCATTCCATCAGACATAGTGTCGAAAGAGGTGCTATTGGAAATCAGAACGATCGGTCCATGTAATTCGAGCCAGCAGGCAAAAAACCACGCCTACCTCTATGTTTTTTATGTCATTTGAAACAATAAAGTAACTCCAATCAAAAAAATAATATATACGGCGAAAGAGAATAAAAAAATGGGAAAAAATACCACGTGAAAAAATTAGCGCCCGCCCATATTTTCCGAGTTACGGGGCTCTGAAATTTTAAAATTTTTTAAAATATTAACATGGGTATCGCTTTAAATCCTTTGAAGGGGTCTTTATGGAAATGCTAAAAATTCTTAAAAATGCTTAACTCATTAAGACCCGATGTCACTTTTCTGTCAAATTATATATATGCAGTACCAATTTTTTTTTATTTTATAATTCTCTGTCACCCCAACATTTGTATTTTTGATATTTAAAATAAGATTCGGCATAGCCGAATATAGCACTCTTACTTGTTTATTTTAAAAATGTTTTTATTTTAAAATTCAGTTTGTTTTGTTTTTCTTTTTCCTTTTTATTTAGTTCATTAATTTTCTTTTGCGTAATTTTTTCTTATTTTATTATTAATACCAGTTTATTAGTAATAAAAGTTTAAAACTTTACTGAAAAATAACTTGTTTTATTATCTTCTTGTTTTCCAATTGTCCATTTTTTTATTTTTTTGCCAAATCTTATCACACTGTCATCCCAGAAGATCCCAAAAATTAATTAAATTTCATACAAGCCTATGTTTTCATTTTTCCGCTTTTTCTGCTTACCCTATGCCCAAGAGCCTAACAGCTGTAATTCTAAAACTATTGCACTGTGTTATTCTCTGTCACCCCAATATTTGTGTTTTTGATAATTAAAATAAGATTCGGCATAGCCGAATATAGCATTTTTACTAGTTTATTTTAAAAATGTTTTTAATTTAAAATTCAGTTTGATTTGTTTTTCTTTTTCCTTCTTATTTAGTTCATTAATTCATTAATTTTCTTTTGCGTGTTTTTTTCTTATTTTATTATTAATACCAGTTTATTAGTAATAAAAGTTTAAAACTTTACTGAAAAATAACTTTTTTATTATCTTCTTGTTTTCCAATTGTCCATTTTTTTATTTTTTGCCAAATCTTATCACACAGTCATCCCAGAAGATCCCAAAAATTAATTAAATTTCATACAAGCCTATATGTTTTCATTTTTCCGCTTTTCCTGCTTCCCCTATGACCAAGAGCCTAACAGCTAAATTCTAAAAATGTTGCACTGTGTTATCCCTACACAGGGTGCACATGACACCTGTTTTAATTTTGGACATGCGAGCTTGTCTATTAATTAGTTTTATTTTTTAAAATTTTCGTTCCTGTATGTTTACTAAGTTTTTGTTCTCTTCGCTGCTTATTATTTTTTAATTTTGTTGCCTTATTTCATTTGTTTTCTTTTTTATATTACTTTTGTTATAATTTGTTTGCTTAAAGATAAAGATAATTTAAATACAAATCACACCATAACAATAGTTAAGTTATATCAGCAACTGTGATCTAATAATACTGTGATATATAATTCTTAAGCTTATTTTACATTTATTTTTGATTAGTTTAAGTTTTGTAATGTGTTGTCCAACATTTAAAAAACAAAACTGTGATAAAAATTAAAAATAACTTGTTTATTTTTTTTATTATTCGATTTTATTGTTTGTAAATATTCAATATTTTATTTTGGCTCAAGGTCATAATTTGTTTTAAATACTTTATTTAAAACAAATTTTTTTATTTATAGTTTTCTATATTTTTTCAAGAAAATTAAACAATAAATAAATGAACACACAAATTAACATTAACATTACCATTTAAAAATAATTTACAAGTTATTTAAAGTTTCTCTGTTTTTCAGGCATGTTCTGACAATCGCAAATCGCCTAAAACTTGCGATGCGAGTTGAAATCGCATTAAAGGTGTTCTGCAGTTTACAATCGCAAGAAATTTGGCAGCTTCAAATCGCAAGCGCATACTAAAGTGAAGTTATAAATTTCACTTAAAATAAGCTTTACAACAACAACAAAATTATACACAAATAAAAATTAATATGTTTTCTTTTATTTTTATTAAAATTTGTTTTTATTTTTACACAATTAAAGTGTTAAATGATAAATTTAAAATATGTCCTTTGTTTAATCAATTGTTTGTGTTGGTTTTTTCTTGAGTACTTGCGAGTTCATGAAAACAGCTGTTCTTATTGATGTTCGAAAATATATTAGTATTAGTGTGGTTAAATGTTTAGTCGGTAGTCAAATAAAAATGCGGTTATTTAAATTTTAAAATCTTAAACAAATATTGGGTGCGTAGTAAATAGGCGATTTAAGTGTCAAGGTACGTTAATGAATATATCTCAATTACTTTTAGGATGATCTGCGTTTTGAACGTGTATGTTATAACTAACAAAATAAACAAAAATAATTTTTAATTACTGATTACTCATGACCTAAGTAATCGATTTCTTTGAAGTTGCTAAATGTAACATCACTAATAGAAATTTCATTTGTCACCAAATTACTTCTTGCTTTGTATAAAATTTTTTAATTAAAAAATATTTATTGGATTGGAGTATCTAATAAATTGAAATTATCTCTAAACATCCGTGTTTCAATTTCTTCTTTTTTTAATTTAATGTTGACTTGAAGAAATTAAA
Organism: Cistogaster globosa; assembly: GCA_937654795.1. Classification (NCBI taxonomy): domain Eukaryota; kingdom Metazoa; phylum Arthropoda; class Insecta; order Diptera; family Tachinidae; genus Cistogaster; species Cistogaster globosa. The sequence continues at coordinate 46,364,074 of OW569407.1, forward strand.
CTAAGCAAGAAGGCTGCTACCATTTTTTTTTAATTTTCTTTTAATTTTTATGTTTTGCACAGTCAAATCATATGTTTTTGTTTTTCGAACATAAGTTTGAAAAAAAGCAAAACGCGTGAGTTTCAAAACATGTAAAACAAAAGTTGGCGCTTTTGAAATCACATGCGATTTCAAAAACATGCGAGTGGCAGAACATGCCTGTTTATTTATTAACTATATGTCTATACCTGTGCGCGCAATTATTAGTGTATATTTTGCAGTTTATCTTTATTTGAGAGAAAATGTCTAAGGTCTTGTACTAAGCTTTATAGAACGTCTCATAGCAACTACACTAAATTTGTTTCGAATAAAAAATTGCTTAATTCAGCAAATTTTAGAAGAGTAGACAACTTTATGATAAGACTTATAAGAAATCATATCTCAAAAAGTTCTGTAAACACTGAAAACAATTTAATTCTACCACCATTCTATACAAATGATCAATACATAATAAATGCACTAATATCTAGATATGCTCCTCCCGAAGCATTCGTTTACATAGATAAAACTTGTTGCATACAAAATAATCATGGAATTCCAATTTTTACCATTTGTATAGAAGAGCTAATGACAAATCATTTCAATAAGGACTTAAGATTCGATACTAGTATTGCCAACATTGATAAAAAGGAGCGACATGGAAACAGATATTGGTGGATTAATAAGTAAAGAAATTCTTTTTAATTTTTATGACTACTCTTTTTTTAATTAAAATCTGTTATAAAAATAATGTTTTTTCATTATACCTTAAAATTCGCTTTGTTAACTTTATATACATTTTAAACAAATATTACAATTTTAAAAGAATCCTTAATGTTATATTTTATACACTAGAGCGTTCGGCTATGGACAAGTGTGTATTTGATTTTAGTGATATATTTGTTTATTTATAGCTAAATTAGGTTACTGAATGTATGAGAAATAAACAAAAAAAAAAAGTTTTTGTTCTCTTCGCTGCTTATAATTTTTGAATTTTGTTTCCTTATTTTATTTGTTTCCTTTTTTATATTATTTATGTTATAATTTGTTTCCTTAAAGATAAAGATAATACAAATCACACCATAGCAAAAGTTAAGTTATAAAAGCAACTGTGATCTAACAAGATAAAAAATTTTTACTCTGATATATAATTCTTAAGTTTATTTTACATTTATTTTTGATTAGTTTAAGTTTTGTAAAGTGTTGACCAACATTTAAAAAACAAAACTGTGATAAAAATTAAAAATAACTTGTTTATTTTTTTATTATTCGATTTTTTTTTTTGTAAATATTCAATCTTTTATTTTGGCTCAAATTCACAAATTTTTGCTTAATATTTTATTTAAAACAATTTTTTTTTATTTACAGTTTTCTATATTTCGAGCGCGTTTAATGTTTTTAAAAAAAAAAAATAAAACAATAAATAAATAAATAAATAAATACACCAAAATAAAAATTAACATTAACATCACCAACAAATCAACACAAAATTAGAAGGTTACATTTAAAAATAATTTACAAATTATTTAAAGTTTCTCTGTTTTCATTTATCAACTATATGTCTATACCTTTCAGTGTATGTTTTGCAGTTTATCTTTATGCCCGCGGGAGTATTAAGTATGTGCAGTCTTTCTAGAGTATATCTCTTTCTGTTATTGTTTTCTTGTTAAAGTTTTGTTGTACTACTGATATTTGGAGAGTATCCATTCATAGAAAAGTGGGCGGCTAAAGCTGTTTTTTGCTCAGTTGTACCTTTCCGGCTCTTGTGATTTGACCTGTGTGCGGTTAATCTCATGGTCGATACCAAATTCGAACTAAGAATCGAAAAATCATGGTTAGGTTGTTCTACCCATTTTGTGGACATGGCAGCTACATATGCACACATTTTATATAAGCGTTTGCACACCGAAAACTCCAATTATATTAATAATAAAGAAATGCTCTTACAGCTTTTAGATATTCTTGAGCAAATCGCTGCTGGACTGGTTTCTTTTAAAAGTAAGCGATTGGTATGGTAGTGTGACCATCTGCCCAAGATCTTGATAAGGAAAAGAACTGTTCATCAAGTTGCTGATATTCGGTTTAATGGCGTTGATCATTTTCCGGTTTGGGTGGATAGAAAAGCGAAAAAGAAGTGCAAACACTGCACCACCATCGAAAATAATATGTATTTTAGTTTTATTTGCTTCGTTCTTTTAATAAAACTTTTTTATAAATAAAATTTAACTGAAATGTTTTAGTATAAACAAACCGGCAAGACCGTCTACAGACGGTCTATAGAATTTTTTACCTGTCGTTCATTCAGAAAACTTTTTTTATATGAAAATGTAACCTTGCTTATGTTTTGACTATATCTACTATAAAAAAATAATAACCTTCATTCGACAATTTTTATGGTCTTGCCGGTTAGAGGGTTAGTGTTGAACATTGAAGGCGCCCAAAAAATTATTGAATATTTACAAATAATGATGTCAAATAATAATAAAAAATAAATAAGTAATTTTAAATTTTTTGTTTTGTTTTTTAAAAGTTTGACAACACTACACAAAACTTAAACTAATTAAAAATAAATGTAAAATTAACTTAAGAATTATATATCACAGTAAAAAATTTTTTATCTTATTAGATCACAGCTGTTTTATAACTAAAGTATTGATACGGTGAAATTTTCATTTGTATTATCTTTACTTTTAAGGAAACAAATTATAATATAAATAATATAAAAAATGAAAAAAAAAGGCAACAAATTTCAAAAATAATAAGCAACAAAGAGAACAAAAACTTTATAAACATGCAGAATCAATAATTTTTAAAAATAAAACTAAATAATAGACAATAGACAATAGACAACATGTCCAAAATTAAAAACTTTAAGCCCGACAGATGAGATGAATATAATTTGAAATTTAACCCAGATTAATTTGTAAACAAAACATCTATAGCTTCTTTCTCTAGGACCAAAATTTGGTTTGCCAATAAGGAAAAATAATTTCTTAACAATTGGTTTAATATCAAACTTAGAACAGTGGGTACAAACCCATACCGATAACAGAGAAAAAGATGTAATAAGGTCAAGAAAAGCAAACAGAATTTTAAAACGTAAAAGGACAATCCAAAATAACAAAAAAGAAATATTCAATCTAAGCATTTATGAAGATACCAAAAAAATATTAAAAAAGCACAAACATTAAACAATTATCACAAAAGCAGACAAGGAAAACAGTTTTAATATACAGAAAAGATTATGAAGCTGGAATGGAAAAATTAAAAGAAAAAATTACTTACAGAAAACTAAACCAACAACAAAGCTACAGAAAACAAACAACACTCTCATAATTGACCTATACAAAAAGGAATACATTAGTAAATTGGTAAAGATAAAATTAAAATCGAATGCAGCAACAGCTCCCAGACTTTATGGACTTTCAAAAATTTACAAAGTTGTTACAAAATGTAGCTACAAAATGTCGAAATATATAGGAGAAATTCTAAAAAATATTATATCAGAGGAACACAACATTCGAAACTCCTTAGAACTTAAGGAAAAACTGGACTCAATAACACTGGATGAAGATAACATTTTAATATCATTAGACGTGGCATCACTGTTTACAAATATACCTATACACCTAGCTATAACTAATATTATGACAAAAAGGAACATACTACAAAAACACACCAAAATACCAAGGACATAATTTCTTAGGAAATCAAAAAATTTTGCCAGATAGAAAATAATTATTTTATGTATGGTAACATAGTTACCATCAAATAAATGGTATGCCAATGGGCAATCCCTTATCACCGACTGTAGCAGATATAGTCCTAGACAATCTACAAAAGCAGACATTGCCTATCTAAAGGGAAAAACATTTATATAAAGATAACTGTTCAATACATAAGAAGAAATAATACAGACAACATTTAACAATTACCATACAAACTCAAGTTATCAATTGAAAGAGAGAAGGATAATTCCATACCTGGATACTTACGGATTGGTAATGAAAGCAATACCTCAGAACGCTTAATAAACTACACAACCCACATATCAGAAAATTTTTACCGCGAAAAATCTGACTCAAAAAGCATTAAAACTTAATGATAAAGAATTTAATTCATATATACGCTAAAGGATATATGAAAACAATTTTCAAATAACAATAATAAACACACTGATAAAAAGAGTAACAAACAAAAATAATCAAAGAAAAAAGGAAATAGAAGAAACATCTGGCAACAACATAAAATTTTAAAGCCTACCGCTTATCACAATATTAAATGAGAGCAAAAAAAAAATAAGAAAGATAATAAAAGAAAAAGAAGTCATACCTACACATAGATCAAACAAAACAGTACACAATTTATTTACACAAACAAAAACCAAGATTGAATATAAAGAATAAAGTAATGCTGTTTACGAAATGTGATGGTAAACCAAACGAACAGTGTAACAAAGTTTATATTGGTGCAACGACATTAAAAAAAGAAAAGACTCAACAGCACTGTATAGAAAACAACCATCCATAATACTGAGGATGTTAAAATTTTAGATAAAAAGAAAAAGTAAGATAAGAGAAATACGTTGGAGAGCTTGAGAATTCAATAGAAATCAAGAAGTGCAATAAATAAAAAGGAGGATAGAGATAATACTAATGAAAATAACATAGTAGCAGTAGTTTAGTTATAAAAACAACTGTGATCTAATAAGATAAAAATTTTTTTTTGTGATGTATTATTTTTAAGATAATTTTACATTTATTTTTTATTAATTTAAGTTTTGTGTAGTGTTGTCCAACTTTTACAAAACAAAACTGTGATAAAAATTAAAAATAATGTTAATCTAACGAGAAAATAATGTATATATATTTAATTTTTTTAGCGTTTTGAACATTGTTGTTATTTGCTAAGTACAGAATACTTCTAATGTTGCCAAATTCAATTAAAAATTATTGATGTTGGTAACCTGGCAATGAAATAATAAATGAATAAATAGTCTTTTTATTTAAACTTGACCTTGAAATCCTAACTATACGAAACTATAGAAAACAAACATTTATTATTAAACATTATTTAATTAAGTTTTTCTTTGCGAGTGTTTCCATCAGATGGTATTATTTCTGCTTGCGAAAAAATTGATAGGCATTACCTTCTCAGACAGTTATTGATTTCTATAGTGGGCACATTTCTGCAACAATATTTGTTTGAATGCAGTAAAAATCCGTTTTTTCCATAACCATTTTGTAGCTGCTATACTGCTTCGTAACCGTTTATTTAATATATTTTTTCTTGTTTTTGCTCTTTCTCTAACTCCAAGCGTTTGTGGAACATATCTGCTCTATGGCTTTTTTTAGAATTCGTCCTGTCTTTAGCTTCTGACGTGTTTAAACTTTACGGCTTGCTTTCAAAGTAAACAATTTAATATCGCGAGCCTTAGAAAAAACATATTAAAACGTTTCGATGCTTTCTTTTGTTGTATAGTTACAACAGAAAAGATACTTTGTTATCTGGAAGCTTTTCTTTTAGTTGTGCAAATAAGCCTCTTTTTCTGCAAATAAAACCATCAATGAATTCCGCTGATATTTGTTCATCTTTGAAAGTTTCTGTGTAAATTCTTTAATTTAGCTTTGGAGGTACAAATTCATTTCGTAGAAGCTCAATAGCTTCCTCAGAATTTCAGCCTTCGTGCTTTACGCCTTGCCACTATGACGATGCAAAGCTTTTAAATAATAATGGATAGCTTGAAAGCGCCATTGAATCGCAAATACGTTCAGCTTCGTTGAAAACTAAAATTAAAAAATACTCTACCGAAGCTGAGAGTGCCTCCAACTTACAGACAAATTTGCAGTGATCTTAAAAAATCCGAAAACTGGCGCTCTGTCAACTGAACCGCCATTGAACCACTACCACAAGGCCTTTGGTTTAGATTATTCGAAACAGGGGCAGAAACTCTTTGCCTGTTACTATTAGCCATTTGATAACAAGTGGAAGCTAAAGTTGGATTTGCATTAGTAAAGACAGGTTGGGCATATTCTAGTCAACGGGTTACTAGTCTCCGTCTCTTCACTTTATTTTACAATGTCTTTTACACAAAAATCTAAGTATGTATACTTAATTTTAAACTAAGGTGTAAGCATACGATAATTTACATTAGAATTAAAACCTATTCGCAGCATTTTAAAACAAATAATATACATATGAACAAAAATAATTTAAAAGTCAAGTTACTTTAAAGAATATACTATCATTAATTTAGCTGACAGTAAGCAACTAAATTTTACTATTGACATTTGTCAGAATTTTGATAATTTTTATATTTTCAATTATTCACGAGGGTTGTTCATAACATAGTCAGTAACCTTTAAGGTTGAATCCTCGTTGTATCCGTTATCAGATATCAGTTGTATTTGTTTATTGCAGAGGTGTTTTATCCAGTAGATAGAGTAAATCATGCATTTTTAAAGGTATGCCTGGATCTGCTTCAGATACTACGAGATTAATTGTAGTGGTTGACCGATATTTCTGCTAGTAGTCTATTTAGGAGTATGTTGGTAAGTAATTATGGATAACCAATTTTTTGTCTGTCGTTATTGCCTGCGGTACTGTATTGATTTTAGTGTTTTGTTAATTCCGGTCTTTGGTATTCCTCTAATTGTGAGCTTTTTGTGGTGATCTGGCGACTACTAGTTTTTTGTTCCTAACTTGTATTGTGTATAGAACTCCTGGTTATATAAGTAACTTTAGTTAGTAAATTTTCGTACAATGGAGTGGCTTTGGGTTTAAAATCCTTTCATTGAAAATATAATTGTCGCGATTCTTATCTAGGTTTAGATACCTTAACTTAGCAGATCGCTAAACATGCTGTACGTGAAAATTTGATATTTTGATATTTTTTCTTTTTAATGTTTTGCTGAAACCAGAACTGTAGCGGATTTTATTTCATTGGGGCCACTGTCCATGTTACTTATAAAGCAAATTGTACTCAGGATACAAAAAACAACTTTAACAAGTTGATGTTGCCAGCGAAGTGTTGTGTTTGATGCGATAATCAATAACTTGCTGCCATTTCAAAATCCAGGAAGAGTATTTGTTCGAGGCGCTCAATGGGTACCGATTTTATTTTTGCTTTACACATTGTTGTAAGCAGGGATTTCGTCTGGCGTTGAACAAATGCCACTATCACAGGTGGTTTCAGATTGATAAATAAGCTTCATTTAATGTTAATAATATACAACTGGTTACAACAAGCCTTTTTAACGCCATTGTTCGCCTTCAGTTTTATAGTCCTAGTAATTTTAGCATCAAGTTATTATTTATTTTTTACTTTTTTACTTCAAAATAAAATTTACCAGCCTTACTTTTAAGCTTTTTTTATTTCTCGGTTGCAGCAAAAATTGTTAAATTCGAATTTACATTTACCTTACGTATGTTCTAGTATAATAATATACAAATGATACAAAAGCAAAACAATGTTAATGTGCATAAAGTGAGAACTAAACATATAGTTTTGGTATGCTTACCATTGTTGCCAAACAAGGGAATTTCGACATAAGTTTGGGGACAGAAATTCGTGGGAAGCGAATTTTTCATTCGTAGCTTTTTCATTATCGACAGTTGTTTAATTAACAGGAAATAAATTTAATAACTTGAATATTTTTTTTAACTGTACTACTGTCTAGTCGAGTTAACATATTTAACGGCGGAAAAAGAGCGACCGCTGCTAACGAGAAGGCATTGGCCCAAAACGATAAAAACATCAAGCACGAATCTGACTACAAGTCTTACATTGAACAAAGGCTCAATCAGGTGGTTATATTAACTTCAGATCAAACAGCTAATCGAACAGTGCTTCACTGTAAAATATCTTCGTAAGCAGCTAGCTGGGAAACTGCGCTCGAACTGGTCAGGCGCGCCAACCGAGAATATGTTGCTAGAACTGACGAAGGAAATAAAAAATACGAAGTAGAGCATTGCGCCCGAAGAAGGGCCATCGGTCCCTACACCAGTGGCACATCCTTGAAACCATTGAAATTGATGTAATGAAAATTGCACATCGCTGGGACTTAAAGTTTTCGGGAGAAACTGACTTACATGAATTTTCGGACCACCTGCTTCCTGAACTATTAGGTATACTAGAAGGCAGTGCACCTTAATGGTTCCAAATAAGGAAAAAGACAATAACTACTAGCCAAAATTTCAGACAAGAAAGCAGAAAATTTTTCCTCCAACCTCGATACCACTTTCATTTGGTTGTAAATTTCTATAACCGCAGGCACAATAATAGAGAGCGTGGTAAGGACTATATCCTAAATATGCTCACCAGCGCTCGGAAACACCCACCCAGTCTTACGCAAAATGGACTATCTAGACTGAATTTATGATAGACTACGTATGGAATACAAACATTATGTCGAAGACAAGATCGGCCTCAAACGTCACATATGATGATGATATGGCTTACAACCGATCAGTGAGATGATGGAGGTGCAAAGGCATAGGCTATAAAAGAGCGTACTGCATCCTTCCGCACCGCCTGTTCTGTTCATATTGTGGAATCGATGGAGTCCTGTCACGGTAAAGCAATTGTCGTAAAAAACTACGATCCCCTGTTATAATGGCCTATGGCCGTTACTATAGCACGGTCATGGTACACTGCCGTCGGATCTTGGCGCTTGTTGATACTGGATAGTCTTGCACGTACATAAACAAGGCAATTGGTCAGTATTTAAAATATTTAACATAAGTTCCCTTAGTACTCAGGTTATCGCCCAGATGGCAAATAAGTCTCTTATCACTTGTCTGGAGGAGTTTAACGTATCGATTGAATATAACGAAACAGCAGTACGGTTCCACGTAACGGCAATGGAAGCATTGTTGGAACCTATGATTTTTGGAATGGATTATTTGAGTTCTATTGGTATTAAATTAAGATAAGGAGGTGTAGTAACACATAGGTTACCATCTACCAACGTAGCCAAACTTGACCTCTTCCATGCGGTAACCAGTCGAAAATTATTAAACCAGAAGGGAAACACTCAGTTAGTTCATCCTCTACGAATCCATGACATAAAGTTCCGTCCGGTAAGGTGTTTTTGCACTATAGCAAGACACGAGATTCATCTCAACCATCAGAATCAAAATAAAAAGTAGTAGATGCCGAGAAATCCAACCATTGTGAAGCTGATAAATGAAAAAATCAGAGGGTTAGTGGCCGAAAATCGTATTGAACCATCTTGCAGCGAATATAGTTCAACAATAATACTTGTCCGTAAGCAAATGGGTGGCTGGAGATATGTGTAGACTTCCGTCAGCTCAGTGCAGCCAGTAAACCCGATGCATATCCGCTGCCGAAGATTAATATCGTCCTCGACTAGCTAAAGAACGGAAATGTAGACCGTATTATTGGTATAGACTCATATTCCTTAGTGTTGGGCTATTTGGCTACATAATAGGCTGTGATGCAACTCAACTTTGAGAAGTGTGAATTTGTTGGTACCAGTATACGTTACCTCGGACATTTAGTTACTTTAGAGGGCATTGGTATCGATCCGGACTAACTAAAAAACTTCGCCGTGTACTTCGAATAGGCTCTTGGTATCGCTGCTTTGTACAAAACTTTTCCAACATGGTTGCCCCATTAAATCGGCTGCCAAAGAAAAACGAAAAATGGGTTTTTGGCTCTGAACAGGAGGAAGCCTTCCCTAAATTAAAATCAACCCTAACTAAGGCAACCGTACTAGGAGAATACATTCTTTCTGCAAACTGGCGTAAGTCAGGAAGGGTTAGGAGTAGTTATTTTTTAGTGGCACTTGGGAATCGAATCGGTGACTGCTTACGCAGAACTTGGAGATAATCGCTAAACCATCGACATCGCAGTCACAGCAGGGCGCCAGACTTGTATCGGCAAAACTCAAGCAGGCCACTCAGAAGCCAACGACAGGAAGGAAAGTTGAAACGGTTAGTAACAAGGGAAAGCTCTTCACAGAAGATAAGCACTGCAAACGAAAAAATTTGGATGTCTTCACTGCCTGGACTTCCAAACGGTTGCGGAAACAAAATAAATCTACTAAGGTTTTTTTACTTTCTTTTTAATTTTTTATACGAGTATTGTATGTTTGTATGTTTATATATTCATATATACATTTCAAATAATTTCCTTTATTATATTTTTTTACCCAAAATAAGTTAACTCATAATTATTATGTTGAAAAAAAAATTAATTATATTAAATTAAATTAGAATATATTATTAATCACGAAAAACCAATAAAAACATAATAATAGAACATAGTATAAAATAAAATAGAAGTCAATTAAGTTAACATATTCAAGTTAGAGCCGAGCCTCTTTTTAGAGGTTAAATATACCATTCAGGTAGTACGGGTCTTAACACCCAGAGTACCGCTTCCTGTAGACAGGGGGAAAATGTAACGTATCCCAGCAAAAAATTACAAAAAAGGTAATCGTGTGTGGAATTAAGCATTTTGCGTGGAAGGAACTTAATGATTTTAACAAGGCATGAGACTTTTATAATTATTTACTGAGAAATGATTTTATTGACTATTGCAGGAAATAATAATAATCATAAGTATGTATTGTAAAGTATTCTTTTTTAACATAAAGAACAAGTTTAATTACTGCTACCTTTATTTTCGAACTAATCTAATGGTTTTGTAAGCGAGTTACAAATTTTGGCAATTACAAAATTAAGTCACATTTCTAATATTAAAAAGAAAACCCCACCTGCCATTGGAATTTTATATAAATTAAAACGTAATTAAAAGCCAAACTAATGATATATCAAGCCCTAATTAACTCACATTTAAATTACTTAGCTGTTGTTTATGATCATAACAAAAGAAATGTTCAAGTTAAGTCGCGTTAATGCCTGCAAAATTAGGCATTATAAATCGTTTATTGTTTACCTCATAATTTTTCAACAATTTCCTTATATAAAGATGTGTGTAAGACAATATTACCAATTCATGGATTACATAATTATCAAGTGCTTATGTCTTTAAATTTATACATAATATTAAACTTTAACCGATTTCTTTTCCACAAAATCAGAATCAATTTAATACTCAAAACAGTTCTAATTTACGATTTCCAACATGCAGACTGGAAAAATCAAAACAACGTATTGATTACACAGGAAGCAAGTTTTTCAATGAGTTAACGGATGAGATAAATTATGTCAATAGAATTTCAATTTTCAAATTTAATTTGAAGAAATATTTATACTCAAAATTCGAAACACTTCTGATGTAAAATTAAAGATTTAAATAATGATATTATTTTTATGAAATTAATTCCGAACTGAGATACTAATATTCATATGTAGTTTCTATTATTCAAAACATGTAAAATTTTTGCCATCGTTTCCTCAATAGTGCCTTAGAGGCTCTGAGGACAAAATAATGAATCGTAAAAATAGTTTTGTTCAATAAAAATAATAGTGAAAAAAAGTCAATATTTGGCAAGTACTTTTTAAGGTAATATATAATTTTTTGCTCGGATATTACAAACATAAACATTCTATGATGTTATTTTTATTACTAGTTTAATCTATCGATCTGGACACGCTTTATTTATTTGTATATATACGCAAAAGTGATGTTGATTGAAGCTGCGCAAGCCCATCTTCGCTTTTCGTATTTGCACTTTCTCTGACATGTTGACTTCAATAATCTTTCCTTTTAGCCATATATTTCTAGAACTGGCTGGGTCAACCACCACTATTATATCTCCAAGAGCTAATGATTTTGCTCTTTCAAGCCACTTTGTTCAGCAAGATAAGGTAGGTAAATAATCCGTTACCCGCCCTTTCCAAAATCTTTGTGCATAATGCTGTAAACATACCCAACTCTCACTTAATACAACACCGCTCTCGTCATAAGAGGTTAAAGGTTTTATACCGTTTGAATTGCCCATCTAAAAATAGGTAGGCGTAAGATCTTCTTCATTTTTGCTATCTACTGGAATATATATATAAAACGGTTTTCACCGAACAAAAAAAAACATTCCCATGCCCCTCCCATATGGGGCGCTGAAAGCGGATTAAAATGTTATTTTGTATTTAAAGTTATAAAGCAACGAACAAATTTATTTTAATCAACCTCCATTAAAGCTTCGCGTAAGATGGTTGTTCAGGGTTAGGTTAGTTACTTAGCCATTCACTGACAGAATTATTAACTAGTTGATTACCGTCGCAGTCGTTCTCTGTTTATTAGAGAATTCGGTATTTCTTTTTAATATATTCTCTTTTAAGTTGCGTTTCTTCTTGTAAGCGTTGGAGTTATAAGGCGTGTTTGCGGGAACGTGACTCTACTGATGACCCGCTGCGAATAAAGGCATGTGAGTCGGGTGTTGTTTACTGGGGTTTAGAACAATTTTGAAAATTGAGGAGACATTTAGAGCACTTTAATGAATTATCGTTGTCAGATGGTTTTTTGCAGATGTGACAGTTTATTGAAGAATTCAAGGTTAGTTCACTCCCTCGATTCATTTTTAATATTGGGACTTACGATTTCCTCGATTTATCTGATGAGGCAATTAAATGATGGCAATTTTCGCTAGAAAAAGTATTTTAAGAATGTTGGATGAAGCCGCCCAAGCTCTTCGAAACCAATATATATTTTAAACGAAAAGTATAAGATTTTTTAAACACTTATTTAATTTAATTGTCCTGTACTTTTGCATTAAAACCTTTTTCGTTTGGGAACAAAGAGCAAACTTCTTAAGTCTTACATGGACGATTTACAAATGAACTTTTAATGCAAACTAGCCCTATTAAATCAACGATCAACTTAAACGATAACGAAATAACTACAATTTCAATCATCGAAAATTTCATAGTTTATGTTATTGATTAGAAAGTGGCGGTAACAGTAAATTGCTAATCCAATGTATCACATATAATTCTCAATTTGTAAGTATTTTATTTATATAAGTATGCATGGTTGGGAAGATAAGACAATAATTTGTCGTAACCTATATTTTTTTGTATCGGTAGTGTGATTGCGTGTGACTGCGAAGTATGTTATAGTGAACTTTGGGTATTTTATACCACCTTGCACAAAAGCCTTGGCTTATCGCTTGAGCTAACTGTTTTGGTCACAGCGGCTTCGGCTGACTCTTTTCCACAGCGGCTTCAGGTCTGTTTTTCTGTTTTGCACACCGATTTCAGCTGACTACTTCCCTTAGCGGATTCGGTTCACTGGTTTTCATAGAGGCTTCTGCTGACTATTTTCCACAGCGGCTTCGGCTGACTGTTTTCACATCGGCTTTTACTGGCTGTTTTCCACAGCGGCTTCGGCTGACTGTTTTCCACAACAGTTTCGGCTATCTTTTTTCCACAGCGATTTCGGGTAATTTTTTTCCACAGTAGCTTTGGCTGACTATTAACAACAGCAGTTTCGGCAGGAGCCTCGGCAGACTGTTTCCTAAAGCGGATTCGGCTGACTTTTTTCACAGCGGCTTCTGCTGACTGTTTTCCACAGAAGCTTGGCTGACTCTTTTTCATAGCAGATTGGCTGTCTGTTTTCCCCAGCGGTTTCGGCTGACTGTTATTTTAAGTTATGTTAGTATTGTAAAAAAGATTGTTTATATTGTAATTTATAAGGTTACCATAAAGAGGACCAACACCTGCTGCCACTTCGACTGAAAATCTGAGAATACTTGACGAGGATTCCTGACTAATTGCCTGCATTAAGCCGAATACTCCCCATAGATTTTCTGTATTAACCCGAATAATACCGACTGGTTCTCAATATAAGCTGAGCTGTTGAGAACTTTAGCCGAATATCGTAGATTGATCAACTCAACCGCTGTAAGCCGATTACTCCCGACAGATCAACGTATCGCTAGAGGTGTTAAGAGTTTAAACGAAGTAAATAATTGAATGTTATCAAAGCTTTAAATAAAGATTTTTATATTTTATTATCCCTAAAAAGGGGAAAACCAATCGAGTTACAATTTAAGTTTTGTGGATCCGTAAGTCGATCCTGGTCAACACTAATTTACTTCAGCCGACGACAAAATCCACGTTATAAGTTTTTGCACGCTAACTGATAATATATTCAAGGGTAATGCAAGAAACATTTAATAATTATAAGTTAAACGTGATTAATGCATGCCTATTTTCCCAGTTAAGGGTCCAAGTAAGCCGGGGAAGATTCGATTTTTGTATATTGCAACTGATCATATATATGGTCTCCCTTAACTTAGCAGATCGCTAAACATGCTGTACGTGAAAATTTGATATTTTGATATTTTTTCTTTTTAATGTTTTGCTGAAACCAGAACTGTAGCGGATTTTATTTCATTGGGGCCACTGTCCATGTTACTTATAAAGCAAATTGTACTCAGGATACAAAAAACAACTTTAACAAGTTGATGTTGCCAGCGAAGTGTTGTGTTTGATGCGATAATCAATAACTTGCTGCCATTTCAAAATCCAGGAAGAGTATTTGTTCGAGGCGCTCAATGGGTACCGATTTTATTTTTGCTTTACACATTGTTGTAAGCAGGGATTTCGTCTGGCGTTGAACAAATGCCACTATCACAGGTGGTTTCAGATTGATAAATAAGCTTCATTTAATGTTAATAATATACAACTGGTTACAACAAGCCTTTTTAACGCCATTGTTCGCCTTCAGTTTTATAGTCCTAGTAATTTTAGCATCAAGTTATTATTTATTTTTTACTTTTTTACTTCAAAATAAAATTTACCAGCCTTACTTTTAAGCTTTTTTTATTTCTCGGTTGCAGCAAAAATTGTTAAATTCGAATTTACATTTACCTTACGTATGTTCTAGTATAATAATATACAAATGATACAAAAGCAAAACAATGTTAATGTGCATAAAGTGAGAACTAAACATATAGTTTTGGTATGCTTACCATTGTTGCCAAACAAGGGAATTTCGACATAAGTTTGGGGACAGAAATTCGTGGGAAGCGAATTTTTCATTCGTAGCTTTTTCATTATCGACAGTTGTTTAATTAACAGGAAATAAATTTAATAACTTGAATATTTTTTTTAACTGTACTACTGTCTAGTCGAGTTAACATATTTAACGGCGGAAAAATAGCGACCGCTGCTAACGAGAAGGCATCGGCCCAAAACGATAAAAACATCAAGCACGAATCTGACTACAAGTCTTACATTGAACAAAGGCTCAATCAGGTGGTTATATTAACTTCAGATCAAACAGCTAATCGAACAGTGCTTCACTGTAAAATATCTTCGTAAGCAGCTAGCTGGGAAACTGCGCTCGAACTGGTCAGGCGCGCCAACCGAGAATATGTTGCTAGAACTGACGAAGGAAATAAAAAATACGAAGTAGAGCATTGCGCCCGAAGAAGGGCCATCGGTCCCTACACCAGTGGCACATCCTTGAAACCATTGAAATTGATGTAATGAAAATTGCACATCGCTGGGACTTAAAGTTTTCGGGAGAAACTGACTTACATGAATTTTCGGACCACCTGCTTCCTGAACTATTAGGTATACTAGAAGGCAGTGCACCTTAATGGTTCCAAATAAGGAAAAAGACAATAACTACTAGCCAAAATTTCAGACAAGAAAGCAGAAAATTTTTCCTCCAACCTCGATACCACTTTCATTTGGTTGTAAATTTCTATAACCGCAGGCACAATAATAGAGAGCGTGGTAAGGACTATATCCTAAATATGCTCACCAGCGCTCGGAAACACCCACCCAGTCTTACGCAAAATGGACTATCTAGACTGAATTTATGATAGACTACGTATGGAATACAAACATTATGTCGAAGACAAGATCGGCCTCAAACGTCACATATGATGATGATATGGCTTACAACCGATCAGTGAGATGATGGAGGTGCAAGGGCATAGGCTATAAAAGAGCGTACTGCATCCTTCCGCACCGCCTGTTCTGTTCATATTGTGGAATCGATGGAGTCCTGTCACGGTAAAGCAATTGTCGTAAAAAACTACGATCCCCTGTTATAATGGCCTATGGCCGTTACTATAGCACGGTCATGGTACACTGCCGTCGGATCTTGGCGCTTGTTGATACTGGATAGTCTTGCACGTACATAAACAAGGCAATTGGTCAGTATTTAAAATATTTAACATAAGTTCCCTTAGTACTCAGGTTATCGCCCAGATGGCAAATAAGTCTCTTATCACTTGTCTGGAGGAGTTTAACGTATCGATTGAATATAACGAAACAGCAGTACGGTTCCACGTAACGGCAATGGAAGCATTGTTGGAACCTATGATTTTTGGAATGGATTATTTGAGTTCTATTGGTATTAAATTAAGATAAGGAGGTGTAGTAACACATAGGTTACCATCTACCAACGTAGCCAAACTTGACCTCTTCCATGCGGTAACCAGTCGAAAATTATTAAACCAGAAGGGAAACACTCAGTTAGTTCATCCTCTACGAATCCATGACATAAAGTTCCGTCCGGTAAGGTGTTTTTGCACTATAGCAAGACACGAGATTCATCTCAACCATCAGAATCAAAATAAAAAGTAGTAGATGCCGAGAAATCCAACCATTGTGAAGCTGATAAATGAAAAAATCAGAGGGTTAGTGGCCGAAAATCGTATTGAACCATCTTGCAGCGAATATAGTTCAACAATAATACTTGTCCGTAAGCAAATGGGTGGCTGGAGATATGTGTAGACTTCCGTCAGCTCAGTGCAGCCAGTAAACCCCATGCATATCCGCTGCCGAAGATTAATATCGTCCTCGACTAGCTAAAGAACGGAAATGTAGACCGTATTATTGGTATAGACTCATATTCCTTAGTGTTGGGCTATTTGGCTACATAATAGGCTGTGATGCAACTCAACTTTGAGAAGTGTGAATTTGTTGGTACCAGTATACGTTACCTCGGACATTTAGTTACTTTAGAGGGCATTGGTATCGATCCGGACTAACTAAAAAACTTCGCCGTGTACTTCGAATAGGCTCTTGGTATCGCTGCTTTGTACAAAACTTTTCCAACATGGTTGCCCCATTAAATCGGCTGCCAAAGAAAAACGAAAAATGGGTTTTTGGCTCTGAACAGGAGGAAGCCTTCCCTAAATTAAAATCAACCCTAACTAAGGCAACCGTACTAGGAGAATACATTCTTTCTGCAAACTGGCGTAAGTCAGGAAGGGTTAGGAGTAGTTATTTTTTAGTGGCACTTGGGAATCGAATCGGTGACTGCTTACGCAGAACTTGGAGATAATCGCTAAACCATCGACATCGCAGTCACAGCAGGGCGCCAGACTTGTATCGGCAAAACTCAAGCAGGCCACTCAGAAGCCAACGACAGGAAGGAAAGTTGAAACGGTTAGTAACAAGGGAAAGCTCTTCACAGAAGATAAGCACTGCAAACGAAAAAATTTGGATGTCTTCACTGCCTGGACTTCCAAACGGTTGCGGAAACAAAATAAATCTACTAAGGTTTTTTTACTTTCTTTTTAATTTTTTATACGAGTATTGTATGTTTGTATGTTTATATATTCATATATACATTTCAAATAATTTCCTTTATTATATTTTTTTACCCAAAATAAGTTAACTCATAATTATTATGTTGAAAAAAAAAATTAATTATATTAAATTAAATTAGAATATATTATTAATCACGAAAAACCAATAAAAACATAATAATAGAACATAGTATAAAATAAAATAGAAGTCAATTAAGTTAACATATTCAAGTTAGAGCCGAGCCTCTTTTTAGAGGTTAAATATACCATTCAGGTAGTACGGGTCTTAACACCCAGAGTACCGCTTCCTGTAGACAGGGGGAAAATGTAACGTATCCCAGCAAAAAATTACAAAAAAGGTAATCGTGTGTGGAATTAAGCATTTTGCGTGGAAGGAACTTAATGATTTTAACAAGGCATGAGACTTTTATAATTATTTACTGAGAAATGATTTTATTGACTATTGCAGGAAATAATAATAATCATAAGTATGTATTGTAAAGTATTCTTTTTTAACATAAAGAACAAGTTTAATTACTGCTACCTTTATTTTCGAACTAATCTAATGGTTTTGTAAGCGAGTTACAAATTTTGGCAATTACAAAATTAAGTCACATTTCTAATATTAAAAAGAAAACCCCTCCTGCCATTGGAATTTTATATAAATTAAAACGTAATTAAAAGCCAAACTAATGATATATCAAGCCCTAATTCACTCACATTTAAATTACTTAGCTGTTGTTTATGATCATAACAAAAGAAATGTTCAAGTTAAGTCGCGTTAATGCCTGCAAAATTAGGCATTATAAATCGTTTATTGTTTACCTCATAATTTTTCAACAATTTCCTTATATAAAGATGTGTGTAAGACAATATTACCAATTCATGGATTACATAATTATCAAGTGCTTATGTCTTTAAATTTATACATAATATTAAACTTTAACCGATTTCTTTTCCACAAAATCAGAATCAATTTAATACTCAAAACAGTTCTAATTTACGATTTCCAACATGCAGACTGGAAAAATCAAAACAACGTATTGATTACACAGGAAGCAAGTTTTTCAATGAGTTAACGGATGAGATAAATTATGTCAATAGAATTTCAATTTTCAAATTTAATTTGAAGAAATATTTATACTCAAAATTCGAAACACTTCTGATGTAAAATTAAAGATTTAAATAATGATATTATTTTTATGAAATTAATTCTGAACTGAGATACTAATATTCATATGTAGTTTCTATTATTCAAAACATGTAAAATTTTTGCCATCGTTTCCTCAATAGTGCCTTAGAGGCTCTGAGGACAAAATAATGAATCGTAAAAATAGTTTTGTTCAATAAAAATAATAGTGAAAAAAAGTCAATATTTGGCAAGTACTTTTTAAGGTAATATATAATTTTTTGCTCGGATATTACAAACATAAACATTCTATGATGTTATTTTTATTACTAGTTTAATCTATCGATCTGGACACGCTTTATTTATTTGTATATATACGCAAAAGTGATGTTGATTGAAGCTGCGCAAGCCCATCTTCGCTTTTCGTATTTGCACTTTCTCTGACATGTTGACTTCAATAATCTTTCCTTTTAGCCATATATTTCTAGAACTGGCTGGGTCAACCACCACTATTATATCTCCAAGAGCTAATGATTTTGCTCTTTCAAGCCACTTTGTTCAGCAAGATAAGGTAGGTAAATAATCCGTTACCCGCCCTTTCCAAAATCTTTGTGCATAATGCTGTAAACATACCCAACTCTCACTTAATACAACACCGCTCTCGTCATAAGAGGTTAAAGGTTTTATACCGTTTGAATTGCCCATCTAAAAATAGGTAGGCGTAAGATCTTCTTCATTTTTGCTATCTACTGGAATATATATATAAAACGGTTTTCACCGAACAAAAAAAACATTCCCATGCCCCTCCCATATGGGGCGCTGAAAGCGGATTAAAATGTTATTTTGTATTTAAAGTTATAAATCAACGAACAAATTTATTTTAATCAACCTCCATTAAAGCTTCGCGTAAGATGGTTGTTCAGGGTTAGGTTAGTTACTTAGCCATTCACTGACAGAATTATTAACTAGTTGATTACCGTTGCAGTCGTTCTCTGTTTATTAGAGAATTCGGTATTTCTTTTTAATATATTCTCTTTTAAGTTGCGTTTCTTCTTGTAAGCGTTGGAGTTATAAGGCGTGTTTGCGGGAACGTGACTCTACTGATGACCCGCTGCGAATAAAGGCATGTGAGTCGGGTGTTGTTTACTGGGGTTTAGAACAATTTTGAAAATTGAGGAGACATTTAGAGCACTTTAATGAATTATCGTTGTCAGATGGTTTTTTGCAGATGTGACAGTTTATTGAAGAATTCAAGGTTAGTTCACTCCCTCGATTCATTTTTAATATTGGGACTTACGATTTCCTCGATTTATCTGATGAGGCAATTAAATGATGGCAATTTTCGCTAGAAAAAGTATTTTAAGAATGTTGGATGAAGCCGCCCAAGCTCTTCGAAACCAATATATATTTTAAACGAAAAGTATAAGATTTTTTAAACACTTATTTAATTTAATTGTCCTGTACTTTTGCATTAAAACCTTTTTCGTTTGGGAACAAAGAGCAAACTTCTTAAGTCTTACATGGACGATTTACAAATGAACTTTTAATGCAAACTAGCCCTATTAAATCAACGATCAACTTAAACGATAACGAAATAACTACAATTTCAATCATCGAAAATTTCATAGTTTATGTTATTGATTAGAAAGTGGCGGTAACAGTAAATTGCTAATCCAATGTATCACATATAATTCTCAATTTGTAAGTATTTTATTTATATAAGTATGCATGGTTGGGAAGATAAGACAATAATTTGTCGTAACCTATATTTTTTTGTATCGGTAGTGTGATTGCGTGTGACTGCGAAGTATGTTATAGTGAGCTTTGGGTATTTTATACCACCTTGCACAAAAGCCTTGGCTTATCGCTTGAGCTAACTGTTTTGGTCACAGCGGCTTCGGCTGACTCTTTTCCACAGCGGCTTCAGGTCTGTTTTTCTGTTTTGCACACCGATTTCAGCTGACTACTTCCCTTAGCGGATTCGGTTCACTGGTTTTCATAGAGGCTTCTGCTGACTATTTTCCACAGCGGCTTCGGCTGACTGTTTTCACATCGGCTTTTACTGGCTGTTTTCCACAGCGGCTTCGGCTGACTGTTTTCCACAACAGTTTCGGCTATCTGTTTTCCACAGCGATTTCGGGTAATTTTTTTCCACAGTAGCTTTGGCTGACTATTAACAACAGCAGTTTCGGCAGGAGCCTCGGCAGACTGTTTCCTAAAGCGGATTCGGCTGACTTTTTTCACAGCGGCTTCTGCTGACTGTTTTCCACAGAAGTTTGGCTGACTCTTTTTCATAGCAGATTGGCTGTCTGTTTTCCCCAGCGGTTTCGGCTGACTGTTATTTTAAGTTATGTTAGTATTGTAAAAAAGATTGTTTATATTGTAATTTATAAGGTTACCATAAAGAGGACCAACACCTGCTGCCACTTCGACTGAAAATCTGAGAATACTTGACGAGGATTCCTGACTAATTGCCTGCATTAAGCCGAATACTCCCCATAGATTTTCTGTATTAACCCGAATAATACCGACTGGTTCTCAATATAAGCTGAGCTGTTGAGAACTTTAGCCGAATATCGTAGATTGATCAACTCAACCGCTGTAAGCCGATTACTCCCGACAGATCAACGTATCGCTAGAGGTGTTAAGAGTTTAAACGAAGTAAATAATTGAATGTTATCAAAGCTTTAAATAAAGATTTTTATATTTTATTATCCCTAAAAAGGGGAAAACCAATCGAGTTACAATTTAAGTTTTGTGGATCCGTAAGTCGATCCTGGTCAACACTAATTTACTTCAGCCGACGACAAAATCCACGTTATAAGTTTTTGCACGCTAACTGATAATATATTCAAGGGTAATGCAAGAAACATTTAATAATTATAAGTTAAACGTGATTAATGCATGCCTATTTTCCCAGTTAAGGGTCCAAGTAAGCCGGGGAAGATTCGATTTTTGTATATTGCAACCGATCATATATATGGTCTCCCTTTAAATTCGATGCTGCTTACTTACGTCCCCTCATATGATAATTTCGACAGAAACGCGCTATTATAGAAAGGGATAAAGCGAAGATTTCTTATCAGACTAAAATAAGAGAGGGAGGCCAAAAATTGCAGGTGTTCTTATGGCATAATATCGGTTCTTCAAATTTTGAAACGTACTTTATGACCGTAATGACATTTGTTCACCAAGCTGTGTCCACTTCGTTAAAATTAAAACGTTAATGATTTTAAAAACCAATACCTATAGTCGGCAAGGTCTATGATAAGGAATCATAACGCCGATGATATACTTGAGACATTCAGTTTATGAACTTAGTGTCTTAATCAAAAACTTTATAGCCCTTAATACGCAAGACGTCTTTTACGTCTTTTGACCAAAGTAGATTAGTATTATTATTTAACAATAAATAAATTACCATATAATATCTAATGTTTAGACTGTCCACTACGTGAATCACAGTGGCCGAAAGGAAGATTCGAAAACGATGCTGAAAGTGGCAAGGTAGTAGTTCCTGATTTGGTGAAGTAGTAAAAATATAAGCTCTCCACCTACAAATTTACGTTTTATCATTTGTTTCAGAAACTTAATGTGTAATATGTGGTGGAGATAGGATATTTGGGAAAAGAGGATCAGTTTGGCGGCGAGCGCCTAATATCTCTATATTTATCCGGCGGAGATACGCCAATTGGTCAGCATCTAGCGCTTATTTACCTTTATGTTTATACGGCCAAGGTCTGCCAATTGTGTTTGAGCTTTTAGACAATAAACGCAGTGATTGCGAGCAAGGTTTTCCAAAAACTAAAGTTCTCGTCAAACTTCTTTCTTTATTTTTACAAAAAATCTTCAGCTTAAAATTAAAAACTAAAAGTAAATATTGCTAATTAAGCATTTCTTTTCATGGTCAATAGTTGCATTCAACTGCTGTGTAACTTAACACTTTTGTTGACAAAGAATGCAATGATCGATAGGAAAAGAACGTTCCTGTGTATTATTGCAATGCATGCATTAAATAAATTAAAAAGAACATTTAAAAGTAAGATGTGTGTATTATTGCAGTGCATGGTTAAATTAAATAAAAAAAGAACATTTAAAAATATGATGTTTGATACATTCTAATCTTATAGTATATTTAAATATGTAATGTATGCGAGTATGCTACGTTTATAGTGTATTAAAATATGTAATATACATTTATATATGCTACACCCTCACCCTTTAGAGAAAAAAAAATTATAATTTAATTTTTTTTGTTTGTTTTTAACTTACTACCGGCTTGTAAAATTTCTTATTTTATTTATGGACTATCTTATTAATTTTAGGTTGTTATTATGTACATGTTTTTATATTCTTTTATTGAATTAACACCATGGCGTTCTAGTATTTTATAAGGACCTTTGTACGGGCTATGTAGTTTAGTTCCTGTATGGTTTCTTAAATAAACTAAATCTCCTACGTTAAAATCTGATATCTTATTTGGAGCTCAT
The DNA here is from genome assembly GCA_937654795.1 of Cistogaster globosa. Classification (NCBI taxonomy): domain Eukaryota; kingdom Metazoa; phylum Arthropoda; class Insecta; order Diptera; family Tachinidae; genus Cistogaster; species Cistogaster globosa. Next base: position 46,387,194 of record OW569407.1, read on the forward strand.
TTTTGAAATCATAAAAATTATAAATTGGTTAATTAACATATATATCATTCGGTAGTTTACCAAATATTAATTCAAATGGCGTATATTTTGTGCATGTGGGTGGAGTTGTGTTGTATGAGAATGTGTAATATGGTAAGCTTTTATGCCATTCTGTGTCTTCAGTGCAGCACAACAGGTATTCCTTTAAGACTCTGTGATTTCTTTCTATTCCACCTAATGATTCCTGATGGTACGGGGTTGATGTAATTTGTTCGATATTTATTAGCGTACAGATTTCTGAAATCGTTTGATTAACAAACTCTGCACCCATATCTGTTTTCATTGTTTTAAGGTGGCCATATTTTAGAACGAATTTTTCTACTATGGTCCTTGCTACCTTTGATGATTCTTTAGAAGTCATCGGAAAAGCTTCAATATATTTAGTCAAATCACATTGCAGGGTTAAGATATATCTGAAATCATTTGATGGGCGTAGTGGGCCTACTATGTCAATTGACACAATTTGAAATGGACGAGCAGGCGTATCAGTGATAACCACTTTTTTCTTTATTATGCATAACTATTTTATTTTTTTTTTTTTGCATATTTCGCATTTTTGTATAAACTTTTTGACCATTTTGTTCATGCCTTTCCAAACATAACGTTGTTTTAATTTGGCTATCGTTCTATTTACTCCGGTGTGACCTCCGAGTAAAGACAGATGATTTTCTTTGATAAGACGTAACTGATCAGGTTCGTCTGTTATTGATTGAGGGGGATCAAATAATATAATTTGAATAGGAGTACTCATTCCTTTATTTACTTGGTTTTGCATTATTTTATCATATAACTTTTTACGTCAAGTAGTTTCATATTTTTAAATAATAAGTCTTTCTTTAAAAGAGATATCTTATTTATGCCATTACTTTGTTTTTTCCACTTGTTTTTTACTTGTTTTTCCCAAACTTGGCCTGTACAGTATGGTTTATCGCTTGATTCAACTAGAACATTGTTTTTAAGTATGGCAAAAGATTGCATATTGTTATGCTTTTTGTGTTTGTTTTCCCCTTGCCTTTGTACAAATTTAAGTACTGGCAAATTTTTGACGTCTGATATAGATATGCATTCCCACATGTATGGATGGCTAGTCGCATTTGCGGGGTAGGTGGTCTATTAGGACGGGTCACATTTTTACTTGCACTTCTAGTTATCGCTGCACTATTTGGTATAAGGCTTTTTAATTCATCAGAATATTTCGGTATTCTAGATAGCGCGTCAGCATTGGTGTTTAATTTTCCTTCTTTATATGTTATCTCCAAGTCATACTCTGCTAAGTCCACGCGGACTCTAGTTAATTTTAAAGAGGGGTTTTTATGTTTAAATAGTGAAACTAGTGGTCTATGGTCTGTAAAGATAGAGTCTGAAATGTTGTATTGCACAGTGAATTGCTGAGAGTTCTTTCTCGATTATCGATTGGAAGATCGGAACCTATCTTGCCTTGAGAAAGTACTAAGCCAATAGCATGATTTGAAGCGACTGTTGTTAAAATGAATTCTTTTTGCATATTTGGGTATTGCAGTATTGGAGGATTATTAAAGATTATTTTAAGTGTTTAAATGAACATTCGCATTCATTGGTCCACTTGAATTCTACATTCTTTTTTTAAAAGACAATTTAAAGATTTTGCTATTTGAGCGAAGTTTTGCATAAACTTCCTATATTAATTGCAAAATGCAACGAATCGTCTAACTTCGTCTTCGTTTTGGGGCGTTGGAAAGTTTTCTACTGATTTACACTTGTCTGGATCGGTGCTAACTCCGTGGTGTGTGATTTTATGGCCTAAGTAAATGATTTCAGTTTGTAAAAATTTACATTTTGGTGAATTAAGTTTCAGATTATACTGTTTTAATTCGGTAAAAACACGTCGAACATTTGCATTGTGATCTGCAATGGTTTTACCGAAAATTATAATATCATATATATATATGAAACAGATATTATCTAAACTAGAAAAGGCGATTGTTAACATTCTCTGAAAGCTGTTTGAAGCTATTTTTAAGCTAAATGGTTCTGTTTTGCAATGGTAGTGTCCATTGCTCGTAGAAAAAGCAGTTAAAGGTCTTGATTTTCTTTTTAGTGGGATTTGACGAAATGAATTTGTCATGTCTAGGGTTGAAAAATATTTAGCACCTGATAGCTTGTCAAGCACATCTTCTAATCTTGAAATAGGAAATTTGTCATCGACAAGTTTTTTGTTTAGCTGACGAAAGTCGACAACTAATCGCCACTTCGTTTGTTCATCTGTACCTTTCTTTGGTGCAATCAATAAAGGAAAGTTATAAGGGCTTGTGGAGTGCTCTATTATGTTTTTGTCTAAAAGTTCCTGCACTTGTCTATTAATTTCTTCTATTTGGCTATGGACAAGACGTATATAGGGCTACACTCTGTGAGTGTTAGCTTTTGCTCATAGAAGTTATTAACGGATAATTTTTCATTTTTTAATTAAAATATTTTTGGAATTGTTTGCAAAGATCACTGATTGATTCTTTTGCTGAATAATTTAAGTTATTTAAGTTTAATTGTTCTTTTACTTTTGACAATCGTTGTGTCGCATTTCTAATTGTTCCCTTAGGTATTAAATTGGTAACCAAAACTTCTTTTGATACCAAATCAAATGTGTGATCAATATATTTATGTGTAAATGTGAAGTTTGTATAGTCTATTCGTGCTCTATATTTTGCACAAAAATCGGTTCCTAAAATACCACTGGATGTGATAGGGAAGGAATTTTCTATGACATTGAACTTATGTTTTAGAACATCGTGTTGTATTTTTAACTCTAAAATACATGTTCCTAACGTTAAAATATTTTCTTTTGATATACCCGTTATCGCACATGAGTAGTGACTGTTAATATTAATATTTTTTAAATTTTCCTTTTTTATGATAGAAATATCAGCTCCTGTGTCAATTAAAAATGAAAAAGTGTTATTTTTACATTTTATATATGCGTATTTACTATAGTCTAAATTAACGTTAAATTTAAGAATATTTTTTTTTATATTCCCTGAATTGCCTAATTTTCGGCACCGGGGGCTATCAAGTTTCCCTGTTGTTTTTTGCCATTCATGATAAATGCATTATGCCTATTATTGTTTTGATTGCGAGAGCTGTTGCTAGTAAAGCCTTGGCCATTGTAATAATTTCGCGAATTTTGATGCTGATTTCTATTGTAGCTGTTGGCTCCATGAGTATTTCTTCTCTGTTGGTTATAGTTGTTATTATTGTTATTGTTGTAGTAATTTTGTTTATTTCGTTGACGTCCATTATTGTAAAGATTTTTTTGCTGCATGCTGTTATTGTTGTAGCGGCTTTGATTCGTATTGATTCTTTGTTGATTAATTCTGTTCTTTTTGTACAGCATGACACGAGCTTCTTCTGTGTAATCGGATTCTTCCGCTATTTGAAGTGCTTTTTGAATGTGTTTGCTCTGCTCGCTGCTATAGTTAGAGTTATGTTGGCTTTTTTTATACCTCGCTTTAAAACGTTAAGCGCTATGCTATCATTTGACTTAATAATAGCAGATTTTTCTGCTGTTGTTTTCAGAGTTGAAGTTTGAATGGCATTTAGTTGTGCTATCAGAACTTCTATTTTTTCGGCAAATTCAGATACGGATTTATTTCCTTGAGTAGTATTTGAAAGTTCACCTAATATTGCATTTGCTGTTTTTCAAAGCTTAAATATCTCTCTTATGTTGGATATTAAACCATTGACATCAGCAGTTCCTAATAGATCTAGTTTTGTTTTTATCTTATCCGGAATTTTAGTGTTGTATACTAGTGCAAAGAAAGTTGGTTTTCTATCTACAGGAACTTCATTATTGAAAAGTTCCACTAGGTTTATAAATTTTTGGGAGAGTCTTTCTTCCAGGAAAATTCCGCTATGGCTTTCGTGAAAGAAAGGACACTCAAGTCTTGATTTGCCATCTTCTTTATTTTAATTTTATTATATAAATGCAGGAATGAAGAAAGACATTTGGATACTGTTTTTAACGATACAAGTTTTTTATAAAGCAATGCTTTTTCATTGAGGATTGTAATGATTTCAGCGTATAATGATCTTGTCTTTTTTAATATTTCAAGTCGTAGAGGATCATCTGCATCCTTAATGATATCTAACACGTTGTTGTATAGTGCTGTGCTACCTGATCTCTTCTTTAATAATGTCACTCTTGTGTAGCGTCTGTTAGGAGTCTTTTTTAGGTTAGCTAGATTATGCTTCAAATGCTTAAATATATCTTCTACTACTTCTTTAATTTTGAGACTTGCATTGTTTCTTTCTTCTTTATTAATTGATAATGCTTTTATATTATATAAATGATGCAATTCTAACCGTTGCTTAAATTTTTTCACCTCGTCGTTTCTGCTTTGGTACTTCTGGTAAGAGAGCATCTTTTTGTATTGGTCTCCACTTATGCCTACGAATCGCTTCTTCTATTGTAATTGGTTGTGGGCCGATACGCACTCCCACGGAAGTTGAAGACTCGGGATTTAGTTCTGTGGGAACGTAGGTGACTTCAGGCTGGGGTCCTTCTGGAAAGTATTGTTCTTCCTGAGAGTTGTTTAGGTATTTCTCCCAGAAAATAATTATTCTATTAACGTCTTCCACAGTAGGCGCATTTGTATTCATCTATGGCACAGATCAACCCGAAAAAATAAGAATTTTTGTGATATTTTTATTTTTTTTAACTACAGAAAATGAGGATCAGAAGATCCCAAGTTTGGTTGGCAGGATCGCCATGTAATATGTGGTGGAGATAGGATATTTGGGAAAAGAGGATCTTTTGTTTTTTTTTGTCTTGTTATTACTGAGCGACTAAGACACGCAAATCAGTTTGGCGGCGGGGGCCTAATATCTCTATATTTATCCGGCGGAGATACGCCAATTGGTCAGCGTCTAGTGCTTATTTACCTCTATGTTTATACGGCCAAGGTCTGCCAATTGTGTTTGAGCTTTTAGAAAATAAACGCAGTGATTGCGAGCAAGGTTTTCCAAAAACTACAGTTCTTGTCAAACTTCTTTATTTATACAAAAAAAAATGTTCAGCTTAAAATTAAAAACTAAAAGTAAATATTGCTAATTAAGCATTTCTTTTCATGGTCAATAGTTGCATTCAACTGCTGTGTAACTTAACACTTTTGTTGACAAAGAATGCAATGATCGATAGGAAAAGAACGTTCCTGTGTATTATTGCAATGCATGCATTAATTAAATTAAAAAGAACATTTAAAAGTAAGATGTGTGTATTATTGCAGTGCATGGTTAAATTAAATAAAAAAAGAACATTTAAAAATATGATGTTTGCTACATTCTAAACTTATAGAATATTTAAATATGTAATGTATACGAGTATGCTAGGTTTATAGTGTATTAAAATATGTAATATAAATTTATATATGCTACAAGAACCAAAACACTAAATTGTTACAGATTATTCTTGTTTTACAGCTGTTAAATTTTTAACAACCTTAAAAGAACTAAAATATTAATTTAATAGAAAAACCCGCTTATATTAAGTTGTTTTTTTTTTATTAATTATCTGTTTTAGCTATGGATTTTAATGGCTTACATTATACTTTTTGAACAACTCTTTGAACCAATGGTTAACCAAAATTTCTTGAAAAAATTACTTTAGATCAAAATTATTTTAAAATTTTTTGCAGTTTACGCAATTATTGCACAAATATATAATCCGTTTTTATAAATTATATTTGCAGAGGTTCTGTCTTTATCTTTCAAAAGAATATATTAGATATTATTAAAATATTAAATACTGCTTAGACTGTACTGATAAAATTAACGAATGAACCTAGTATACAAGGGCATCGTAATAAACAATAGAAAGAGCACCTAAACGAAATTTTGATACCATGCGGCTTATAAAGCTTACGCACTTAACCGACTCATTTTTATAAGGTGTTTTCAGTAAATGTACTAGAAAAACAAGCAAGGAGAGAGATATATAAAACTCTTGCAAAAAAAAAAAAAAAAAAAAACAAAACCGACTTTAAAACAGATTCGAGCTTTCTGTCTTTACTGATAAAAAGTTTAGCCACATTCATAACATTGGAGTAGCTCAGGGACCCTTTTTAATTTTCATATGCAAATTTTATACTTGTTGTTACAGCGAACTAAGTTATCAGATCCTCTGTAAATTTCGATCGACTGCTTACAACTGTTCAAGAATATGTTCATATACATAAAATTAAATAAATTATTGGGGCATCCTTTAATTTATAATTTTAAACATTTACAAGTATGCTTGTTATTATAACGATTTAAAAAGATAGGCAAATATAGGTCAATTTACATCACCTGTATACCCTTTATTTCTAATTTTTTTGTGCTATTGGATGCAATAGTTATAGACAGCTTTTTAAATTTTGAAGTAACGATATTTACAGTTTATAGTACACCTAATATCACATATATGTTATAGGAAAGACCCCTTAAAATTATGAATTGATTTTAAAAGAGGAACAATCTGTAAGTATAACCTTCCATATAAAGAAACAATTTCTGAAATCGGTTTAGGAAAGGCTGAAATCAGCAGGCACAGACATATTCGTAAAAAACAGCTGTTTAACTAATTCTTGTTTTACAAGCAGAAAATTGAAAAAAAAAAATTTCTTTTACATTTTTCACTTTTTTACACTTGTTACAAGTTATTTGCACAGTTGAACAGTTGTAGCAATAACTAGTAACAATTTTTGTTACTGAACAGAGCTATTATAAAATGTTGTCAACTAATACAATCAGTGCGGTCAATATAAAAGAATGTGTAGTAATAGTTGTAATAACATATTTATTTTATCAATAAAAACATTTCTTTATCAATACAAAAGTTCAGGTATTTTAAAAATAAAAAAATGACTTAGAAGAATACGTCTGTTGTAGAATGTAACCTTCTGGACTCATTAGTTTCAATGTTACTATTGTTTTAGTATTTATATTGGGGCCCATTTCAATAATGATATAACAACCATTTAATACTAAGAAAGATTTTTCGCGCATTTAAAATCTATTTCTCATCTATATTTTCATGCAGAAACATTACTTTTTTAATTGAAATATTGTTTTTCATAATCTTAAATTTTAAATGAGGAATAAATTACAATTTTGATTCGTGTCATTATTGTTGAAACGATATTAAAGTTTACATTCAACCGTTAGCAACATTGACTTGTTTTGGTTTGCTCTTTTTATTAAGGCCGGTTAGATAGAATCCGTCATTCAATAAACTTTAACGAATACAACTGATTAACTAATTAATGAAACAAAACATATTTTGTGTGTAGAAGGGCAACACAACACTCTTTTCTCCTCTTTCTTACTTCACACTCCGATAAGTATGAAGTAAACATTCTTGCGCCTCTCGGTAACTCAGATCAGTGCACGATTTCTGCCTCCTTTTCAGGCTCTGAACTCCTCAACGTTTCCAAAATGGCCATGAAACGTTTAAAATATATGACGAAAATGCTCGTTGGGCTGAGCTTAACGATTTTTTTCGGCATTTTAAATAGTTCGATACCATGTCGGAAATGGTTGTTATTTTGCTTCAAACGAAAACCTTCGTTCTATCTATGCAAATCTGCTTTAAACCAAGAAAGAATTCTGGGTTTAATTAGACGTGCCAAAATGCAGTCAAATCTAGAGTGGCGGTACAACAAAAATTTGATGCAAAAATTTAGGCGCGAAAAAAAGTTATACGAGCAGCGCCTTCGTGATAACTGCTCTTTAGTAGCAAGAGCTTTTGGTCATTTGTTAAAAGAGTGAAAGACATTGCAAGTTTCTGAATTTTGCCTCTTTTAAGGGATGAATAAATTATTAACGACCCGGTTGATAAATCTCACTTCTTAGCCGAAATTCTTGAAAGTAACTTTTACTTGCCGGAAAGCAATCAACCACTGCCCGCACTGCAAAAGGTGTCAGTAACTATGCCAGATGTATTCCTTCAGGCACGTGCAGTTTAAAAGGTTTTAGCGGATTTTAAGATAAACGAGTTCCCAGATCAGGATGGCTATAAGACCAGTGCTGGAGGTTTTAAAGCAGTGCTCTTCGAGTTATCGCGTCCATTTTTAAAACTTTACAGCATTTTGTACCATGTTGGTAAGTTCCTATCATGTTGCAAGGTTGCTAATAAAACACCAAACAATGAAAAGGGAGAGGCTAGCAACCTTGAAAATAACCGCCTAATCGCAATTTAATCTGCACTTTTCAAAGTAATGGAAATTATGCCTAATTTTCATCTTCTGAAATATCTGGAGTCCAACAGCTTACTTAGTGACCGGCAGTACGGCTTCGGTAGGGGACGCTCTGCAGGTGATTTATTGGCCCTTTCGGAAAATTAGTGTCAATCCATTTATCATTTCGGTAGTGGCTTAAGATATTTCCAAGGAATGTGATAAAGTGTGGCATGGTGCACTCATATCAAAACTTATTGCTTTTGGTGTCGTTAATAGCTTCACTCAATTCATATCGAGATTTCTAAGGGATCGCACTATACGACTTGTTATAGATGGGATCAAACGAGTTTAAGGTAAATTCAGGGGTACCGCAAGGTTTCGTCTTTCCCCTACCCTATTTCTTATTTTTCTTAATGACGTTCTACGTCAGACCTCAAACCCTACATTTTCTATTGCATATGCTACTGTCATGCATATGCAATAGACCAAGCCTTCAGAAAATTAGGGCTATGAGAAAGCACATGGATGACACCCTTAACCCTTTTGGGGCCTAGCGAACAGGGTTCAATTTAACGCTCATAAAACCCAGTGATGTGTGCGTTCACACAGCCGTACTGCTGAACATGCTTTTTCACCTGTAATTATGGGTTATATATATATATTAAGGAATCAGAAGCTCTAGATGTTCTTGGCATGAAAACTCAATGTTATGTTTATTGGAACAAGCATATTTAATGGGAGTTTCGACTCAATGTTGGCTGTGTTTCACTGTTTTATTTCTCTGCAGCAAGAGTGCATTCCCTTGTGATCGATTGGCCAGTGAATTGCACTACGCATTACAGAAAAATTCGTTTTGTAGCCGGAAAGATCGTATGTGCATAAACTCCCTGCAGAGGTTTTTCCTGTCCCTTTCAATGTGCAAAAATTCAAATTAAACGTCCATAGGCACTACTCTATCTATCCCCATTCCTACAACCTAATATCCTAGTTCTGGCAAAATGCATTGCATAAGTAGGGATCATACCCTGAGTGCTGGCCATAATAAAGAAAATACATGTTTTCTTATTAGCGATGTCACAATCAGTACGTGTCCATCAACGCAAAGTACGAAAGTTGGTAAACTTTTAACTTTTGACGCATTCCGGAGATTTTGACAGATATCAATTGCATGTTTCTCTTTTTTTTTTCTTCTAACTCTCTCTCTCTCCGTTTCAATTAAAATACAATTTAAAATAAATTAACAAGTATTCGCTTGTTAATATAATTTAAATATGAATTAAACTTAAAAGTGAATAAAAATAAAGAGCAAGCTTTGATATCCGTCACCAAAGTACTCATTGTGTCGACCTCATCCATCGTTTCTTTGACTTCAAATACGTAAAAATACAGCGTACGACGGGTTCTAGTTTGATCATAAATTTCAGAATAGTTGTTTACTATTATTCTCTCATTGGCAAAAAATTATATTCTTTAAAAAACTTGTAATATTTCTTTTAATTTTCTGCTTGATTTTTACAATTTCTTAAAAGTTTTTTGTAATTACTTTTCCAATTTTTCGTTTGGTGTTAATAAGATCAAGTCTAGATTTGAGTTTTTTTATTGAACATCGAACCAGCTAGAAAAATTTCAATGTTGAATTGTATTGTTTATCTATAAGCCAGCAAAATTAACAAAATGCATTGTTGAAAACAGAGTACGTATTTGTCTCCTCTTTTATTTTCCATATTCATGACGAAACTGTTGATTTGCTTTTTGTTTACTTCATTGTCAATGAATGAAATTTCATATTGCTTTTGTTTTTCCTCTGCACACAAAAAAGATTCCCACACACATAATTCATCTCCTTGGACGTTTGCTTTTTAAGCTGCTGACGTCTCTTTTTCCATGAATTATTTTATGTTCAGCTTCTTTTTTTCCATCGTCCATGAAATGAACAAAAATTTGTTTCAAAATTTGAACACCATCATTCTTCTTCTTGTTTTCCCAATACATTAAACATTAAGTACGATTGCTTTCGTATGTGCGAAGTGTAAAACGAAAACGTTTATTTTCATATTCCAATCGATTGCATATTGCTCCACCTTGTTGTTCGATTTTATCGTCATGGTGGAATATTATAATATCATCAGCAAATGAAATAATGTTATCGACTTGGTTAAGTAAATCTAAAATAAACAAGTTAAAAAGCATGGGAGAATTTACTGTTCCCTGTTATATATAAGTATTATTTGGTTTAAGGTGTATTAAGCCATCAATCCAAACAGTGTCGAACGCTTTTTCCATATCTATAAGACATGCTCCTGTACAAAACCTTTTATGTCAATTACAATTAATATCGGGCGTTATTTTATGAATTGCGTTAATAGTAGAGCGTTTGAATTTAAAACCAAACTGTTTTTCGCTATATACTTTATTATTTTTACAAAGTTTATATATGATATTATTTACGCATATTTCAAAAAATTTTACTAAAGTTTGGCAGTAAACTTATGGGACGCAAATTTTTTGAGCTATTTGGTACTTTATCTTTTTTAGGCAGTAACACTAATTAAGCTATTTTCCATTTGTTAGGAAAATATGAATTATTCAGCATATCATTGAACAATATACAGAAATCAAAAATCATTCTTTGGGGAATATTCTTTAATATTACATTTGGCATATTATTAATTCCGGACGACAACTTGTTTTTTAATTTAGAAGGAATATAAAGAATACTATTTCTTGTTATGAAAAAGTCAATTGAATCGTCTTCGTCAATGCTGTCAGATAGTCTTGTTTCATTGAAATTTATAAGTGTGGTTACGTTATTTTCATATTCCCTTTTCAATTCTAAAAACCTACTAAAAGTGGATTGGATTGGCTGGTAAATAAAATTATTTGGAATAGTTTCTTTGCGTTCATGTATGGACTCGAAATATGATCCTATAGTATTTAACATTTGACACTTATCTTCCACAATATTATTATTATATTGATTATCTTTCTTTAAACTTTGAGGGTTTATCCCCACGTTATTTAAAAGGAATACATCATTTGTAGAAATCTTAATCTCATGTAAGTTTATGGGTTTAAATATTTTAAAGTTTTTCCTTATTTGGTTGTACATATTTCTCGAATCTTCGGGGTCTATATTTGTTAATTTTTCTTTTATCTGTCTATTGATATTTATTGCCAAATTATCTTTTATAAGTTTTTTAATTATTTATTATTTTTAATTTCGTTAATGTTAGCACCTCTACGCAAAGTATTATTTTTAACCTACTGTGCTTTTTGACTAATATTAATATCCTGTTCTTCTCAGAATATAACATTTTAGTAGTTGGAATGTTAATTTTTGAGAACATTTTGCCACTTTTATGCTTAGGAACGGTTTCCTCTGTTGCTTTAAGAATAACATCATTTAGTCTGTCTAAGTGATAGTCTATTTCTGAATTCGAAACATTTCGATTATTAGGAATTTGCATATCTTGGGTGAGTTTCTGGTTAATATTGTTTTGAAATTTTTTTCCAAATGGTACCTTTATAGTTGTTAGTAAACTTTCCGTTTTCGATCAAAATTGTGAAATTTTCGTTTTCTTTATTCCTGTAGGTTATAATCTGTACAGCATCGTGGTCGCTATCATAATCTAATGTTTTATGTGAGTTTATTGTGTCATTTTCAGTAATAATATGAAGCCTACAATCTATTAAACAAATATCTACGTAAGAACCAGTTCGCGGGTACTATGTACGACATAAAGCATATAGTTTACATATAGTTGTTTCAGCTGCTTATATTTTGCGCACCCTTTGTAGGATGCTGGATGACCATATTTATTGCAAAGAACACAAAATAATTTATATTTTTCATCAGCTAGTACCATTTTTTGCATTTTACACATCTCCTAGGGAGGTGACCAACACCGTCTTTGTTTACCAAAGATTTTTTTCATAGGTTAATGATTTGGTTTCCTTCTCTGTTGTATAACAAAAACCTGCATTTTCCTGAATTTTCAGATCATAAATAAAAATTAAAATATGGCGTTCAATATAGTTTAGTGGCACAACTCAAAAGGCAAGAAAGAATTTTAAGTAGAAAATTTGGGCAAGCCCTTGGTTTAGCTTTCATATTTTCTATTTTTTAATTCCCCAACTATTTGTTTTTTCTTTTAATGGAGCTACATCATAGTTCCAAGTGATATAGAAAAATTAGACGCACGCATAGCTTTTTTGCCTGCTGCCTCGAAAGACATGGACTGATCTTGCTGATTTTTAATAGAAAATTTTCGAAAATATGTCTGATCGATTTGCTGATTTTAATTTTCTCTAGCTCATTTAGTGTCTTCTCTTCACTAATACAGAAGGATATATGGACAGATGAACATCGCTCAATCGACTTCGCTATGCATAAATGGCTATTGTAGAAATTATAAACGGAATGACAAATTTAGATATAACCTTTTTCTCCTTTTTGTAATGACAATGTTAAAATAATTTGTCGGGCGAATGGGATTCCAAGAAAAAATGTATTTCTCCTATTTTCGATAATATATAGCGTTTAAAGGCAATTTCTCGGGAGCAGGGCAATGCATAAACACAAGCTCAAGTTCCAAATATCCTTTAACCACCGTACGATATGTAGATTTTCTACGGGGTCTTTGTTACGTGGCATACATTTTGGGACATATTTTCTGCTTTATATAAAAATATCCCCCGATTAAATACAGTAGAAAAATTCCATTATCTTCTGCAGAAAACGAAAGGAGAAGCCAATGAAATTATTCGAAATTTTCCTTTGACAAATGATGGCCTTGCCCCAGAGTGTCAGAATTTAGTAGATAAATTTGAAATCAAGCGAGTTATCATTAATGCTCAATTAAAAGTTTTATTTATTTTTTATTTAAACCTTAATTTAAAAACGCGATTGCATTACAAATTTTTCAATGCTTAATATAAACACGAAAGTTAGCATTTAATTTTGGTTATTATATATTTACTAAACTTACGGATAATATTTTAAGTCTCTGGGAACAATTTTTAAATGAGACACGAAAGAAAGAGGGCCGAAATGAACAAATTTTTGACGGCTCTTTATCAGACCCTAAAATTCGTTTATGACATAAAGAGCCGCATCCAATGCAAAATCCGAAGAGAAATTCTAATTCCAGTAGTTCATATAATTCAAAGAAAGCTTATAATGGTTCAAAGCGAATTAGTAGTTTTGCAGCTAAAACTTAAGTCACGCACATAACTTAGTCGTTGTGTCCTTTGTCGAAAACAACACACGTTAAGATTGTGTCCCACATTTTTGGGACAAAGTAATTTTTAACCGCCAATCTAAATGTTGTACGAAGTGCTTAGTGACATCCCACGAATTCAGAAGCTGCAAGAGTGTCCACGTTTGTTTTTTGGGCAAACACAGTGGCTTAATATACCTCTAATAATACGGTACAAAAAACCCCAGAATTATCCACCCGCATTCGTACCAAAAATTTCACATGAAGCAAATATTCCATCTACCTCGACAGCTGCTCGTTCTCTTTAGATGTATAGTACTCAAGTTAAATAAAAAACCAATTACACCGTGTTATAAGGTACAACATGTTGTAAAGCAGGAACTTATGATGTTGCAAGATCCACCAAAGGATTCATAGACCCAGGTTCTCAAGCAACATTTATTTTGAAAAGATTGCTATCCGCATACGATCTACCCCTATGGCTGAAATTACAGGCCTGAATTGCAGTATAGCAGAAACTTCTTCGGAAATTTGCTTATAACAATTTAGTCAACAATCGACTTGAGCTTGAAAATTCGAGTCGAAGCCTATGTAGTGGAAAAACTTAGGGGTCGTCTGCCGTTTTATATTGCGTCTACACATTTTAGTACTTTTCCCAAATATCAATGGCAGAAATTACTTCGTGAGGTACTGACACATCCAGATGTAAATATCATAGCACAAACACTGGGTAATTTGGTTGATCTGAGCCGTATTCTCCTATTTTCACGTATTTTAACCAAATCGAGTTAAATAAACGACTCCCTCGCTACTGGGAATTTGAAAAAATTCCTCCGCACCTCGTTCAACTGAAATAGAAGATTTCTGTGAGAAGCTTTACAAAAACACTACTTATAGAAATTCTGGCGGCCGTTATACCGTTTCTTTGCCTTTAAAGGCAGAATTCCCAAAATATTTGACTCTAGAAAATTTCTGAAATTCCATCTACTAGTGGCTTAAGCTTAATTAGTAGTTTATTTATGTGTCCGATGTTATAAGCGGACCTCATTATTTTAATTCATTGTTGCAGTTTTTTCCGTATTTTTTATAGCTCAAATAAACAGGCAAAATATTATCCACCCCAGTCATTGCATGTTTCAAAGCATTTCAGATGTTATTTGATGACAAAATTAAGGACTACGACAATAAGTTTGGACAATAACCTTTGGAGTAAATTGTACGCAATACCTGGCTATAAGGACTTTTATCCAATTAGCGAAAGATTGCACAGTTCGCAGTCCTGCTGCATCTGAAATGCTAGAAGCCAATATGTGCAATGATGATTTATTGACTGGTGCTAACGAGCTAAAATACGGTTTACGAAAACATAATGAAGTTCTTCGATCAGCTAGTTTCATTCTCCAGCATCGGACCTCTAAATTACACGTCTTTTGGAAAATATTCCGAACGAAAATTTACTTGATGCCGATTTTTTGAAGTTTTCAGATGCAAACGCCACAGATAACTTTAGGCTTGCGTTGGATTGCGCAGACTTCTTGTTTTTATTTCAAACTCATAACGCAGCCTTATAAGGATATAGTCGCTAAACAGGTTTTCTTGTTTGAAATAGCAAAATTCTATGATCCCAACGGCTGGCTTTTCCCGAAAATTGTTGATGCGAAAATGATTATGTAACAAACATGGAAGAACAAGACAGACTGTTGAGTGTTTGAAACATAATTTGTTGGTTGAATTACACGTTTTTCTTGACGATTACCCTAATGTCGAAAAAATTTTCATTTCTCGATCGGTTAACTGTCACTCAGAAAATGACAGTGAGTCCACGGGTTTTTTGATGCTTCTGAGACGGATATGCGGCAACAATCTATGTTTGTACAGTCTCTTGCCCGTTTGAGGCTTGAATGCGCTTAGTGCGCCTAGTCTTATGAAACTTTACACCGATTAGAACTCTGTGAAGCAGCATTGTTGGCTTAATTGGTGGATTCGTTGAAAGATCAGTTTATGTTTCCCGAGGACTGACTCCACTATAGTTTTAGCATGGTTAAATAAAGAAACATGTGATTTGCCAACTTTTGTTGCACTTATTATAAATAGTTTAGGAATTGAGCAGTGGTCTCTTATTTATTCCAAAGATAATCTTGCTGACGTAGCCAGTCGTGGATTTTAAGCTAGTGATTTATGAAACAGTTCCTTATAGTGGCATGGTTATCAAAATCGCGAAACCGATGGCCACAGAAATTAGTGAACAGTCACGCGACTTGGAATTTATTAAATTGGATGCAAAATTACGACCACCTGCGGATGTACTAAAAGGATTTTCAGATCTACCCCGGGCAGTCAGGTTTCGGTTGCTGCGCTGTCTCTATCTGTTCGACAGTTGCTATCTAGCTTTAGAAATTACCCAATTACCAATAAAATTTTAACGAAGCCGTTTAATTCTTATATGTCGGCTAACGTATTTTGTACAATATTAGTACAGAAGAGGGCCGATTGCTTTCTATAGATTCGGGTAGGCTAATAAAAATGACTGGCGTCTTGTGCAAGCCCCAAATATGGTTGCTTTAACAAAGCTATTTGAGCGGCATGTCCATATATGTACGACTCATGGCGGACAAACTTTGATGATGCGCATTATTGGAATGGAATTTTGAATTCTTATTAAATACGAACTGATAATTTTTTCACTTAATTTAATCAAATTTTCTGCATATATTAATGAAAAAATCGGCGAATTTTACTACTCCATAAAAACAGCAATGGAAAATACAATTTCTAAATATACAACAAAAGTAAGATCTCGGCCACTGTGGAAGAACAGTTAACTAGACTCAAAAAAAAAAGAACAAACTCTTTGAGATATTCAAGAAAACTGGATCACTGATTATGGATGCTATTCTACCAGCCGCGCAGAATATAATAAACTTAACTTGTCATCGTACCATAATTATTTAAGCAGAATGAAAATAAGTTTTAACCGTAATCCTCAATCATTTTAAAACCTTGTAAATTCTGAAAGAGGATCGAAAAAATTTTCTTCTATTATGCAATTTGCCAATTCTAGATCAGCAGATAATGATGCGATTAGTAACTTATTTGGTGATTTCTTTGCCTCAACATACTCTGAAGCTGAGTACTGCAACACCTGTGAGTACTCATACCCACTTTTAGCCCATCAATCAATTTCATTTCCGCCTATTTGTACCGATGATGTTTTGCTCGGATTAAAAAAGATTAAAATCTTCCATTAGTCACGGACCTGATGGTCTTCCTAGTTGTATATTAATTAATTGTTCTGAAGGTCAATCGGCACCATTAGCCGCATTGTACAATATTTCCTTAAAACACGAATATTTTCCTAAATTATGTTAATAATTCCATACTTTAAGTCAGGTAGTAAATCTGATATTTCAAATAACAGAGGAATTGCGAAGCTTAACATAATACCAACGCTCTTAGAAAAAATTATATTAGATTACTTATGCCATCATATTTCCTCAGTTTTTCGCCTAATCAATATGGTTTCCGTAAAAGCTGTTTAACTGCTACCAACTTATTCCATTTCACCACAATAGTCAATCAAGGTTTCGTCAAAGGTGAGCAAACTGATGCTGTTTACTCTGACTTTTGTAAAGCATTCGAAAAAGTTAACCACAAACTTCTACTACATAAATTGAGCTTACTGTGTTTTACCACGAGTGTCCTTAAATAAATTTAATTATACCTGTATGACCGGAAGCAACGTGTCCTATTTAAAACCAACACCTCCGGAGATATTTCAGTTTTATCTGGAGCACCCCAAGGCAGTCATCTTTATTTTCACTTTTTATTAATGATCTCCCAAATGTGATACAATTTTCCAATATTTTAATGTACGCAGATGATATCTAAATTTTCTTTAGTTACTCCGATCTAACGAATCAGTTATCGTTCCACTCTGACAGGAATAGCTTTCGAAAATGTTGCAATATAAACTTAATGGAATTAAACCTACTGAAATTTTAGTGTATCTGTTCTCAAGAAAAAAGTATATGATGCTAACTGCTTTTTGGGAAGTCATCAGTTGCAAGTTGTAGATCGATTTTTGGATTTGGGAATTCTGATGGACACGAAACTAACCTTCATATCTCATACTCATATAAATGGTAATAAGGCTAGAGTTTACTGATCCGAACATAATAAAACAGATACAAATATACATCACTCGTCAGACCAATTTTAGAATACGCTCAATAATCTGGAACCCAAAACATAATGTGATTACATTGAATCGGTACAGAAATAATTTTTTCTTTTCTACCTACGAGGTTTATCGTGGTAGTCTGCAATTCTACTTCCACCCTACCGCTGCTGACTAAAATTAATCAGATTGCCAACACTAAGAAGCTGCAGAACCGTGCTTAATGTCTCTTTTGCAATAAACCTAATTAGTGGAAAGATCGCAGCAGAATTCATACAATCTAATATCTATTTTAATGTTCCACGTCGTTTAACTCGATACTTTTAGCCACTGTTCTTACATTTCTTTCTTAAAAGCTATCCAAACGCAGATTCAATTAGAAAAATTTGTAAAGATTTAAATAGCTTATAATCATTTATTGATTATTCATTACCGGTAAATATTGTAAAGCGAAATATAATTTTTGTATTTAAATATATAATTGCAGTTCTAAAAAGAACATATGTCATAGTCTGTAAGGATCACATCTATAGACCAAGTAATAAATAAGTAAGTAAATATATAAAATTAAAAGAATCTTAGTCATGACACCATTAAAAATTGAAATAGATGCGTTCTCCTCCAGCGGTTAATGGCTTCGTTAGCACGTGAACGAGTAATCCTTTCCAGGCGCTTTTACTGTATGGACTTACATTTTGCTGGCCCCTTCGAAATAAAATCCTAAGGGGTTGTTATATAACGAAAAGAAATGTGTTTACTTCTGTATGTTTCGCCGCAAAAGCAAAATATCTCGAAGCCATAAGTGACATGTGGTCTGAAATATTTTTAGCCGCATTTAGCCAATTTTTTGATGAGGTTTCCCGTCCCATTTATACTCCGATAAAGGGACTGCTTTTACCGACGCTTCTAATTTGCTCGATTTTGATATGGATATAACATCTTTTAACGCAGTCATAACGTTCATGGTCATTATTAGTTAGTTAAATGGAGGATATTTACAATATACACAACTTAAGGTAGATGGACGCGAAGAATGCTGATGGTGGATCCTGAAAGTGCGGCATTACATTCTGACAGCGTCTACTTTTTCTTGTTTTCTTTGGAAAACGTCTATATATATTAGAGTAAATTTTAAAAATTTTATTTGCGGATATCATATTTTTTTTAAAGGTTTTTGGGAAAATAAAAATAATGGAGGACATTTTTTTGGGAAAAATTCCACTCCTTGGGGTGGTTCAACCCACCTAAAAGCGCGGATTTGGAGCTCGTTTTTCTGCAGAACAAAAACGGTTAAATATATGTCAAATCTGTTGTCACCAGCCGGTTCTCCAGTAAAAATTATTACAACGAACGTTTTTTGAATCCTTAAAACAGTTCCAGAAACCCACAACAGAAGGCGCAAATGTCATTTAAAAAAATGTAGGTTTTTTAAACATGCGTGATGAAAAGGAATTTTAAACTTAGCAAAACGGTACCAATATTTGATTTTTATCACAACCCGTTAAAAAGTTATGAGACTTCAAAATTATTTCATAACAAAAAACAAATAATTGATAAAAAAAAAAGTTTACAAATTTTTTTATTATTTCAAATGAATTATTCAAAGTAATTTTAAGCAATTTCAGTGTTATCTACTGTGGCTTAACGATTTAAACCATCTTTATTTTTCAGCAAACACGAATCGTTTAGTCTTAAAATTCGGCCAACTAATTGTTCCGTATAAATGCTTGTAGATTTAATATTATTGGCGATTTTTATTGCATTTACATAGCTTTTGTAAGTTGGCCAATCAATGGCATTATGACCCATAAAAGAAATATTTATACCAAAATTAACTAAACTTTTTAGGCTCTAAAGAGTGACATAATCAAAAGGTGATTTAGAAGAAAAATAATCATAATTTGGTAATTTGCTAGTTACGTCGATATGTTTGTTTAATACATTTTCATTTTCTTCGACATCAGCGAAATCTTTTTCATAAAGTATTTGATCGGTTGAATGGATTAAGTTAACAAAATCTTCAGCTTTTTCATCCGGTGTACAATATGTAACACTGTCGGTATCATATTCTTTGAAATCGTGTAAATTACAATTTGGATTAATTTCTAACTACTGCGTTATCTTCGCTTAGGTATTCCAAATGCTGTAGCTGAGTGGCTTTAGCACTGTTTGCAATTAAAGAACAATATTTACCTTTCATCTGCGAAAATTTCTCAAGTTCTGACAAAAAGTCTAGGTCATTTTTTGTAGCATAAATTGTTGATTCGCACGTGAACCAATACTTTAGGTAAATGATAAAATAAAGATAAAATAGAGCAGCATAGCTTCAAATTGTTCCAACAACGTTTCCGAAATGTAAAAATGTTTTTTTAAAACATTATTTTGAAAATATATAATACTTTTGAGAGGCATCGGGTGTGGTGATCTGCTCCACACGCTTTTATATTATAGCCAGGATTCGCATTTAAATGAACAAGTGCAAGTTCGGCCGCTTCTCTGTAATCCGCCCTTCTGTGATTAATCTGGGTTTGCTTAACGTAAAAATCTACTTACCCTGAAAAAAATATATATTTATATATATTTTAATATATATATAGGAAGAGGAAGAAATATTTATCACAATAAAAATCGAGCAAATTAGAAGCGCCGGCAAAAGCAATCCCTTTATCAGAGTATAAATGGGACGGGAAGCCTCATCAAAAAATCGGCTAAATGCGGCTAAGAACATTTCAGACCACATGTTACTTGTGGCTTCGAGATGTTTTGCTTTTGCGGTGAAACATAAAGAAGTAAACACATTTCCTTTCATTATATAACAACCCCTTAGGATTTTATTCGAAGGGGCCAGCAAAATGTAAGTCCGTACAGTAAAAGCGTCTGGAAAGTATAATTCGTTCAGGTGCTAATGAAGCCATTATCTGCTGGAGGAGAACGCATCTATTTCAATTTTAAATGGTGTCATGGAAGGTAGGGTGGAAGTAGAACTGCAGACTACCACCATAAACCTTGTAAGTAGAAAAGTAGAAATTGTTTCTGTACCGATTCAATGTGAACACATTATGTTTTGGGTCCTAGATTATTGAGCGTTTTCTAAAATTGGTCTAACGAGTGATGTATATATGTAGCTGTTTTATTATGTTCGGATCAGTAAACTCTAGCCTTATTACCATTTATATGAGTATAAGATATGAAGGTTAGTTTCGTGTCCATCAGAATTCCCAAATCCAAAAATCTATTTACTACTTGCAACTGATGACTTCCCAAAAAGCAGTTAGCATCATATACTTTTTTCTTGAGAACAGATACACTAACATTTCAGTAGGTTTAATTCCATTAAGTTTATATTGCACCATTTTCGAAAGCTATTCCTGTCAGAGTGGAACGATAACTGATTCGTTAGATCGGAGTAACTAAAGAAAATTTAGATATCATCTGCGTACATTAAAATATTGGAAAATTGTATCACATTTGGGAGATCATTAATAAAAAGTGAAAATAAAGATGACTGCCTTGGGGTGCTCCAGATAAAACTGAAATATCTCCGGAGGTGTTGGTTTTAAATAGGACACGTTGCTTCCGGTCATACAGGTATAATTAAATTTATTTAAGGACACTCGTGGTAAAACACAGTAAGATCAATTTATGTAGTAGAAGTTTGTGGTTAACTTTTTCGAATGCTTTACAAAAGTCAGAGTAAACAGCATCAGTTTGCTCACCTTTGACAAACCTTGATTGACTATTGTGGTGAAATGGAATAAGTTGGTAGCAGTTAAACAGCTTTTACGGAAACCATATTGATTAGGCGAAAAACTGAGGAAATATGATGGCATAAGTAATCTAATATAATTTTTTCTAAGAGCGTTGGTATTATGTTAAGCTTCGCAATTCCTCTGTTATTTGAAATATCAGATTTACTACCTGACTTAAAGTATGGAATTATTAACATAATTTAGGAAAATATTCATGTTTTAAGGAAATATTGTACAATGCGGCTAATGGTGCCGATTGACCTTCAGAACAATTAATTAATATACAACTAGGAAGACCATCAGGTCCGTGACTAATGGAAGATTTTAATCTTTTTTAATCCGAGCAAAACATCATCGGTACAAATAGGCGGAAATGAAATTGATTGATGGGCTAAAAGTGGGTATGGGTACTCACAGGTGTTGCAGTACTCAGCTTCAGAGTATGTTGAGGCAAAGAAATCACCAAATAAGTTACTAATCGCATCATTATCTGCTGATCTAGAATTGGCAAATTGCATAATAGAAGAAAATTTTTTCGATCCTCTTTCAGAATTTACAAAGTTTTAAAATGATTGAGGATTACGGTTAAAACTTATTTTCATTCTGCTTAAATAATTATGGTACGATGACAAGTTAAGTTTATTATATTCAGCGCGGCTGGTAGAATAGCATCCATAATCAGTGATCCAGTTTTCTTGAATATCTCAAAGAGTTTGTTCTTTTTTTTGAGTCTAGTTAACTGTTCTTCCACAGTGGCCGAGATCTTACTTTTGTTGCATATTTAGAAATTGTATTTTCCATTGCTGTTTTTATGGTGTAGTAAAATTTGCCGATTTTTTCATTAATATATGCAGAAAATTTGATTAAATTAAGTGAAAAAATTATCAGTTCGTATTTAATAAGAATTCAAAATTCCATTCCAATAATGCGCATCATCAAAGTTTGTCCGCCATGAGTCGTACATATATGGACATGCCGCTTAAATAGCTTTGTTAAAGCAACCATATTTGGGGCTTGCACAAGACGCCAGTCATTTTTATTAGCCTACCCGAATCTATAGAAAGCAATCGGCCCTCTTTTGTACTAATATTGTACAAAATACGTTAGCCGACATATAAGAATTAAACGGCTTCGTTAAAATTTCATTGGTAATTGGGTAATTTCTAAAGCTAGATAGCAACTGTCGAACAGATAGAGACAGCGCAGCAACCGAAACCCATTTGCAATAACTCTGACTGCCCGGGGTAGATCTGAAAATCCTTTTAGTACATCCGCAGGTGGTAGTAATTTTGCATCCAATTTAATAAATTCCAAGTCGCGTGACTGTTCACTAATTTCTGTGGCCATCGGTTTCGCGATTTTGATAACCATGCCACTATAAGGAACTGTTTCATAAGTCACGAGCTTAAAATCCACGACTGGCTACGTCAGCAAGATTATCTTTGGAATAAATATGAGACCACTGCTCAATTCCTAAACTATTAAAATAAGTGCAACAAAAGTTGGCAAATCACATGTTTCTTTATTTAACCATGCTAAAACTATAGTGGAGTCAGTCCTCGGGAAACATAAACTGATCTTTCAACGAATCCACCAATTAAGCCAACAATGCTGCTTCACAGAGTTCTAATCGGTGTAAAGTTTCATAAGACTAGGCGCACTAAGCGCATTCAAGCCTCAAACGGGCAAGAGACTGTACAAACATAGATTGTTGCCGCATATCCGTCTCAGAGGCATCAAAAAACCCGTGGACTCACTGTCATTTTCTGAGTGACAGTTAACCGATCGAGAAATGAAAATTTTTTCGACATTAGGGTAATCGTCAAGAAAAACGTGTAATTCAACCAACAAATTATGTTTCAAACACTCAACAGTCTGTCTTGTTCTTCCATGTTTGTTACATAATCATTTTCGCATCAACAATTTTCGGGAAAAGCCAGCCGTTGGGATCATAGAATTTTGCTATTTCAAACAAGAAAACCTGTTTAGCGACTATATCCTTATAAGGCTGCGTTATGAGTTTGAAATAAAAACAAGAAGTCTGCGCAATCCAACGCAAGCCTAAAGTTATCTGTGGCGTTTGCATCTGAAAACTTCAAAAAATCGGCATCAAGTAAATTTTCGTTCGGAATATTTTCCAATAGACGTGTAATTTAGCGGTCCGATGCTGGAGAATAAAACTAGCTGATCGAAGAACTTCATTATGTTTTCGTAAACCGTATTCTAGCTCGTTAGCACCAGCCAATAAATCATCATTCCACATATTCGCTTCTAGCATTTCAGATGCAGCAGGACTGCGAACTGTGCAATCTTCCGCTAATTGGATAAAAGTCCTTATAGCCAGGTATTGCGTACAATTTACTCCAAAGGTTATTGTCCAAACTTATTGTCGTAGTCCTTAATTTTGTCATCAAATAACATCTGAAAATGCTTTGAAACATGAAATGACTGGGGTGGATAATATTTTGCCTGTTTATTTGAGCTATAAACGATACGGAAAAGACTGCAACAATGAATTAAAATAATGAGGTCCACTTATAACATCGGACACATGAATAAACTACTAATTAAGCTTAAGCCACTAGTAGATGGAATTTCAGAAATTTTCTAGAGTCAAATATTTTGGGAATTCTGCCTTTAAAGGCAAAGAAACGGTATAACGGCCGTCAGAATTTCTATAAGTAGTGTTTTTGTAAAGCTTCTCACAGAAATCTTCTATTTCAGTTGAACGAGGTGCGGAGGAATTTTATCAAATTCCCAATAGCGAGGGAGTCGTTTATTTAACTCGATTTGGTTAAAATACGTGAAAATAGGAGAATACGGCTCAGATCAACCAAATTACCCAGTGTTTGTGCTATGATATTTACATCTGGATGTGTCAGTACCTCACGAAGTAATTTCTGCCATTGATATTTTAAATGTGTAGACGCAATATAAAACGGCAGACGACCCCTAAGGTTTTCCACTACATAGGCTTCGAATCGAATTTTCAAGCTCAAGTCGATTGTTGACTAAATTGTTATAAGCAAATTTCCGAAGAAGTTTCTGCTATACTGCAATTCAGGCCTGTAATTTCAGCCATAGGGGTAGATCGTATGCGGATAGCAATCTTTTCGAAATAAATGTTGCTTGAGAAACTGGGTCTATGAATCCTTTGGTGGATCTTGCAGCACCATAGGTTTCTGCGTTACAACATGTTGTACCTTATAACACGGTGTAATTGGTTTTTTATTTTACTTGAGTACTATACGTCTCAAGAGAACGAGCAGTTGTCGAGGTAAATGGAATATTTGCTTCATGTGAACTTTTTTGGTACAAATACGGGTGGATAATTCTGGGGTTTTTTGTACCGTATTATTAGAGGTATATTTAGCCGCTGGTGTTTGCCCAAAAAACAAACGTGGACCCTCTTGTAGCTCCTGAATTCGTGGGATGTCACTAAACAATTCGTACAACATTTAAATTGGCGGTTAAAATTCACTTTGTCCCAAAAATGTGGGACACAATCTTAACGGGTGTTGTTCTCGACAAAGGACACAACGACTTAAATGTGTGCGTGAGTTAAGTCTTGGCTGCAGAACTACTAATTCGCTTTGAACCGTTATAAGCTTTCTTTGAATTATTTGATCTCCTGGAATTAGAATTTCTCTTCGGATTTTGAATTGGATGCGGCCCTTTATGTCATAAACGAATTTTAGGGTCTGATAAAGAGCCGTCAAAAATTTGATCATTTCGGCCCTCTTTCTTTCGTGTCTCATTTTAAAAATTGTTCCCAGAGACTTAAAATATTATCCCTAAGTTTAGTAGATATATATTAAAAAAATTAAATGCTAACTTTCGTGTTTACATTAAGCATTGGCATGCAATTGCGTTTTTCAATTAAGTTTTAAACAAAAAATGAATAAAACATTTAATTGAGCGTTTATGATAGCTCGCTTGATTTCAAATTTATCTACTAAATTCTGACACTCTAGGGAAAAGCCATCATTTGTCAAAGAAAATTTCGTATAATTTCATTGGCTTCTCCTTTCGTTTTCTGCAGAAAATAATGGAAATTTTCTACTGTATTTAATCAGGGGTTATTGTTATATAAAGCAGAAAATATGTCCCAAAAAACAAAGTCACCGTAGATAATCTACGTATCGTACGGTGGTAAATGGATATTTGGAACTAGAGCTTGTGTTAATTCATTGCCCTGCTCCTGAAGTAAAAAAAAATATATATGTATATATATTTTTTATTCAGGGTATATATGTGTATATACCCAAACATTTAAAAAATAGCATACAAAAGCTACAAAATATATATTAGCTTTTTTGGATGTAAATAAGATGCCCTTCTTTAGAATGACATCCATTATTTTTGACTGGGTATATATATATATATATATATATATATATATATATATATATATATATATATATATATATATATATATATATATATATAACAAAACAGTTCTTTTATTATTTCCGGGCAAGTATATAGGTTCTTATATCTAGGTAGGTATGATTTAGTTTAAGTAATTCACATATGTAGTTTTTAATTGGTTAGGTATCAATATCTTAATATATTATATAATTATCGGTCAAAATTTATTCCATAGTTTAGTTTTATTCAATAGTTTTATTTATTATTATTGATAAAAATTTATCTTTATAATAAGCTTTTGACACACTTTCACTCAACTCGACGGTCACATAAACTCTGTCTCTCTTCGTCTAGCAGTTCACTCTTTAAGTTCACTTCCTACATACATATATGAATAAATATATAAATAGGGCGATAGAGAATTAAAAAATAAGAAAAAAAACATAAAGTGAACAAATTGACAATCGCCCATTTTTTCAGAGTAATGGGCCTTTAAACTTTTCAAGGAAAAGTACGTTTGTGCACCATAGTTTTAAAACTTAAAAACTTTTGAAGACTTTTTAATTTAATTCATATGTTTCAAGATTTTATCTATTGATATTGCAACGAAAAAAAATACTAAATCACTGATATTTATTACTACATTTAAATTTTAACAAAACTCAAAGGAAAAATAGGAAAACCTTTATTTAATTTTAAATTAGTATTTAAGTAGAATAAGTAGAATTTTCTGATGAGTCTATATATTAGGCTATAACCAGTTACATGTGAAGCAGCTTTATAGAATTTCTCCTATGTTTTTTTTATTATTTATTTTGGATTACCTGTAGTTTCTTGAGTCCTTGCTGCCTTATATCATGTAGGTTGGACTTATCATACTGTTAAATATAAAATTTTTATTTTTAATATTAAGGTATGAGCGACAAATAA
Source organism: Cistogaster globosa (assembly GCA_937654795.1). NCBI lineage: Eukaryota > Metazoa > Arthropoda > Insecta > Diptera > Tachinidae > Cistogaster > Cistogaster globosa. The sequence goes on from OW569407.1 coordinate 46,413,865, forward strand.
GTAAGGGCCACAAGCGATTTTTTGTAGATTTCTCTTATGTGTTTTGGAGGCCATGGTATTTGACACTGTTTTGGACTGTTATTAGTTCATTATTGAAACGTAACTGACGGGCTAGTAAGCTTGGATGAGTTGTTAAAAGTGAAGATAATGCTCTGGGTCTTGCTGGTGGTAATTTTTATCTTCCATTTGTAAAAATATTTAGTATTCAATTTTCTTTAGTAGAGCCTTTGTTAGTTTACTGAATGTTATCAGGGCCGTATCATCTATGTAGCATGCGACTTTCATGTAATTGGGTGGAGTAAGGTTCGAGGTATAGATTGAGTAGAGCAATATAATAAGGGGAAGATACTACTACAAACTTTCTGTCGGAAAAAAAATCTGCAATAATTTTTCTTAAATATCTCGGCATATTAGAGCATATTAATTAATATATATTTTTTCGTTGTGCCAAACGGTGTCAAGGACCTTTTCTACATGTAGTAATATAATGCCAGAATGATGTTTTCTTCGTATATTTTTTATAACGTTTGTGACACGATTAATTTGATGTACAGCACTGTTTTTTTTTTTTTTTTTTTTTGAAGCGAAATTGTTCGCTAGCTATCAAGGATGTATTTTCTATTACTGTTAGATTCGGTTTTGAATAATTTTTTCATATAGTTTTCAAAAGACTTATAGGTCTATAGTCTGTAGTTTAAATTAAACAGCTGTTGTATATTATCATTAGCAACTTTACTGCTTTTGAGGGTAAATTTTTTATTAAAATGTTAGAAACGTCATTTAGCCCAGGTGATTTTCAAGATTTAAGTGATGCTATTAATGAGTTAATCTCGTTAAACAATACTGTATTAAGATTGTCAAAGTGTACTGGTAATGAAGATAGTCTTTTGACATTATAATTAAGGGTTCTGTCGATAGAATGCGTGTAAGTAGTTGTGAGACTATTAGAGACCGAAAATGTTTTGGCAAGCATTTCTGCCTTTTCATAACCTGTTATAATTTTTTTTTTTTTTCTTGTGAGAAGTGTGGAATATTAATGTTTTGCTTATCTCTCAAACATCTACTGATTTTCAAAAAGGATTTATTTTCCTGGCCTAATTTTGATAACATTTATCTCCATTTTTCGTTGCGGTAAGTGTTAAATATTTGGTAATCATGGTAGTTTAGAGCTTCGCACATTAATTATAACATGTGACTTCTGGTACATTTGACGTGCGTTGGCTTTTTCTGTTAAATGTTCTTATTTCTTAACTGTTCTTCATTTTATTAAATTTAAAATATTTGTGAGTAAATATGTTTTCATATAGTAACCTGCGGTTAGAGTACAGCTATTTCTAGCTTTTGTCAATTTCTGAGTCTATTGCTGCTTTAGAGCCGTAAGGGGATATATTTGTGTGTATTCTATAATAAATTATGTTTTGAAATGTCGTCCAATTGGTTAGTTTGTAATTGTAGTGAACGTGAACTGATTGGGATAGCATATAAAAAAATTGTTTGATTGTTCAAGACTAAGAAAAATATTCCCTGCAGTGTTGTTGTTGATACATTTGCAGGCCGTGTGTTTTGCATTTAAATCACTTAGCAAAATAAAATCTCTCATTACGTCATTCGCAAAGCTTTTATTTATTTTTATATGCAGAAATGATAAGAAACTTTCTGTTATACATTTTTATTTCAATAGAAATATTTTCTATTTCTGAAGTTGTTACAATAGTGAGTAATTTACGTTGGACTAATGTGTGCTGTTATTGTTTTGATTTATTTTCGGTAAGTCTGCGTTAATGTACTGTGGTTAAGTTTGGTTGTTTCTTTTGTATGTATGGAATTTTATCTTGACTCCGAAATAGACAATCGTATGTGTGATGTTATCTGCGCATATCATGCATGCTGGCAGACAGTTACAGTGTTCTACGCCGTCGCCTTTTGGCTTATGTATTTTCTACGAAATAATTGTATTGTAAATTGCAGTATTATTGTTAAGTTATTTAGGATTGAAATTTTTTCTAATTAATTGAACTTTGTAGACAGCATTACTGTACTATACCTTGTGTTTACTTCTGTGATAGGTTAGGGTATCAGGTTTTAACTTTGGATATCTTCTTTGATGCCCTCTGTACTAATTTTGGGAAGTTCACAAAGAAGCGCTGTATAAGAACGATTCGCTTTAGAACTGAAAGTATGAAATTCAATTTTTTGTATTTTTCGTGGCATTCAAAATTCAGTAGAAAGACATTGGTTCCAATAGATGTACGCTTATAAAAAGATTTTTATCTAGTAAAACTTGAAGGTCCTTTAGTGTAATTTTTCCATCGGCACCTAATGGTGGTGGTTTCACACTTTTTTCTTCGTTATATAAGAAGATGTATCCAATTCCATATCATTTAGACTTGCTAGGGACTGAACCGATTTTTGATAAAGAAAGTCAGAAACATACCTAATAAACAAATACGAGATCCTTTTGTCTCTTGGTATATGTCTTTTTTAAGTTTGTGGAGGTTAGTTGTTGTGCTTTCTCTAAGTGGGTTTAGTAATTATTTTCGCTAAAGAGTGTAACACAAAAAAAAAAAAAAAATTAAAACGGCTACAAAAAATATCACCCTTATTCCGTTTAGCGTCATCAATATGAAACGATGTCGTTTGCTGTTGATTGTTACAAATTGGTATGCCGTTTATCAATATCAATTGTTATCAATAAGCGTCGATGTATTTTTGGTATGTCGTAAGCAACTTTAACGACGGCATCAATACAAATTGACTCTGTTTTTATCGTCAAGCTCATTAGTGTCGAAACAGTTATATTTCTTTTGAATCTTGTGTATTAATAATTTTTGTGTTAAAAATATGGAAAAAGAAAAAAATTACAAATTGCAACCAGTTTAACAAGCTAGTGGAAGAGATGGAAAGAAATCCTTCACTTGCTAAAGGTTTCCAGAAAGGCAGTGTGCCCTGTGATTTTAAAGAACAATGGGAAAAAATTTCCAATATGCTAAATGCTCTTGGTCCACCGAGAAGAGAAGGTGACGGTTGGCAAAAGGTAAGATAAATAGTGCTTAGTGGTATGTTTCATGACTAAATTTTTCTTAAAGGTTTGGCTGGATTTAAAATTTAAAGTGAAAAAAAAATTAGTCACAAACAAGGCAGAGTGCATGTCTACTGGAGGCGGAATTTACAAACAAACAGTGCTCAGTCCCCTGGAAGAAGCTGTGGCAAACCTGCTTCAGTTTCAAAAACAGTTAAACCCGGAAGGAGCTGTTCAGAGAGTGCAATCTGTTGAGGCTCAAATAGATGTAGCAACAGATGTTGCAGAAAGCAGTGATTTGCTTCTAGCAAATGAGATTAAACTGTTGGCGCCTTCAACCTCTAATCAGAACGTCGAGACATGCACCCCTTCAAAAAGAAAGGAAAAATCTGTGACAAACAAACCGGGACTTTGCAACGACCATTATGAATTGCTACAAAAGCACAGTGATGAACAGGCGCAGATATTACAGGAGATTAACAAGTCAATATCTTCATTGAAACGAAACCTAAAAGATATAAGTAGGTACCAAAAAGATATGATAGAAATACAAAAGCAAAAATTTAAAATCGAATTAGAAGAAAATTAAAGAAAAAAGGAGCAGCATGATGCCGAAATGAAAATTAAAAGAATAAAATTTTTAAAGAAAAAGAGCTGAAATTGTTAGACAAAAGTTAGAAAATTTAAATTTATATACCTAAATAAATGTGCCTTTGTTTTGTTTTGTTTTTTAAAATATATATAATTTAACTTTAAAGAAAATGAATTAAAAGACTAAATTAAAATTAAAGAAAGCTTCGTCTTATTTCATCTCTTACACGAACTGCCTCAGACCCTTGTTCAATTTCATTCTCATTATACAATTCAGTATAATTTTGCACACTATCTACTGCTTCATCTGGAATATGTAAACCATAATGAATACATATATTGTTAAGTGCAGCGCAAACATTAACAATTTTGATTGCTTTTGCCGGCGTATAGTGCAACTGTCGAGCGCCAAGAAGACATCAAAAACGCTTTTTAAAAACTCCAATTGTTCTTTCTACTATATTTCGTGCTTTCGCATGCTTCATATTATAGGCGGCTTCCGCACTACCTGCAGCTGTGGACCTATATGGAGCCATTAAAAAGGGTTCAAGGGTATAGCCTGCATCACCTAAGAAGCAAAATTGAATAATTGATAATTATTTTATATTGAAGTTGAATTCTTACCTAATAGCCACGAATTACGATCACCAGCATTGTATTTTTCTTTTAAAATACGTTTGGCATGACTGACATTCCATATTAAAGAGTCATGAGAAGAACCAGCATACCGAGCATCTATAAACCGTATTCGCATTTTGTGATCACAAATCTAATAATAAATATAAAAATATATAAATATGTTTGTATGTATATAATTGTAAAAAAGCAATATATTTTTAAAAAACTTACAATCATTGCGTTTAAGCTGAAATACCCCTTCCGATTAAAGTAAAGATGCTGGTTTTCTCTATTTGCAGCCAATATTTTTATGTGGGTGCCATCCACACAACCAGTGACACCGGGAAAATCTGATTTCTGAAAGATATGAAGTTTTGCTTCAGCCTTTTCTTCGTCTGTCATAGTAAATGTTATCCATTGTGAACAAATTTTCCTTTCCAAGACATCCACAATCTCAGAAATTACCTTGGACACTAGTGGTTGGGATAATCCTAAATTAAAATCATTAGCAACACTTAGCTGGTAGGACCCTTGCGCTAAAAACCATAACGTTGCAGCCAATCAAATTGTGTTTGAAATATGTGTTGACGGACTTTTAAATGTGGTGTTATAGTCTCCAGCACATACTTAAAAGCATCTTTGTTTAAACGAAAAAAACTTTCGAACCTTTCAAAGAAATAACAAATTAACTCCTGGAGAATAAAAAGAACACTCAATTTATTACTTACTTTTTATCAGGTAATTCAAATATGTTTGGTTTTTGTCTAATTAATCTTCTTTTCAACACCAATTTATTTTTACTTTCCTCACCATTCGGTTCAGAATTACAATCAGGAACAAAAAACATTTTGATTGCTTAAATTTTTTTTTAAACTCTGAACACAAAACATATTATCTGTCAAATTATTAGAGATGTGTTTTTAAAACGATAAATTAACGACATCGTCACATTACTGTTATGAAATACCAGTTTATTATTGAATTGATGACGATGTCGATAAAATTTGATATTGATATTAAATTGATGACGATGAGGACGACGCTTTAGGAAATAAGCGTGTATATTCATTTAAATGTTGTTTTAAAAAACTACCCGCTACTTATTGAAAGCAAAAGTTCTCTACGGAGTTAAGTATTGAACTCAGAAGCTGTTGAAGAAGCCTTTCAGGAAATACTAAAGTATTTTAAAAATTTATCACTGCGCTTCATCAGGTTAGCACATCCCCTTCCGTAAGAGATTTCGGATTTATTTCAACGAACCTAAAAGCAGTAAAAATAAAATTTTGATTTCTTTCTTCTGTTTTTAATGAAATAAAACACAAAGTGTTAATTTTGAATTGCAAAAGCTAATTCATAAGGACAGTAATAGTGCACTGTCGAAAGTGTTGTATTGAAACAGCATGTACAATTTTTAAGAGTGGTGAGTCCCAGTCATTTTGTCTACAGATATGTAAGACCGTACGTATTCGCTAAAAGTTGTTTGACTTCTTCGTATCGTACCTTAGGTTTGGTGGTGCTATGCAGTTGAGATTAATTTTTCAATTTTAAGCATATTACCTACCGCTACCGATTCATGTGTTCCTTTTATAGAGGCAACCAGTGTTAACTTGTCTATACAAGAACGTATATTTTTGGATTTCTCGTCAAAATAAGAGATCAGTCTTGAGGCTGTGATTAGAAAATCGACTATTGTTTATGCCATATTATCGGTTTGTACGTTTGGACTGGGTAATGTAAATTTCTATTCTATTGTTTCAGGTAAAGAAATTGGTAACTCTATTTCTATTACTGTTCTCGTAGCTTGCCTTAGAGCTCTATTCGTAAAGTCTAAAAAAAATGCTTCAGCTGCTGTTTTATGAGTTTTTGTGAGCCTATGATAATGTTCGTTTAATAATACTCTTGTTTCTTCTAGATAGTGACGAAAATTTTCAATCTGAGTTCCTGTAGTTTCTTCTTTAATTAGTCTATATACATATATTTACACATTTATATGTTCTGTCAAAATTTTTTTTAATTATCCTTGCCTTGTTAATTATATCTTGCCATTCCATTTGGATAAGTGCGTTTAGTAATTATTTTCGCTAAAGAGTTCAACACAACAAAAAAAAAAAAGAAAAAATGAAAACAACTACAAAAATTATATTTATTTAAATGTTCACACGTTGATTTGCTTGTTTTAAACAACTACACGCTACTTATTGAAAGCCAAAAGTTCTCTACGGAGTTAAGTATTGAACTCAAAAGCTTTTGAAGAGGCATTTCAGGAAATACTAAAATATTTTAAAAATTTATCATCCTCTTCCGTAAGAGATTTCGGATTAATTTCAACGAATCTAAAACCAGTAAAACTATAATTTGAAATAAAACACAAAGTATTAATTTTAAATTGCAAAACAAATTTTCAGGACTTGTTTTCGAAAAATATCATTAGCTTTACAAAATTTGTAAGTCATCAGGCTAGCATATGCTACTACTTTTGCTTTTTTTAGCTTTCATGATATGAACTTTTAATCTTAAAGATTAAATAAATGAATTGTTTTTACACTAACTTAATAATGTGTTCCCCTTACCATATTGAGTATGACCTCATACATTCGGTTTGGAAGCCACTCATACAATTGTCCTATATAATTCAAAGAAATATTAACCAAGCGCGCTTGATGCCATCAATTAATTCCGTTTTGTTGCAATATTGTCGTCCAGATTCCTACACCTTACGAACGAGCTACTCCCATAAATTTTCTATAATGTTAAGGTCAGGTAGGTAAGGTGGCAACTGCATTAAGCTAACATTTTGGTTCTGAATCCATGATTTTTCTCGCATGCTGCAATTTTCGCTTTCTCTTCTAAAGAAAGCGTTTTTCGTTTTCCCATATTGATGAAAATAGATCAATTGAGCAGCAAACTAAAATTGTTGACGACACACTATTAAATTCAAGAAATAAACTTACATTTCTTTGCATGTGCTAACCTGATGACGCAAAAAAATGTTTTCGTTTCACTAAAAGTAAAACAAAGTAGAAAAAGTGATATAACGGGAAATTTTCGTTTCATGATTTTTTTACCAGAACAAGAGCATACAGTGACAAGCATAACGGAATGAAAAAAGTAGATATACATTGACAATATCAACAAAAAGAGAAAACAATAAGATCGTATCGGGCTTGCTGACCTGATGATGCGCAGTGTATTTCTTTTCGGGTTCTGGGTCAATATTGTTTATTTACATATAATTTTTTTTTTGTTTTATTAAATAATACATAGTTATAAATGGTTTTATTCAAAATTTCGGACACCTTTGGTGTCCTTCTTTAGGAACTAAAAATTTACAAGCAAATAAATTAAGTTAGAACACATTAAACATTATTAACACATAAAAACAATTAATTTAATAACAAATAAAAAACAATAAACATTGCCTTAGTTTCGGTAAACCCGTCAATCACTTTGCGTGTGTATTAAGACCTCTGTGCCGCAAATAGTTTTTCTGAAACAATATAACTTATAATAAACAAATAAAACACAATACACAACACAAAAAAAACTACAATTGCAATAACAAAAATAAAAACAGGTTTGTTTACAATTTTGCGCTTACACTACCAAAGAAGTAACTTAAAGTCGAATTCAATTTTCTACTGATTTGAACGGAACAGAACAGAACGTCAAAGTAATAACAAACCACAAATATACATGTTTTTTGTTTTTTATATGATGTTGTTAAAATGCTCTTTGGTATATTATATCACTTTTTATTTTAATTTAATTTTCGAAATTGATTTAAATTGTTATTGAAAGCTTTTGAAAATATTGTTTGAAAATTTTCATTAGTTGAAAACTTCTTGATAAAGGCACATAAAATTTTAAGTTATTATATAATTTTAAATTTATAATAATGTGTTTACATTGTAATATTTCTAGTGAATAACCATTTGTTAACCAATTGGAAAGAGTTTATTCAATCACCGTCTTGTTTTCAACATTTTTATTCAAATTTTATATATTAATTTATTTGATTGGCTTCTTTAGAATTAATTGGTGTTCTTCATTCTGTCTTTTATTTGGAGAACCAAGTTGAAGCAAATTTGTTAAGTACTGAGTTGTATTAAAATATATGAGAAAAAGTAGAAGACTTTCCCCGACAATGCTAATGATGAGATCGGCAATTTTAACTATCGGTACAACTTCTGCAAACTCTAATTGTAATGAATCTGAAAACACGTTTACATATACACATCCAGAAGGCATAGACCGAATTCAAAAAGGTCCAGAACAGATAACGGATGAAATCGATAAGCAGTTAGAGGGTACGCAGGCTCCAGAAGGTATTCGACGTATGCAGACTCCAGAAAGTATCCATCACGTAAGTCAAGAACAGGAAACATCTCAAACTGATAAACGTTTAAGAGACATGCAACCGCTTTTATTAAATCAAATTAGAAGTATGCAAGCATTAATGGAGACAAATAATTTAAATACCCAGAATTCAATTACAGCCCTAAAAGAAAATTTACGAATTGTAGAGTCAAATGTTGCTCGAAATTATTTAAGTTTGTCAGAAATATCTTTAATTAATTCAAATGTGTCGACCAGTAATGTGGCAACCATCACAAATTCGACAGCTTCAAATAATGTTATAGCTTCTGATTCAATCCCATTAAGCGCATCATATGCATCGAATTCAAACGTTCATACTTTCAATTCAATTCCTTCCGGTTCCTCTTTTGTAAACTCTCAGCCTATAGTGCATGCTACACCATTTGGTTTCCATTCAACACAAACAAATTCATCGCAATCGTTAAGCCATCATCGACTTACCCACTTTCAAAATTTTCGAGGTTACCAGAAGATTGGCAAACTTTTTATGAATCGTTTATAACTTTGACGCAAGAATTCGAATATTCGAAACTTCATAATATAATGCGTCTTAGAGAAAGTCTTTAGGAAGATGCTTTGTCAGAGATGTTTGGCCGCCCAAAACAATTGACTAAATCGCAAATTCAAAAAGTAGGATCATTGCCATCCGTAAGAGAATCAGATTTAACTTCTCTTAATCACTTTGCAAACAAAGTCGGCAATATGTCTACTTTCTTAGAATCCGTTTAAGGAAGCTACCATTTGTCTAATCCATTATTATTAAGTGAGCTATTAAACTAACTTCCTATATCTAAACGCCTTCAATGGGCAAAAAAATGTTTAAGTCTTGATCGCATTGCCACAATATCAGATTTTTCGATTTGGCTTCCTAATTTGAGAAGGATATCTAATATGGTTACCGATGCATCTCCATTACCGGACATATTAAAAGAAAATAGAAAGTATGCCTGTATAGTTTTAAATAAAAAATGTAAGTTTTGCGATGGCGAATGCAAGTCACTAGTATTTTGTAAAACATTTTTGGATTTTTCCATTGATAAAAAGTGGCAAACAGTTTTATCATTAAAAGCATGTTTTTGTTGTCTTAAATTTGGTCACCATGCAAAAAGTTGCTATTCAAGAAAGAAATGTGGAGTAAAAGTTTGTGAAAAAATTCATCAGAGCCTTCTTCATAAAAATATTTTGTTAGAAGAAAATTTCAATTCACCCAAAGATATTTTGAACATAACTCATCGGCAAGCTTGTAGTTGTCTCGTTGATGTTGATTCTTTAGTTGTTCTTTTCTAAATTATTCCTGTTTATTTATATGGACCGAATGTTTCTGAAAAAATTTACGCCTTTGTTGATGATGGAGCTAACGTGTCTATTGTAGATACTGACATTGTTCAAAAGTTGGGAATATCTGGTCGAAGGAACACTTTAGAGTTACAGTGGATAAATTATCAAATTTCTCGAGAGCAAACGCAGATAATTGATGTTGAGTTAAGTGGCATGGAAGAAAAAAGTCAAAGTTTCAATATGAAAAATGTCTATGTATCAACTCATTTGGATCTTCCTTCACAAAGGCTAAATACATCAAACTATGATTTTAAAAGATATAATTTATCAGCAGATATATCACATTGTTGTTATAATCAGATAAAACCTGAAATGATTATAAGCCTGGCCCATGCTTTTTTAACTGTACCGATTGAAACACCGAAATTTTTATCTCCAAGTGGACTAATAGCTACAAAAATAATGTTGGGTTGGATGGTTTATGGAAACCTAAACAATAGCGACTATTCACAGAAGTCATTTTCATGTCATTTAGAAAAAACAGATAGAAAAGAAATTGATAGCGACAATGAGGTTGATGTTTTAATGATGAGTTATTATGGAATGGAAACTTTTGGAATTCGTCATTTTGAATCTTTGCTATCTGAAAATGATGAGCTTTGGAAGTATTAAAGAATACTACAAAAAGAACCGGAAGTAGGTTTGAATCTGAATTAATTTGGCGCAAAAATTTTGACTTATTCCCAAATTCCTATAATATGGCTCTAAAAAGATTAAATACGGTTGAGAGAAAAATATTATTAGACCCTATATATGCTAAGGAATATTGTGAAAAGATTGAAGGTTATCTAAAAAAAGTTTATGCGCGAATTCTTTCTGAAGAAAAAGCATCAGGGCATTCTAACAAAACATTTTATTTACCGCATTTTGGTGTTAAGAATCCCAATAAGAAAAATTTCCGTTTTGTTTTTGATGCTGCAGCGGAAGTCGAAAATATGTCTCTTAATAAGGCACTTCTTTTAGGTCCAGATCTTATTCAACCTTTTCAAATGGTACTTTTTAAATTTAGGCAAGCACCTATAGCCGTATGTGGTGATCTTAAAGAGATGTTTCATCAAGTAGGTATTATACCCAAAGACCTAGATTCATTAAGATTTCTATGGAGAAAAAGTGATACTTGTAAAACACCTAATATTTATATCATGCAGAGAATGATTTTTGGAGCAGCCTGCTCTCCAACTACAGCTCAATACGTTAAAAATAAAAATGCAGAAGATTATATTGAAAAATATCCTCAAGCTGCTGCACTACGTTGATAATTACGTTGATTGTTTTGATTCTGAACAGGAAGCCATTAATGTTGTAAAAGCTGTCAAGTTAATTCATGAAGCTGGGGGTTTCCAAATGCATAATATTCTTACAAATTCAGAAGTAGTTGCTAAAGCGTTAGAAATTTCATATAATGATGAAGTCAAATTAAGTTCCGATAAAATAGAAAGAATTTTAGGGATGCATTGGACATCCTATTCTGATTGCTTCATGTTTGTATTAAAATTGCATAAGGTTCCAAAAAATATTCTTGAATTAAAAACAATACCATTTAAAAGACAGTTCTTAAGTATTGCAATGTCTATTTTCGATCCATTTGGTTTTGTTTCGATTTTTGTGATAGTCGTTAAAATTTTAATACAAGAAGTTTAGAGAAGTTCGATTGATTTGGATTCAAAAGTGCCAAATGGTATTTACGAAAAATTTAAACTATGGCTACAAAAAATACCAAAAATTGGTCAATACAAAATTCCTAGATTTTAGAATTTATGAATTTTCCGCATTACATTGTTTGTATTGTTTGTGGCCAGAGGACCCATCACATCCCCATTTAGAAATTAAAGTCATGCTGCAATTTTTAAACTTCTTTAAATAGTCAGCATCAAATATCTTTAGTAATCATTCTGCAATGTGTTCAAGAAGATCCTGCAATTTTATTTCTGCTGAACTTAAAGTTACACTAATAGCAGTTGGTGAAGGTAAGCAATCTTTTTTGGCAGAAACTATATCTCGATATGATGGAAAAATTCCCCATGTTTTTTCATTGGTTCGCTTCCGCAATTCTGTATATTGGTTTTTAGTCATTTTTAAATCCAAAAATAGTGCAAATGCTTCTTCTGGAGTAAATTTATTTTCTTCAGTTGGTGTCGGCATACTTTTTAAAATCCTTTTTGTGCGTCTGGGGCTTGCTTCCACTATTTTATTAATGATAGCAATTTTACTCTTTTTAGTTTTCGATGGTTGAATTTGATGCAGAAATGAATTCTTTATGATGCTACAAGAAACTTCTTCATTGATATGTTTAAGCTTGCGTCTTCGTGATCTTTCACTACAATTATCAATTGGCTTTGCTGGTCGACCACCTTTTCCAGTTTCCGTGATAGTTACTGATGCCTTTTTAAAGATAAGTTTATTTCTTATCCATTCTTGGTTGCGTGAGTAAAACAATTTCTTGTTTCTGGAACATTGATTGTACCGTTTTCTTAAAGTATTTAAAAAGTTTTTTATTTTTAATTTATGAATTTTAATTTCTTGTTTGTCGCATATTTTGAAGAATGGATTATTCATTATATGTAAAATAATGTCGTTTTCATCTTTCCGTTCAAAATATATATCAGATAGAACACTATAACTGAATTTAGCCATTGTTGAAACAATAATGAAGAAAAAAAAAATGAATGCATGGATTAATATACTATTGCTCGAAGTTTCAACATGATCTTTTTTTCCTCTTTGAAACATAATATAACAGGTACTTGGTTTTACCAGTTATTTCCATTGGTTTTAAATTTATTTGCAAGTTTCAGGTATTTAAGTTATGTAATATTAGATGGCAATAAAATCATTTTTTATCTTTTCCAAATGAATTGCCAGATACCACATAATTTGAGAGTTAACAGGTACTGGTAGTAATATAACAGGTACTTCGTTTTACCAGTTATTTCCATTGGTTTTAAATTTATTTGCAATTTTTAGGTATTTAAGTTGTGTAATATTAGATGGCAATAAAATCATTTTTTACCTCTTCCAAATGAACTGCTAGATACCACATAATTTGAGAGTTAACAGGTACTGGTAATAATATAACAGGTACTTGGTTTTACCACTTACTTCCATTGGTTTTAAATTTATTTGCAATTTTCAGGTATTTAAGCTATGTAATATTAGATGGCAATAAAATCATTTTTTACCTTTTCCAAATTAATTGCTAGATACCACACAATTTGGGAGTTCTATTGTAATTTTTGTCAAAATTTTGATACACCCTTCTATGTGGACTAGGTCCAAATATGGGTCAACTTCTCCTAATTTCAACAGAATTATTTTTTGGATCAATAAGAACTCTTGTACAAAATTTCATCAAAATATATGCATAATAGCCACTTTCACATACAAATAACTTCTCAAAAAATATGACTTTCATTTGTACCGAATATCTTACCTTGGGTCAGAAAAATTGCTGTAGCTCAAAAAGTGCAGTCCCGATGCATGGACGTGTATGTATAGGAATGTAGGGGAGGGTTAGGACTACAAAATAGTAAATTTGTGTTTTGACTCAGCTTGACTCACAGGAGTTGTGCTCTATGAAGTAGGAAATTTTCGAGAAATTTTACCTTTTTAAAAAAAAATATTTAAATTGTTCTGAAAACAGTAGAGCTTCAATTTCTTTTACCAGTAATAGGAAATAAGTTAAGTTACAGCACGAAATTTATTTCGTCCAAAAATCTCGAAAAGCAAAAAAGTTATGATCATTTAAACTTTAAAAATTAACTAAAAATATCATAAATTTACTAAATTCTGAAAAAGCCCATTTTGGACCACCCTGTTCTCAGTGAAATAGTTGAAATAGAGTTCTAATTTTTTGGCTCCCGAGGTTTACTACTGTCTACTTTCATATGAGTCTAATAACTTTAAAATCGGAGAACAAAAACCAAAAGTAGTTTTGGCCGCTATCTCAAAATATTGACCACAGTGCGCCGGTTGAAAAATTGAGACAAAAGGGGTTAAGTGAAAATGAATTTAAGAAACAACTGAAACAAAAACAGCAAATAGACGTACAAGACGACACCGTAGAAAGATTACAAATAGCTTTAGGAAATGCAAAGCGTGAACTAGGCACTATACACAAGACTAGGTCACCCGCTCCATCAATAACTGAAGAATTGACAGAAGAGGATTACAGAGTTCCTAAAATAACGATAAAACACGCAGACGGCAGCTCTGCGGTTATTGACGAGCAGGCAGAGGAGATTTATAATAAGGACATTCGTATAGAGGAAAAAGCAACGGCTCTTAACTAGATAACCAAAACTTGGAGCATCATGATAAACGCAAAAAAGGCCTAAAACAGAGGCTATACGAAAAATCCGACATCTAAAAGATTAAGCGAACTAGCACACTACAAAGAAAGTATCGCCGTTTTGAAGACGACAGAAAGGATAGATAGCACATTAATCGGGCAATTTGATACATTGGTAGCATCGGCACAGGAAATTTTGAAGAGGTGGTCACCATCGCCGAGATAAATACAAATTGCAGACAAAATAAGTGAAGAAATTTCAACCAACAATATGACGTCTTTTACGATACTTTTGAAAAATGTATCACACATGGTGCCAATTTTCTACGGTGCAGTCGACCTGCTAAAATGTAAAAAAACAAGACTTTTTAGGAACGCCTACTCATATTTACCTAACAAGGAACAATAGAAGCCCTATGTTTGGCTGTCAGAGAAAAATTTATAAAGGCCAAAACCCTCAATGAAATACAAGAGTTAATATTTAGCAGTAAGCAGGCATCGACGGAAAGCGCATATGAATTTGGTAAAAAAAATAGAAGGGCTTCTTATAGAGGCAACATAATTAATTGCTGCACAACGGCAAGATGCATCGCATCGAAAATCTATGATGGACCACTGCAATCTGTCAGCGGTAAGAAGTTATATAGGGGCTTACAAGACCCGAAATTGGTATCGAGGTTCATTGGCCATGAAAATAACAAGCTATCTTAATTGCTGAAGATCACAAAGGATGCACAAAACCTGTTAGGCGACAACATGCGGTTGTCAAATGTTAAGACAGTGCAAGGAACCGTTTTTCGAAGAAGTCCAGCAATTAGTGAATGAAGTAAGACAACTCTCACTAAGACAGCAAACGGTTAACAATTCAATGGCTCTGGATTACACACAAAGGAACTCTGTGGGTTCCGAAAATTTCTGCAATTTTTAGCATAAGCAGGGACATTTGTTAAACGAACGCTTTAGGCGGCAAAGATGCCAAGAACAATAAAACAATAATACTAATAGAAGTCTTCAGCCCCCTGACCGTAGAGATAGAGCGCAAAACTCATTGCAATCATCAAATCAAAACTAGGGCAATAATCGTTTTGGTGACATGAATAGAAGAGAGCAACGATGCTACAATTGTGATGGACTTGGATATTTTGCGTCAAGGTGCCTGGAAAATTACTATCATATATTTAACAAAAGTGGAGAAAGAAGAAACATCAGCAATAGGGGCAATAGGAATAACAAAGTACGAGAAGTGGCCAACAACCGAAATAATTCGGGAAACTCAAGGTGCCCAGCCAAAACTAAGAGGCTGGGATGCCGGAAATTCTTGCTTACACAGAAAGAAGCGCCCTCGAAAACAAATTGCTTTTGAGGTCTATATCAAAGTTCGTGCCAGGCGGGGAGAAATATGCACGGAGCACCACAATTAAAAATATACACCCGTACATTCCAGGAACCTTCACAAACTATTTCACTTTCAAATCCGAGTTATAAAAGGAGCAAGAACTTCGTACAGAACAAAAGAACGATGCATTCATAAATTTTCCTTGCAGGGAAGCAGTGAATAGAAGTCTGTCTTTGCTGGTAGATACAAGAGCAGACACTACATTAGTGAGAGCAGAAGCTTGGCACCCGAAGTTAAAATAGATGAACGCAATCAAAAGAGTTTGTTAGGAGCCTTCGGAGGAAATATAACATCAAAGGGAATGATAATTGCTCAGCTCGCAGGCCTGGAGAATTTTTCACCACAAATGCACGTCGTGCCCGAAGGAACCAAACTTCCAGCAGATTGTTTGCTAGGAAGAGATATGATGAGGGACAGATCAGTGACAGACACAATTAATAAAAACTTAAGATTTTTTAAAAACGGACAAGAAGTAATTTCACTACCACTTGTCCCCGAAAGGAAATCATCGCAAATATACTTATCTGAGCAATTTTTTTATCAAAGAGCGTTCACAAACTATTGCACATGATTAAGTGTAACTTCTGGGTCATAGCGTGAACCATGTGTACTAAGAAAAAACTATGAAGTTGCTTTCTTTTATGAATATTTTTTTTCGGAAAATTATTACACGGAGGCTGGTATAATCTAGGTACTGACCACGTTGATTACAAAATAGATTGGCCTGGATTTTGTTTGATGGTATTGATACATATTCAGAGATTGACATTATGGCACCTAGCGCCTTTGGTCGGTATTCTACAGGGCGCATTCGTCGGCGAAGTAATACGAGTATAACTAATAAATAGCTTTTTGCTAAAGAAAAACAACCGCCTAATTAGAACATTTGCCGGTCATCTCATCAGTGTCTTTGGTAAATTCAGTAAACTTTAACAAAATTAGTGGTGACTCATTTGTGTTACAAAACGTACCCAATGTTGACGTCCCTACAGACTTATAAAGCTGGAATTAAGTTACGATTTGGTTCAGTTTAGTTTATTTTACTTAGCAGAAACTTAGAGAAACATTACAATGATCAAAACCCTTATTGATTGTAATCATCTGGACAGATGTATGTGATTAGACATATTCTTAAGATCGCCACAAACTTCAATTGATATTTAACGAAAAAAGATCAAGAAAATTAAGTACTAGATCGAACATAAAATCCTGATCGATTATGTGTTGAACTTTAGTAGTTACAGTCTTAATACTAAAAAATATGTTGTAAGCCTTTTTATTTTACTTCTAATTAAACAAATGCAGCTAACTTTTACTTAAATTATTTATTTTTGCCGCTTAAATTCTTCTCAAGATAAAATTTGTTTGTGAGATAAGATAATTTTAGAAAGCAACTTAGCTAATAATTCTTTAGTAGCCAGAAGTACTATATTATTCTGCACAATATAATTTTAATAAAGACTTAAACATGCGTTCAAATGAAAGTATACACAACAGCCACCATATTAAATGCTGCTGAAGTAGCTACCTTTCAGCAACTATCGGATAATCACTATAGCCTCGCTTCAAAATTTAGTTCGTAAACAATATGTTCCGCTTTTTGTTATGTTTGTGTTTATTTTAGTGTCCTTATAAAAACATATATTTTATATTATACTAGCTGTATGACCCGACTTCGCTCGGAAGCTTTTTGCTAATGACTAATATTTCATATAGGGTTATTAAATTGTGACAGCTGAGTTCAGATTGGCTCGCTCTTTTGCTTTTCTGCTCTTTGAGCAATCTTTTTAGGCGCACTCTTTTTTAAGCTATGCGCAAAAGAGCAGAGCAGAAAAAGAGCCATTCATTTATGCGCATTTCGCTTTCTCCTTTTTTTCATGCTCTGCTCCTTGAGGCATGCACATTTAATTTTGTTTTTGACTCTTTTGCTCTGTGCATTGAGCCAAAAGAACAGCCCTTTTGCTCGTGCTCCTTTTGATAGTAACAGTGGTTCGTTTGGTTTTTATTTAGTTTGAGAAAAAATTTCGTAACAGTATGTTGTTTAATATTAACATTACTGTGTATATTTATATAAGGAAGGATTTATTTATTTATTTGTTGATAAATAAAATTCTTTTAAATGATTACTTTTTTCTTTTACTTATACCGTATAAATACATCATACATATACCTATATGGAAGAAGTTCTGCAGTAGGGCTCATCGTTTAAAAGTCGACCATTTATTGTTTGAAATATTTTGTTTTACTACTATCTTCATTATAGCTTGCGTTACTTTTTGTTGTTAAACGGTAAATTTGTTTTGTTAATGTTTTAGGTATGGGATGTTTAGTTGTGAATTTGTTATTGTTTTATTACTTCTTAATTGATGATAAAGCACCAAATTATTGGTACTAAATGAAACAAATTTTCATTGCATAGTAAATGCAAATGAAAACAATTGTTTTATTTAGTATAAAAAATTTATTTATATTTATACCTACAATAATTTATTTATTTTATATTGCGGTTCTGCTATATTTAACATTTACCTTGATTTCAAATACAGTGAGCGAAATAACTATATGTGAATATGATGATTTTACATGTTGTGCTCTCTATATTTTAAAGAACCATCTAACAATACAATTTTAGCATACAAAACTAATCACAAATTCTTTACACTTTGTTTTGTTAAATTATTTTTTTAATTTACTTTTCAATAGTACCGTTATCAACATGTGTTCATTGTCATTAATTTTTTGTCAAAGGAAACAATTATATGTGCAAAAATAAAGTTCTAATTTATTTCAATTCAATTTCAATAAAAAACTAATTCTTATTTATAAACTAATACTCAGTTTGGCCTCCTCTATTTATTTGTACACTAGCCATCCGTCGTGGCATTGAATCAACTAGGCGGTGCAGGATAACATCATCCAATCTCTCCCATTCTTCTTGAATAGCCATTTTAAGTGACTTGAGATTTCCAAATTGCCTTCTATTTTTATGAACTTTATTCGACAATATGGCCCACAAATTCTCTATCGGATTTAGGTCCAGACTGATAGCAGGCCACTTTAATACGGGGATATTTCTCTCTTAAAAAAATTGCCTTGTGCGTGATGCATTATGTATGGTTGCATTAGCCTGTTTAAATATCCAATTATAGCCATATTTATCCCCTGCAAATTCAATGAGCTCAGAATCAAGCAGTTCTACATATTGTTCGGAATTCATGCCGCCCATAACATAAGTGTTCCTCCTTGAAAGTTTCTTGCGAAGCGTGTTTGACGTGGAAGCCTTAAGTCTTGCCAGTTCATTTGGTAACCATCAGGGCCATCCAAATTAAATTTTTTCTCATCTGAAAAAATAACGGATTGCCACTCTTCGTCCCAGAGTTTATGTGTTTCTGAGAACTCCATTCTACAAACTTTGTGCTTATCCAACAGCTTCGGTTTGGGCAAACAAATACTAGAATCTTATTGTTAGATGAGTCACTAAAATGTAGAGAGGAAAACATTTAAAATCATCATATGCACATATAGTTGTTTCGCTCACTTTACGTATGTATGTATGAGGAAAAGATAAAAACGATCGAATTTTTTTGCATTAATGTTAACAAGAAAATTTTATTTTTACAAATAATACCAGGAATTCTATAATTTTGTTTTTAATACCTATAATTTGGTGTAAGCATCCCCTACCTAAAACATAAGCAAAGCACATCTACCGTTTAACAACAAAGCTGTAATGAAGATAGTAATAAAACAATAACAAATATATTACTAAATATCCCATTACCTACATTTAAAGCACAGCACACCTACTGTATTGAAAAACCACAACAACAAATAACACATGGTAATTTAAAACAGGAAAACAATTGGACAAAGCAAAAAACCCAAATGAAAATAATTATTTTATGATACCACTAACATCCGAAATCCCTTCTCTAGGTATAATTGCAATAATGTTAAAAATCAACAAATTAATACCCTTAATCCTTACTCTTTGTAACACCACTTATCGCACATTTTTATTAATGAGCCATTCATATGACCCTCGTTTGAATTTACAAGAAACTTCACTACTTCACTTCACTACACATATACATATGTACATACATACATACATTTATGTATGTGTACAAACATATCTATATGCATATACATAAATAGACAATAATATAAATAAAGTAAATATACATATGTACTCGTATATGTTCCTCCAACCTTCGTTTGAATATTTGCTATATTTAAAGACGATAAACAATCTTCCATACACTATCAAACACTTTCCCAAGCACATAAATCAAATAATTTATTTATTGAATTTTTACATTATATGCTATAAACACAATCAAAGGCTACCGACTTCAAAAGTAGCTGGCTACAAAAATATCCAAGTCGCCAGCTACTTAATTCTTTTAACGACTACCGACCACTTACAAAAAATAAACATCTGTTTTGACATATGTATTAAAGTTAACCAAAACAAAACAAACTTATTTTTTTAAGTGAATGTTTGTGAAAAAAAATTAAATGTCTATTATATACTTATGACTATTATATACTTACCAATTTCTATAAAAAAACCAAAAAATAAATATAAATGTAACAAATTAGAAATTAGTGAAAAAAAAACTAAATGGAAAATTTGACAAATAAAAAGTAAATGAAAAATGCGCCAAACAGAAAGTAAATGAAAAATGTAAACAAATGAACAGATGATTATTATTTTTCAATGGTGCCACTATAATAGTTTTTCGCGTTTTTAAAAGCGATATTTAATGTATTGCGTTTTTAAAACCACCATATAATGCATTTATTGTATTGGCAGCACTTATCTGTTTTTTGTAGCCAAGAAAAGTAGAAATTAGCCTAAGTGGGGTACGGGCTACAAAAGTAGCCGTGTAGTTGCTAGTCGTATAGCGGCTAAAACAATTATTCTCATAAGCACGCATGCATTTTATTTTTGACATCTTGTAGTCGATGGTCGGTGGACTTGATTGTGCTTATAGCAATAATCTTGACGTTAAAAAAATATGTTTTGTACCGCAGTAAAAGAGCCATGCGCATATTTTGCTCTTTTTGTCTCTTTTGCGCATTGCGCACTAAAAAGGAGCAGTACAAAAAAAGAGCCACGCGCATTGCTCTTTTTAATGCTGCTCCTTCATGGTGTCGGCTCTGCTCTTTGCGCAAAAGAGCAGAAAAGAGCTCTTCTGCTCTGCGCATTTACTTACTCTGTGTGACAGTATTATCTCTAAAAAATAAGCAGCTATGCATAGAAGTGAATAAAAAAAAAATCTTCAAACAAAAAAATACATGCATGACTGTTGACATGTTAGAACAATTTTCGGTTCGACCGAAGTAGGAGATGTTGTCTCTCTTTATTTGGTCTTTATTTTATTTTCTTTTTGTTTTGTGTCGTTGCTTACGAGTACGCTTTAGAGTACGCTAAGAATGCACAAACTCATTTATATACAAACTCGTATCTACAAACAGTAAAATTAAAAGGAAAAATGAACAATTTACAACCACATAGCTTCGTCAAACCAGTTCGAACGAACATGGCGATTCGTGAATAACTAATGTAGTTTACAATAACAAAAGCCAGCAGAAAATGAATGAATTTTCCGAGTTTTCCGGAAAATTTTATAATTACTTTTTTCATACAAACCATCTTCTGAAAATCTAAAAAAAAACACAGCCAAATCGCTCCACCCGTTCTCACCCCATTACCTTACGTACGTGGATCATTTTATTTTTATATATATGTATATAGATAGATAGGTAGATGATATGTTTATAGATAGATAAATAGAAAAAGATGGTAAAAAATAAAGTTAATTGAATAAATCAATTAAATTTTTTTTGGCTTAGGTTCATTTTGTATTTTATTTATTAGAAAGAAAAACTAATTTTTAAATGTATGCGGACGTTTTTCAAAGAAAACAAGAAAAATTATGTACAAGCAGAATGTAATGCCGCATTATTAGAATCGCCAAATTCCTTTCTTTGTTGTTTTCTCCACAACACGTCTTGCACATTTGTTATTGCATTTGTACTACACCATCAGTATCAGTGTAACCAGATACGATATTTCGCCCCAAATTGGAGATTTAAACATAAGTTTGGGGACAGAAATTCTTGGGGAACGATTGGGGATTTTTGATTTCTAGCTTTTTTCATTTTCGACACTTGTTTGATTTACAGGCATTAAATTTTTTAATATTTTTCTACCTATGCTGCTGGGTTGTAGTCGAGTTAAGATATTAAAAGCATCTCGATATAAATTTATAGACACTTAATAGTGGTTCAAATACATTTATAAAATTACACATTCTAGTATAATACCAACTAATTATCTTTGTGAATTACTTTCATAAGTATGCAAAGTAATAAAAATGCCACAATGCAGTTATAGTAAACTCTGTTATTGGTGACATTGTCATAAATAAGTCAGAAATTTTGCCATATGTTTTCATGGGTGAAACTCTAACAACAGTGAAAGCCGGAGCAGCTCCTGTACCTATTCTGAACACGAATAACACGGCCATAAATATAAGTGAAAAAATAAGCCTGAGCTACGAAAGCTATAAGACTATAAGATGAAGCCATTAGCAACAATAAATATAATAAATTCTAGAGAAAGGTTGAAATCCGAAAAGCTACTTTTGGAAACGGTGAAACTAAGCCAAAGTCTTAACTCAGAAACGAGGTTTTCAATCGAGAATATTTTGAAGGCATACGACGATATTTTCCAACTGCCTGGTGACAGTCTTACCTACACTACTGTACTGAAACACTAAACAAAACAGACTACCAGAAGTCCACAGAACTAAAGTTAACAGACAGGTAGACAAAATACTCAAGGATAATGTAATATCACCCAGCAATTCTCCATAGAACTCCCCGATTCTTTTGGTACCCATAAAAACAAGCCAAAACGGCGAAAAAAAGTGGCGATTGGTTGTAGATTTTAGAAAACTAATAGAAGCGACAGTAAAACAGGTTTTTCCAATACCAAGAATCAATGAGATTTTAGATCAATTAGGGTGCAGCAGGTATTTCTCCACTCTCGATTTAGCAAGTGGATGCCATTAAGTATTAATGGATCCTAATGGCATAAAACCAATACCAATTTGGGGCACTATGAGTTTAACCGTATGCCTTTCGGATTGACGGGTGGACCAGCTACTTTTCAAAGAATAATGAATTCAATACTAACAGGGCTACAAGGAATATGACTGTTTTGTTTATTTGGACGAGAGAAATTATCTATCTTGGCCACCAGTGTTCAGAAAAAGGGTTCTGAAATACCCAAATAAGACTAGGGCACCATTAAAACAAAAAGGAGCTACAAGCGGTTTTGGGGCTGATAAATTACTACAGAGAGTTCATTTCAAACTCGACACGAATTTCATTATCTCTTAACAAAATGTTGAGAAAGGATACAAAATTACAGTGGAAACAAAAGTGTCAGGAAGCAATAGACAAGTTGAAGGATGCTGTGAAAAACCCTTCTCTCCTCTAATATCTTGATTTTAACAAGCCTTTCATTTTGACAACAGACACCAGTAATGGAGCTCTAGGAGCAATTCTCTTTCAAGGAGAACCAGGAAGTGACCTACCAATTTATTTCGCTAGCAGAGTATTAAGCGATACAGAAAAACGATACTCCACAATAGAGAGGGAGTTGCTGGCCATCGTATGGACCACAAAAACCTTTCGACCATATCTGCTCGGCAGATATTTCACGGTATTCACTGACCACAAATCCGTGAACGGTATAGCTAATCTAAGGGATCAGGAAAGTAGATTGGGTCGTTTAAGACTAAAATTATTAGAATACGATTTTGATATTAACTACAAACCAGGAAAGACGAATCAAAATGCAGACGCTCTCAGTCGCCTTCCAACGGAAGAAGTGAACATAGGTGTAATAACTAGAGCACAATCAAAAGGTGTGGAAACCCTGAATATGTAAAGTGCCGTGGAGACAAATAAAATTAATGAAAAAGAAGATAATACGACATATTTAACAGATGCAGAAGATATAAAGAAGTTCATTACAACGTTTCATGACACGCCATTGGGAGGCCACCAAGGTGCGCTAAAAACTTATTTCCGTATTAGGGCACAATACAAATGGACTAAAATGGAAAGTCAAATTAAAAAGAATGTAGCCTCCTGCAGAATTTGCCAGCAAAATAAAAGCTCAAGGATAGACAGGATGCCAATGACTCTGACCACAACCTCCAATATGCCTCTTGAAAGAATTTTTATGGATATTGGCCCTTACCCGAATCCTCAATTGGCAACAAATATATAGTTGTCTTTTTGGACGATTTTTCAAAGTACCCAGCCTGCGCAGCTATCCCAGAGATGAAAGCGGCAACGGCAGCAAGGCAGTTCTTCAGAGTAATAATCGCCCGACTTATCATCCCCAAAGTTCTCGTGACAGATAGTGGAAGCAACTTTACTTCGAAATTGTTCAAGGAAGTTTGCAAAGTGCTTGGATTAAAAAACATATATACAATTCCATATCATCCTCAATCTAATGGATCCCTGAAGAGGACCCATAGACCTCTTGCAGAGTATTTAAGAAGTTTTGTGAAACTTGACGGAACTAATTGGAATGATTGGCTGCATAATGCCATGCATGTAAACAATAACACAAGGCATTCGTCTACTAAGCGAACACCCAATAAAGTACTGTACGGATTTGAATTTGA
The DNA here is from genome assembly GCA_937654795.1 of Cistogaster globosa. Classification (NCBI taxonomy): domain Eukaryota; kingdom Metazoa; phylum Arthropoda; class Insecta; order Diptera; family Tachinidae; genus Cistogaster; species Cistogaster globosa. The sequence goes on from OW569407.1 coordinate 46,438,209, forward strand.
AATACCTGTCAGGCTACAGCAAAATCCTTAAATACCAAATTCAACTAAGTTACGAAGTGGTGGGACAGAACCAGGTTAGGGTAAAAGAAAAATTAAAAAAAATATTATGACAAGGGAACAAAGACTAGACAGTTAAAGACCGGAAAAATGGTGTGGCTAAAAAACCAGGCGCGAAAAAATAAATTTTCACCTATATGGTTGGGTCCCTAAGAAGTCACGGGAGTTCCCACACCTGTCAATGTAATAATACGACAAAGAAACTCCGACAATGTCTGTTCATCTCTGAACAATAATGAATTTCCATCCGGGACCAGTACTTGATTGTGATGCCAAATTTTATTAACATCTGAACAGACATCTAAGGGGCTTTGTAATCAATCATCGTCTAGTTTTGAATTATACTATTCGTGTACTAATTTTTTATATATTTGATGTAGTAGCCATTGCAAGAAAATTTTCGCGCTTAATAGACGGGCTTTGTATTAGGTCGTTTGCTTTAATTTTATAATTTATATTTTGTTCAATAAACAATTTCAAAGGCAAGTTTATTTTTGACTTAGCTCATTTCTTTAATTACAAAAGTCCTACTTTGTGTGGTCTTTTCTTTTCTTTACCATCCTGGTTGGTGCTCGGTGACTAATTCGAGTCATTTTTGTGTGGTCCTGGTTGGATGAAGATAGCCGTTTTGAAGCCATCAACATCAACCAACAAATATTTATTGGTCCAATCGAGCCGGATATAGGAATTGGTTTGTTTTTGGAACCTCAAAAATTTAATTGAAGACCAAAGATTAAGGTGACATATTTTTTTACATACATTTTTTCTTATAAGATTTTGTAAATACAAGATTTAGTAAAAAACAAAAAAAATTTTTGGATTTACAGCGCAAATTACGCCACTTGTACTGTTTGATAAAATTATATTTTATTAATACAGTTTGAAAAATAATAATGTGTATACAAGTATTATAAACTGCATTATCTACAAAATATAATTTTTTAATATTAACACAACCCTGTTCTTCATATCACAACTCTTCTCAATTCTACCGCTAGAGTATTTTCTTATGTCATTTTGGCATATGTTTGTTTTATTTGGCCTTTGTGTGTGTGTTTTTTTACTAGTGTTAATAATTAAAGTTTTATTAATTAACAAAAGTGAATAAATTTATAATTGGTGGTCATCAAAGCCAAACCGTAAGAGACACAGTCGAAGGTATTTGCGCTTGATCATCAGGAAATAGTGCGCTATATTTAATGGATGATTAATTATTTGATAGGTAAATTTAATTTGTATATTTATTAAACATATTTGGCTGTTATTGTGCAATTTTCTTTAAGATTTGGTTCATATGAATTTGTTGATTTATGAACACATTAGGGTAGTCCACATTCTTGATTTTTCATTTTTGTAATATTAAATTTTGCTTTAATGATTATCGTTGGAGATTTTCATTGATTTATGTTTTGTATTAAGCCAACATATCGGAAAAATTTACAAAAGGTACATAGTAAGATTTGTGTACATTATACAGTGGATTATACTGCGCAAGTGCCCTATATTAGTTGTATTAATAATAAACAAATTTATTATATAATATAATTCAGTGGATAAGAAGTGTGACCTTAGGGATTTTATTGCAATTAAAGGGTGATCGATAGTGAACGATAAGAGCCAAAAGTGAACTTTAATTAAAGTTTTTTTAGATACTTGCAGAGGTGTAAAAGTATGAAATAAATTTTATTTCGTTTAATTAAACGAAAAGGTGAACTTTTATTTTAATGAAGTTACTTTGTTTTTTGTTCCTATAACCTTTCGATTAATTTGTGTAGAAAAATTTGAATTCTCGTTTGGCGATAGACTTTGTGTTTGTAGAAAAATTAAAACATAGTAAAATCGGCCAATTTAGAGGCATTCGAGAAATTTGCAGGAATGCTTCTTAAATTCGAAACTGACTTTAATGAAAGTCATAGGATAAATCAAACAGCTTTTATAATTGAGCTTGAGAAGGAAGAGTTCAAGACCTTATGGGAAAAAGTAAGGGTTGCATATGAAACTTTTGCTACTGCAAGTCGTAATTCTGACACCGAGGAAGATTTTGAAGCAGCTAAGATTTTTTTTAGGGAATGCAAATTGGCATACATTACCTGTGCTGCGCTAATTGGTGAACTATCCCAGTCGTTTATCAGTGGACCAACTCCTCTTGCACTTTCTTCTACTAATTGTGTAGCTAAGTCGAATGAGGATGCCATTATTGAAGGTCATCACATTAGACTGCCGCCTTGCACCACTGAACCTTTTTATGGTGACTATCAGTCATGGCCAGCTTTTAGGAATATATTTGTGGCAGTGTACATTAACGGTACCTCACTGACTGCAGTTGAGAAACTATTTTATCTTAGGCAGAATACTCGAGATGAGGCTTTAGACATCGTCAAAAAATCTCCCCTTACTAACGAGGGTTTTAAAACTGCCTGGAAGAGTTTGAAAGATAGGTACGAGAATAAGAGGATTCTGGTCAATAAACAATTAAAAATTTTGTTAAATTTAATTGAAGTCAAATCGGAGTTAGCTGCCGATATCAAGCGTTTACAAAGAGATATCAACAATTGCATTTCAGCACTTCATTTGCATGAAGTTGATATCACGAATTGGGATTACATTTTTATTTTTCCCTGTTCTATGAAATTGCCTGATTTGACTTTATCGTTGTGGGAGCAGTCAATTAATGACAAGACTAAAATACCGAAATGGGAAGATATGAATAATTTTTTGACTTCTCGATTTCAATCTTTATAGACTATGTCGGGTATTAGAGAGAGTTTAACCGTATTAAGTGTAAAATCTAGTACTAGTAGAAATGTTTCTTCGACGAATAATTCTTCTCATCGAAGCGATAATCGTCTGCAGAATAGAAAAGGTTATTTTTCTAATAAAAAAGTTAGAACATATCAGGCAAAGGTAGTAAAAAGAACATGCCCTAGTTGTTCGAAGAATCAACTATTGAAAACTTGTCCCAAATTTTTGGCAATGTGTCGGCGTGAAAGATTTTTAGTAGTCAAGAGACACAGTTTGTGCATAAACTGTCTTAGTGAGGGTCATAAGCTGAGTGTATGCCAAAGTACTTTTAGTTGTGCCATGTGCAATTTAAAGCACCATTCACTGTTGCAGAGACAGCCAGAGAAAGAAGGCCAATCTGTTAGAACAAGTACGAGCCAGGCCGCCACTCAGGGTTCGACAGTTCAAAACTGCTTTGCAACTACCTCGCGGCAAATTCTTTTGGGAACTGCTGTGGTCAATATAGTGTGTCGTGGTGATGTGTTTTATGCACGGGCTCTCATTGACTCTGGATCACAGGCAACTTTTATTTCTGAACGGTTGCAACGGAAACTTAATTTACCCGTTGTTAATGTTATAAGTAAAGCTACTTTGTAATAAAAACACTTTGTTCCAAAACAAAATTTTAAACACATAACACACTGGTTATAACATTTACTTTATTAAATAATTTGTCATATTTTTTCATTGTTTTTTAAATAAAGAAACTATCAACAACCGTTTTAAAATTTTTTTGAACTATTAGTGTTTTTGTGCAACATAATTTTACAATGCCTGGTAAATACAATTTGCGTTCATCCAGATCTGTCCGATCTGAGACTGGTTCTCCTTTGCCTACGGAGGAAGATAAATTAAATGCAACAATGATGGAGTTACCAACAGTAAGCGATCAGTTAGCAGAAGTAATAGCCAGTTTGAAGACCTTATCGAAGATAGTGGTTGAAAGTCGTCATGATATATATTTGTTGAAGCAACAAATACAAGATTTTCCATCGTCAAGTAATAGAAACAATGAGCAGATTAATGAAGCAACAGCTTCAAATAGAAATTCGTGTGGTCCTGCTGCTCAGAACCAAGGACATTTTGAAAATTCTGTTTATGTATCTGCAGAATCAGCTTTGCCGTGTGACGTGCCTCAACATTTGGAAGAAAACAACGTATAGAATCAGCAATTAATGTAATCGTGGGAATTTTCTAATAAGCCGTATGATTTACAACCATTTTCCGGCAATGCAGATGAGTGGCCATTATTTATAGCCAATTATAGGGATACCTCTAATACATTTAAGTATAGTAATCGTCAAAATCTGATGCGTCTCCAAAAATGTCTTTTTGGTCCAGCTAGAGAGGCAGTAACATCGATGTTAATTTATCCTGATGATGTGCCTCAAGTTATGGAGGAAATTAAATTTCGGTTTGGTCGTCCAGATATTTTGGTTCGTCGCCAACTTCAAAAGATTCAACAATTCCCCAATATCCATCGCAAAAAGATGGACCAAGTAATAGTTTTCTCTACGAAAGTTAAAAATGTGGTAGCTTTCTTAACGTCTGCTGGATGTAGCCACCATCTTTTGGGTACAACGTTGCTAGAAGAGATGATGACCACCAATTTGAATGGATTAAAGTAGCATCTGGTATTAAACCATTTCCCACAGTTGTAGACTTCTCGAAATGGCTTAAGGATTTAGCTAACTTTGTAAGTTAAATGCCGAATAATTCGTCCACACAAACTCAACCTTTAAAACAAATGGTAGTTTTGGACACTAAAAAAATGTCGAGTATAAAATGTGAAATATGTGGTAAATATCACTAGCTAAGCAATGGGAAAAAATTAAGGAATTGAAATTATGTTTTTGTTGCCTTCGCAAGGGTCATGGAATTAATAATTGTCGTTCCAAGAAGCTGTGCAACATTAATAATTGTAAAAGGTTTCATCATAGAGCTCTCCATACGGATGAGATTGCTAAACCAGGAGCTAATGATCAGGCAAATCAGATGTTGAACTGTAGAAACGACTTTCAGGCAAGTAAAATGTTTAAAATACTGCCAGTAACATTGTTCGGTCCTTCTGGATCTTTTAAGACGTATGCAATGCTTGACGAAGGATCGTCCATATCGCTGCTTGATAGGAAAACTGCCAGCATGTTGGGTTTAAAAGGAAGGTCTTCTAATCTTACACTTCAATGGTATGGAGAAAAAACTGTCACAGAAGAATCTTCTCTAGTAAATTTGGAAATAGAGGGAACGGGTATTTCGAAAAAAAGATACCCCCTTAGAAATGTGTACACAATTAAAGTTCTTGATTTGCCGTGTCAATCGTTTTTTAAGGATTATTCTTCGAATTTTGCAGAATTGCCGATAGAAGAATACGATAATGCCAAACCAACACTTCTACTTGGACTAGACAATGCCTTCCTTGGAGCCCCTATTGCAGTCAAAGAATCTAGCAACTATAATTTAATAGCTATGCAGTGTAAGCTAGGCTGGTTAACTTATGGCTAAGTGGAAAAAAATAACGCTCACCCTACAGTTTTACTTGTTAAAGATGATGAACTCAAAAATATTGTTAGTGAGTTTTTGGCTACTGAAAATTTTGGCATGAATCCAAATTATAAGCCCCTTTTATCCGATGATGATCAAGTTGCCAAAGAAGTTATGGAGACCACTATAAAACGAGTTGGAAAACGATTTGAAATAGGTTTATTGTGGAAACCTCATCCTCCTGCAATTCCTTCAACATTTAATATGGCAGAAAGGCGCTTGCAACTAATTGAGACGAAGGTACAGCTTAGAAATAGGAAAATACATTCAGAAAGGTTATGCTCGAAAACTGGTTGAAGACGAAGTGAAGCAAACAGAATTTCCAACATGGTACCTTCCTCATTTTGAAGTTATTAACCGTCACAAGCCTAAAAAATTAGGAGTAGTTTTTGATGCTGCGGCAAAAACAGATGGAATTTCACTCAATTCATTGTTAGTTAAAGGACCTGAGCAAGCCCAGCCGTTGCTGGGAATTTTATTGAAATTCAGACAAGGACAAGGTGTTGCTGCAGATATCCGAGAAATGTTTTCGCAGATACAAATACGTAGTGAAGATCAGCATGCGCAAAGATTTTTATGGAGACGTGGTGATAAGAATACACCCATAGAGCAGTATGCAATGACTTCTATGATTTTTGGCGCTATTTGTTCCCCATGTTGTGCAGAATTTGTTAAAAATTACAACGCCAAAGAATTTTCGCACATATATCCAGAAGCTTCAAAAGTCATTGTTGAAAAGCATTATGTTGATGACTTTGTATGCAGCTTTAAAGACGAAACCGAAGCTATCATTATTTTTCAACAAGTTGTTAAAATACATTCGAAAGGGGGTTTTGAGTTAAGAGGTTTTATTTCAAATAGAAAAGGCTGGAAGTAAGTCTGAACTTTTCAACAGCTCAGAATTTTGAACTTATTAATATGGAGAAACATCCCACAACTCAAAAAATTCTTGGAATGTTTTGGGACAAAACGGCAGATTGTTTTCAGTTTCAAACAAAATTTTATAGACTTGATAAAAACGTACTTGATGGTACTCGAGTTCCAACAAAACGTGAATTGTTAAGAATCGCGATGGCAGTATTTGATCCGTATGGCTTAATAGCAGACTTCTTATTGTACCCAAAAATATTATTACAAAAATCATGGAAGCAACAAATTGGTTGGGATGATTTAATTCCACTTGAATTGCACAAGAGTTGGAGATTATGGTGGAATGAATTTAAAAACGTTAGTCTGTTTAAAATACCCCATTGCCTGTCCACAAACTTGTTTTATTCAAATATCCAGCTACACGTCTTTGTTGATGCAAGTCAAGACGCTTTTGCAGCTGTTGCGTATTTTCGTATTCAATACGAAAGAGAAGTAGATGTTTCATTTGTAATTGGAAGAGTAAGATGCGCGCCACTAAAGTTAATGAGTATACCACGTTTAGAACTTCAAGCTGCGGTACTGGGAATACGGCTTTGTAAAATAGTTCAACAAAATCATGAAGTTAACATTGCATCGGTTCATTTTTGGTCCGACTCACTAACTGTAATTTAGTGGGTCAAGTCAACTAAAAGGCGATTTAAAGCATTTGTTTCCCATCGTGTTGCAGAGATTTTAAATATATCCACAACAGAACAGTGGAGATATGTACCAACTCAACTTAACCCAGCAGGTGCAGGTAAAAGATGCTTCTTCCCTCCAAAATTTGATGGTAATAGTGTTTGGTTAGCCGGCCTAAAATTTCTGAAGGCTGATCCTAGTTTTTGGCCAAGACAAAAAATTGAGCTGTCAGAACCATATACCGAAGAGGATATAAAACCAATCATTGTAATAAAGAGGTCATTTTCTTTAATAGATTACAAACGATTTTCCTCGTTTAGAAAGCTTGTTAGAACTTTAGCATGGATAGTTCGTTTTATTAAGCCCAAGAGAAATTGTGGACTCTTACAACCAAGAGAAATTTGTGCAGCTGAGAATCTACTTTGCAAGTTGGTGCAATTTGAATGTTATTTTGAAGAAATATCCTGTCTTAGTAATGGGAAAAGGATCCCAAAAAGAAGTTCATTATACTCTCTTGTTCCTTATTTGGGTGATGATAACTTACTTCGTATTAGAGGTCGTTTTGATGAAGCCACTTATCTTCCTTTTGAAGCTCGTAGACCAGTAATAATGCCTCAAAATCATATTGCCTCGGAATTAATTACGATATATTACCACAATAAAAACCATCATCAGAATATGAATTTAACAATCAATGAGTTACGACAAAAGTATTGGAATCCGCACATAAAATCTTTGCTTATGAAAGTGAGACGTAAATGTATTATATGTAAGTACGATACCGTTCAACCTAAAGCACCTTTAATGGGTCAACTGCCTCCTGACCGCGTCACACCATTTGTACGCCTATTTACTTACACAGGTGTAGAACTTTTTGGGCCCTTTATTGTTTCAATTGGCCGTAGAAAAGAAAAAAGATGGGCAGTTATTTTTACATGTTTGACTGTACGTGCAGCCCATATTGAACTGGCCGATGAACTGTCCACAGATGCATTCATTTTAAGTTTTCGAAATTTTGTAAATCGTCGAAGTACTCCAATCAGAATAAGAAGTGATAATGGCACTAATTTCATTGGTGCCCAGAAGTTGCTCAAGAAAGAAGATAGGTTGTTTGACCTAGACAAGATACGAGAAAAAGCAACAAGCAAAAATATTGAATGGTTGTTTAATTGTCCGGGTAATCCAAGCCCGGGAGGTGTTTGGGAACGTTTGATTCCCATTATTAAACCACTCTTAAGTAAGACTTTAAAAGATGTTTCACCAAAATTAGAAACTTTAAGAAGTTTACTTATTGACGCAGAAAATGTAATAAATTCAAGACCTCTCACTGAAATTCCTATAAGCTCAGCCGAGGATGAACCACTTACGCCTAACCACTTTTTATTAGGTTGTGTTAATTCTACACAAACTCCAAGTACATCCAAAGAAAACATATGTCTTCGTAGGCAATGGAAGATATCACAAAACCTTAAGAATCGGCTTTGGAATAGATGGATACGAGAATATCTACCCGAAATCATTCACATCATTAAATGGAAGGAGAAGCATATACCCTTAAAGATAGACGACATAGTGATTATTTTTGATCAAAGTTGGCCTAGAAACCAGTGGTTTAAAGGGCGTATTGTAAAAGTTTTTCCTGCCAAGGATGGTATAGTTCGTTTTGCCGAAATCAAGACTACTAAGGGTCTCATACAACGACCCACCTCTAAGATTGCGGTCTCTAAAATTGAAAATGGTGAATCAGGTTGATTCACGGGAGGGAGAATGTTAATGTTAGAAGTAAAGCTACTTTGTAATAAAAATACTTTGTTCCAAAACAAAATTTTAAACACATAACACACTGATTATAACATTTACTTTATTAAATAATTTGTCATATTTTTTCATTGTTTTTTAAATAAAGAAACTATCAACAACACCCGTAAAAAGAATTAGAGCTCAGGTTTCTGATTTGAATGACGCATTGGCGGGCTCAGTTCAGAAACTTTGCTCGTTTGAAATGAGCTCTCCATTGGATAGCTAATTACGCATCAAAGTGGAAAGTTTGGTCCTGCCTAAATTAACGGGGAATCTGTCCACAGAGTCAGTCGGTATGTCCCAGTCCACCTCGTTATCCAGGTTGAGTTTAGCTGACCCGAATTTTTCAAGGAATGGTCAAATTGATCTTCTGATTGGCGCTGACATTTATTCTAAGATCATGAGGGATGGGGATAGGCGGAATATTTTAGGGAACTTGATGGGACAAGAAACTATTTTTAGATGGATTTTGACGGGATCTCTTACTGACTTAAGACCGGGGGCATTTACAACTTGTGTTTCGTTTTACACCGAAATTGGCCTTGATAAACAATTGGAAAAACTTTGGGCATTAGAGGAACCGCCAAATGCTACTGGGTTTACACCCGAAGATAAATACTGTGAAGAACTGTATAAAAATACTACCAAACGAAACGGTGATGGGCGATTTACCGTCTCTCTGCCTTTTAAGCCCCAATGTGTAGTTGATAACGGTTTAGACTTTTCTCGTGAAAAGGCTCAACGGCAGTTTTTGAGGAATGAGATTTCTCTACTGAAGAACCCAGTGCTTAAAAAGACGTATGATGAGGTACTTTCGGAATATGAAGTTTTAGGTCATATGGTTCAGGTCGAACACGGTAGTTCAGAGTTTTCGAAATCTTTCTATATGCCACATCACGCACTATTTAAGCCTGAAAGTTCATCTACAAAAGTTCGGGTGGTTTTAATGCCTTCAGTCGTTTGTCGTCAGGTTTGAGTCTTAATGATATTTTGTTCACTGGGCCTACTCTTCAGAATGATTTAATGTTGTTGATTATTAGATGGCGCTTTTATCGTTACGTGTTCAACGGAGATCTTCAGAAAATGTGCCGCCAAATTCTTGTGGACTAAAAAGGCAGTAAGCTTCAGCGAGTTGTTTTCCGCGAAAGCCCTAGTGATGATTTAAAAATTTACGGGTTAAGAACAGTTACTTTTGGGGTAAATTGCGCTCCATATTTAGCAATAAGAACTTTGCATCAATTGGCTGACGACGTTAAAGGGCAATGGCCACTTGCTTCAAAAATTTTACGCCGAATGATGTACGTTGATGATGCTCTGGCGGGCGCTCATAATTTATCTTTGGCGATTGAAGCTCGGGATCAGCTTTTGTTGGCTTTGTCATCGGTTGGATTTTCGATGATGAAATGGACCTCCAACGATGAAAGAATTTTGCAAGGTCTTTCAGCTGAGCTTCTTTTAAAGGAAAATTTTTTAGAAACTGATGGGGAGAGCACCACAAAGACATTGGGTATAAGGTGGAATGCTAAAGCTGATAGATTTTCTTCTCAACTTTACCTATTCGTTTTTAAGAAAATTTTACTAAACGAGAAGCTTTACCTATTCTCGTGAAATTATTTGACCCCGCTGGTTGGTTAGGGCCTATCGTAATTTTAGCAAAAATGTTAATGCAACAAATATGGAATGAAAAAACCGACTGGGATGAGGTTTTGTCGGAAGATAGTACCCGAAAATGGAAACAATTTATCAATGACTACAATGGCATCGATAAAATAACGATTTGTCGATGGGTTGGTTTTACATTGACTCGTAATTTCGAAATACACGGATTTTGTGATGCCTCAGAAAAGGCATATGGCACCTGCGTTTATGTACGTATTTTAGATGAAAATGGGGCAGTGCAATTGCATTTACTATTAGCAAAATCTAGAACAGCTCCACTTTTCTTTGCCTATTGCCACTATTTCTTTGCCTCGTTTAGAACTTTGCGGGGCATATCTTTTAGCGGGTCTAATCGACCGGGTCGGAAGAGATTTTAAATTTGTCAAAACCAGAACAAAGGTATATACATGGAGTGATTCTATGATCGTTCTATAGTAGCTCCAAAAACCGTCTAATACTTGGACCACTTTTGTGGCAAATAGAGTATCCGAAATTGTAGAGAAAACCGACAATACCGGCTGGAGGCACGTTTGCTCAGAGGATAACCCTGCTGATTTGGTTAGTCGAGGAGCTCGGCCGCAAGATTTAGTGGAAAATCACCTTTGGTGGCATGGCCCTTACTGGCTTTGTTTTTCTTCTGACCTTTGGGCTGCATCTTCTGTTGGGGAAGTTGGTACACGAGAAAAAGAGCGCGGACATAAAGTATTTGTTGTATACTTTAAGTCATTTTGTGATTTGTTGGCACGGTTTTCTTCGTACTCTAGAGCATTGCGTGTAATGGCTTTGACGGTGAGGGGTTGGAAACTGATTTTAAAACAGTAACAAAGTTTTCCCAGCTGAGATTCAGTCAGTTAAAGAAAAGTTAATTATCATCTCGCAAAAGGCATTCTTTTCTACTGAATACTATAAGTTATCAAATGATCAACCAATTTTAGAGGGGAAACTTTTGAATTTAAATCCCTTTAGGTGGTTTTAAGGGAAGAATATCGATATTTTCTTCGTTCAACAGGTTCGATAATTAATACAAAGTATGGTCCCCAAGGCCTTGACTGGCATTTTAACCCGGCAAGTGCACCTCATATGGGAGGTCTGTGGGAAGCAGGAGTGAAGAGCTTCAAGTACCATTTTAGACGAATTGCTGGTAACTTCAAATATACATTCGAAGAATTTTGAACTTTATTAGCCCTTGTGTCCTTTGACAGAAAATCTTGATTGTTTAGATATTTTAACGGCCACTTTCTCATTGGCGGCCCACTTGTAGCTCCACCCCAAGTAGAAATTTTAGAAGCCCGTTGTCCATTACTAACCGGTCGCAGCGAGTAAAAGCGTTAAATCAATGCTTATGTTCTAGGTGGAAAGATGATTATTTAAAAGATCTCCAGAAACGTTATAAATGGAAGTTTTTGCAGAAAGACTTAGAAGTTGGGGATCTTGTGGTTATTCGTGAGGAAAACCTACCAACAAACGAATGGCGCATGGGTCAAGTTGTAAGGGTTCATCTAAGTAAAGACATTCACGTCAGAGTTGAGGAATTGCAAACAGAGCGTGGCGTATTTACTAGACCAGTTGTGGTTGTTAGTACTTCCAACTTATTAAGCTTGGTTATTTTATTTTTCTTTGTAGTATCATGGTTTCGGCAAAAAAGTATGCGGAAGGGCGTCGTTCAACAAACAAGATGGTCTGTCGAGTTTGTTTAAAGGATCATCCTTTCCGTTTTTGTGAGCAGTTCTTGCAGGTGGATGTCCAAGAAAGGATGCAACTGGTATCCATCTACAAATATTGTGTAAGTTGCTTAAGCCACGATCATACCTGGCGTACTTATGAAAGTACGGGCAAATGCAAGCGCTGCGGTAATAAGCATCACACGCTTCTGCATAAACCAAGTCGAAAATCTAAAGGGAATAAAAAGACAAAGCGATGTCAAAGGAGACCTAATGCGTCTACCCGCCCTAAGAGTAGAGGACTTAGACCGTCCCAAAACTCAGCCAGAGGACTACGTTCGTCCGATGATCAGGAAGGCGCGGGGCCTAGTTTGTCTCGAGCCTTGGTTCCTGCTAATGCAGAAACCCTTAAAGCGGCTGGGCAAAGAAAAAAAGTTTGCCAAAAAGGATCTCCAGATATCTGTGCACTGTCAAGGTATCAAATTACGAAGAGAATTTTATTAAAACCAACTGCCATCATCAAAATTGTCACCAAGAACTGTTATATTTTTGAACGGGCGCTAATCGACCCAGGGTCGGACAAAGATGATGCAAAGACTGTTCGGGTGGGGCACACTGAAAAATGTTTACTCGTGCTCTGAGGTAACCATGGCAACAGTGAGACGGTTGAGACGTGTGCAACAGTTAGATGGAAATTTAAAACTATTACACTTTTAAGATCGATTGACGGAAGGTTGGCCGAAGAATTTCCAGGATTTCAGTTGGCGGATCCACATTTTCACCTGTCGGCCCCGGTCCAAGTTAAGGTCGGATTGGATATTTAATCAAAAATTATTAGAAATGGTGTATCCGGTGGCTCTTTTGGAAGGCCATTAGCGCAGTTTTCAATATTTGGCTACATGATATCTGGGACATGTGATCCATAGGCGACCTGCAAGAGTATTTATTGTTTTCAAAGAGCTAAATTTAATCATGAAACTAAAACTCATTTTAATCATAATTATTTATTAATTTTATTTTTAGTTGTTTTTCTTGTTTTTCTTTGGATATGCGTTACTGGTGGATAAAGGGGATTAATAGGCTCCTAGTGTGCAGATTCTTTGTTGATTTTTGAATTTATTTTTGGATTTACAATTGTTAATAAGCCACTGGAGTCCCCATAGCTTGAACTCGTAGGGAATAGTCCTGATACTTTTGGTTTTCCTTTTCTTTTTTCTTTATTATTTAGATAAGGTATTAATAACTTGGATTCTGATTGCAGTACTGCAAGGCGGCCGGGATGTTTATCTCTGAACAATAGTGAATTTCTATCCGTGATCAATACTTATTGTGATGCCAAATTTTAGTAACATCTGAACAGACATCTAAGGGGCGCTGTAATCAATCATCGTCTAGTTTGTAATTATATAATTCTTGTACTAATTTTTTATATATTTGATATAGTAGCCATTGTAAGAAAATTTTCGCGCTAATAGACGGGCTTTATATTAGATCGTTTGCTTTAATTTTATAATTTACATTTTGTTCAATTAACAATTTCAAAGGCAAGCTTATTTGTGACTTATCTCTTTTCTTTTAATACAAAAGTCCTACTTTGTGTGGTCTTTTCTTTTCTTTACCATTCTGGTTGGTGCTCGGTGACTAATTCGAGTCATTTTTGTGTGGTCCTGGTTGGATGAAGATAGCCATTTTGAAGCCATCAACATCAACCAAAAAATATTTAATTTATCAAAATTACCGAAAATACGAGACTTGTTTCCTACGACATTAAGGATTTATCTACATCAATACCCACGCAAGAAACGTTAACAATTCTACGTAGCATACTTTTCAACTTAAACGACAATCAATATATTAACGAAATAATATTCCAAAAACGATACTAAAACAAAACTACTTTAGATTTAACAATAACTTTTATAAATTACCTGATGGACTCGGCATGGGAAACCCGACATCCGCAATTTTTACAGTGATATTTATGCAGTATTTAGAACAACTACACGTTAACACCCTAATGGAAAAACATAAAATAACTCATTATTACAGATACGTAGACGACATAATATGCATCCTAGAAAGGTACTACGCAGAAGAAATTCTAACGGATTTAAACACAATACATAATAAAATCACATACACAATGTAAAAAGAGAAAGACGGAACTTTACATTATCTTGACATAACAATAACACGAGGAATTGACTCATTAAACTTTGACATATACAGAAAACCAACCACAACAGACATAACTATCCACAATTCCGCAAACCATCCCACCCAACATAAACTCGCAGCATTTAGACATATGATTAGCAGACTTAAGACAATCCCGCTTTCTCCAGACAAATATAATAAAGAACTCGACACAATTTACACTATAGCTAAAAATAACGGTTACAAGTGCACTACTATCGACAAACTACTTAGACAATATAACACTAAAAACAAGAAGAAAGAAAACACGGAGACAATCGATACAACACGACCACACATTTTTACTTACACAGGACCAGAAATGTATAGATTGACTAACCTTTATCAGAAAGACGGTTTACAGACAGCATTAAAGACGAGCAACACTCTACGAAACAATCTCAAGACATCAACAGAAATAACCGATAAATTTAACACCAGCGGAGTATACAGACTTACTTGCACCTGCAACCATACATACATAGGACAAACTGGACGAACATTAAAAACAAGGTTCACAGAACACGTACGATCATATAAACGGAAAAGAGAGGACTCTAACTTCGCAATACACCTTAACACACATGAACACGAGCCAAGGGAAATAGATGAATGTATGACGTTAATACATCCTAGTAAAAAAGAACGATGACTGGACATTCTTGAAAACATGGAAATATACAAAACACGAACGTTTAACGTAGATATTATTAACGAACAGGTAAAAACAACCTCGGACACAATTATTACACCACTTATACTTTTAAAACAAACTAACAAGTGCAAAAAACCCACAGATGGTCACACTTACCTACCTAATAATAAAAGACTGAAATATTAAAATTGTATACCTACATAAAGATGACAGATATCAGGCAATCTACCTGAATAATACAATTTTTAAATAGACACCATCCTAACGGACAAAACTACCTGAACCCACCACTATCTATGCAACAAACACCTTACACTATCTAACCAGTTGATAGAAGATTTAAATCAACAGATAATTATTAACGACAATTTCAACAAGTCTATGCATACACTGAAGGCCGTCATACTGACAGATAGGCAAGAAATAAAAGATAGGATTAACAAAGTTAATGACCTGAGCCAAAACCTAATCAAAGAAAATTTTGCAACACTGCAACTGATAAAGATCGACATACTTAAGAGAAAAGTAGAAGACCTACAACAAACAGTGGCATCCACGAGAATTTGGGATCTTTTTCACCTGTCTTGTTGATTAAGGAGGAAATTGAGACATTTAAAATAGATATCGAAAAATTGAAGACATAAAAATTGGGGTGGTAACAAGTCAAAGCAGGAATATCAGCCTAATTATCAAGGTGCCACTGAAGAAGATTTTCCTTGCAAATTCTGTGATTGTGCCGGTGCCTAACGGGCAAAATCTTCAAATAGACGAATTTTAAGTTAGAATAGAGGACCGAACCCTTGCTTACATAAAGGGAAGCGCGCTTTTCGAGTCAAAGGAGTCTGCGAGCTGTGTGGTCAGAACCGTGCATATATATATAAATATATATATATAAATATATATATATATATATATATATTTATATACATATATATATATATATATATATATATATATATATATATTTATATACATATATATATATATATATATATATATATATATATATATATATATATATATATATATATATATATATATATATATATATATATATATATATATATATATATATATATATATATATAAACATATATATATACATACATACATGTTTATATGTATGCACGTATATTTGTGGTTATATGTATACACATAGGTCTATAAAAATATACATATATTGGAAAACGCTTGATTCAGATGTTTGGATTATTGTTTTCAAAATCTAATATATATAAACAAGCTCAATAGGCATTAAATATCTTGCTTGGTAACAAAAAAAAAAGTAACTAAAAAAATATTCATAAATACTTACAACAACAACATACAAAATATTTATGAGTTTTTTGTGTTGTTTTTGAAGTAGCAAACAAGAAAAAAATTTTTTTGTAAAAGTAGCAAGCATAGCAAGAATAATCTGAACAATCATATGCCTTTACGTAAAAAAGAGTTTTCTTTTTTAAATAGAAATTTTTTTGTTGTTTGCGAACGGAGATTTTCAAGGTAAAAAAATAAAATAAAAAAAATTTTTATTGTGTTTAAATTATAGCATAAAATACCAAAACCCTTATACATAAGTATATTATTGTAAATAATTTAATATCAATATAACTTTTTGCAAACAATTTTAAATTAAGAGACCTTTTCTGTTTTTGTTAACAATTTTAAAAATAATGGTTTTGGGAATTGTAGGCTTTTTTAGTTTTAAAATTTTAAAAACAAACTGGGGTTACGTGTGATTTTCTCCAACACAATAAGCGAAGCCTTTACATGTCAACCAACACCATCTTGTTCAGCCCGCAACCGAGTAGCAACACAAATGAACAAAAATACGGAAGCACGGTACTAGAGGTGTAATAAAATAAACAAAAAAAATTTAATTTAGAGGGCTTTATTGTCTCTGAAGTGGATGAAAAACGTTCAAAAATCTCATTTATGATTTTCCTCACATTACGAAGTGTTTTTGTTGGGGTCACGATCTACGGTTTTTTTTTCCTGAAGTGTGGTGAAAACAAGTGTGATTAAAGCTTCGTTTGACCTTTATCACAACACCTCCGAATACGCAGATGAACTATGAATATGAAGCAAGTTTGTGCATAAGAATGCAGTCGGTGGAAAAATTTCGTTTCGATACAAGTCCGATATGCATGGTACACATGGTTCTTTGAATGGCATTGACTATAAAAGAAATACTAAAACTTTTCTCGAAGTTGAATTGGTTGGTAAAGGACCAACCATAATCAAATGCAGTCTATTTCATACCAACATTGATTGTCCACATTCGCATCAGTTGGTTGTACGAAAAGATGATCTTGATATATGTGATCCACATGATTTGAAAGTGAAACAAGATGTTGCCTATTTTGCAGAATTTAAAAAAAAGCTACAACGTTTAGGTCGTGACTTTTTAACAATTAAAGAAATCAGGAGTTGATAAAACTAACAGAAAAGGAAGCTTAGGATATGAATTTAAATCAAGTACGGCTATGCTTTAAAGCTTCCCGAGTTGAGAAAAACAAATCATATACACCTATAGCCCCACCAATTTATGCAAATCCAGTTAGACTTCTGGAAAGAAGGTGACATAACACAAAATCCTTCATATACAAACGTTAGCTCCCCATCAGCAGCAACATCAACACCACACGTAAGGACGCAGTTTCAGATGAGGGGGGAGGGGTGTTGAGAGGCACTCTCGTATTTTTATGCTTTATTTATAAGTAAATTAAAATTAATAAAAATGTACTAATGAAATATGATTTTTTTTGGTAAGTCAGCACTTTATTTATTTAAATTATATATTTTTAATAAATGCTGATTCTGTTTAATCAGCATTTTTAGCGTTAAGAATTTAGTAAAATTAGTGATAAAAGATTATGAAGAATTTGAGTTGTAAATCAGAAGTCGAAAGAAATAGTCATAACCTGAAATTCCAACGGGACCCTGCAGGTTATATAAATAAATAAAATTTAGAAGATAAATAATAAAAAATCAAACAATGTTCTTCTTTTTTACACAGCAACTCTACAACAATTTTATTCATACAAGAATGATTTGCTAGAGGAAAAAGAGCTATTCGTCATTAACAATAGGGGTGCCTTCAATATTGTAGGAAATGTGGCAAGATCATTATTTGGTGTTCTGGACTCAGACTATGTAAATGAAGTGTCAGAAACTATTAAAAGGGCAAAGGTGGAAACATATTATCTTTTCCTGTTACTAAACAACCAAACGCCTATTATTGATTCTACTGTCAATACAATTAAAGAAGATGATCATAGCACACAGAAACAGCTAGGGGAAATTATCGAAAATATTAACAAAAAAGCAAAGGCGATAACGAAAGGGGCTGAACAATTTCTCAAACACAGCAACTATGACTAATTTCAAACCAATTTTTATTGAGAGCTTTAAACTTGCAAAGAATATAGAAGGGGATTTTAGGCGTATTAACTGATGCTAATCAAGGAAAATTAGTCCTATTCTGTTATCTCCTCATCAACTTAGAAGTGAATTAACAATTAAAAAGGTACATCTCCCAAAACAACACAAACTTTCGATAGAAAATGACAACTTGATACAATTATATAAGCTAATGCGCTAAGGGAGCAGTAACAAGGGATGAAGACATCTTTGAAATAGTTCTGCCACTTGTCGACCAACAATTCTTAGATCTTTTCAATGTGATTCCGGTTCCAACAATAAAAAATAACGTCTTAATATCGACGGCGTTACGAGCTGCATTATATTTAAAGACGATAAATACATATGTCAAAACAAGCATATAAAGCTTAAAGGAAACTCAGTAGACAATTCCTGTGAAATGAACAATCTCAATAACCGAAACACAGCTAACTGCAAACTTATCCGGATTCCACACAATGAAACATGGACACTAATAAAAAATCCTAAAAAGGGGATTTTTGCTACCACCACAGAAATAGAAATTTCAGCAGTATGCGGCAATGAAATTTCACGACACCTGCTAAGAGGCACAGGTATATTGAAGGTGGAACCAATTTGCATAATTAAAAACAACCTCGACACGATCCAAGGTCACTTTAGCGCCTCGATCAGCGTGCACACTTCCAACTTAAACCCATAGACCATATAAGCACGAAGCAAGAATACTACAAACAGTCAGTTTGAAACTCACCTTTATCAATTAAATGATCTTCAAAAACAACTTAATTAGTCAGCAGTTATACGTTTACCAGAGCTAATCATGTTTAATAGTCACCATCATCAGATAGTAAGCTATTCCGCATTTTTTCCCCTAGTTTTTGTGGTAACCTTCACACTTGTTAAAATATGTTCATGCCATCAAGAAAAGTATCATAAAACCAATCAACCAAGGCTGAATCTAGTTCAACCACCCCGACTTGTCACTACCAACGACGTTATAGACATATAACCGAAATATTTCGTCATCGACCAATGGTCAACGTGGAGGAGAATGTTGACACTCGCATCAACATACATACGTACATATTAAATTAAGTTTATATTTTTGTTTACATCTACATTTACATACATATTAATTTATGTTAATATTTTTTATTATTTTTATATTGAGTTAAACGACCCAAGTTCTGTATTAATTATTAGTTCACTACCCAGCAAAAAAAGATATGCAAAAGAAGTAGGTAAAGGCCGGGGCACATAGAATCCGTCATAAGTTAAACTTTGACAAATTCAACTGGTAGTCAGTTAAAATACATGCCTTCTTATGAGCGTTGTCACAATCAATACGTGTCTGTCAACGCAAGCACGAAAGTTGGACAACTTTTGATGTATGTTGAATACATTGAAAACTATCAACTGTTTCTTCTTCTTTGTTTTCTTTTAACTCTTGCTGTGTTTTGTGATTTTAATAAAACAATTTTGGTGGTGAACAATAAAATACAAATTTAATTAAATTAACAAGTGAATAAAATACAAACTAAATTTAAAAGTGAATAAAAATAGAGAGAAAACTTTGATTTAATATCCGTCAGCAAAATACTCATTGCGCCAACCTCATCCGTCAAAACTTTGACTTTAGTTGAAGTCGTTAAAGTTCGACGTATGACGGATTTTATGTGCCCCGGCCTTAACTCATGGGTTCTACATCAATTCAATTTAGGATTCAATTTAGGAGAAAAACGCATGTTTTTAACATTAGCTTGTCATTGGCGAGCATGGGTTCACATAGCTTGGCATTTAAATGAATGCTTAAAATCTGAAAATTCGATGATCAAGATACGTTATTTCATTAACCTTTGTTTTTAATAACTTCTTTTTTCATGAATTTTCATGAGTTTTTGATGAGTTCAAAAGTTACAACTTAATTAGAATAAGCTAACTTATTAAAAATGCATTATAGATAACAAGTTAAAGAGGAGCAATGAAAACACTTATGATTTTTGATCTACTTCATTTTTTTTTTTTTGCTGGGTAACCATAAATAATTATTGTCGACGAAACATAATTCTTAGTTCAATAACCATAAATAATTATTGTTGACGAAACATAAAAAGTATTGAGTTCAGCAATTGTACAAAAACAACCAATTTAAATGACTTCAGTATTGTGTAATTATTACATTTGCTTACTTTTAAACAATTTTGTTAATAAAAGTTAAAATCTAGGTATAAGACATTTAAGGTGTTTTATTAACATATTTATTTTAACAGCTTTCTTCAGGTTAAAGTGCTTTAAGAACAAGAAAGGTAAAGAGGTTAGTTATTAAGATTTATGCATTTGAGTTAATTTATCCTATAGCCGCAATACAAAAGTAAATCTTTTGCAACGTATCTGAAAACGTTTTATTTACAACTTCAAAATAAACAATAGCAGCAAATAAAAAATAATGAGACATTAAGAAATACGAAAAATTCTAAAATGTAAGTTAAAATATATGTATGTAAGTACCCAGTTAAAAATTACACATTGCCTTAAAAAGTACTTGCCATATAATAACTTACTTTTGTGATTGCCAAAATTTGTTATTCGCTTACAGAACATATTGTGTTAGATCGCAAGTAAAGGAAGCAGTAAATAAACTAGTTCTTTAAATTTAAAACAGGATAGCTTAAAATATATACTTATGATTATTATTATTTCCTACAAAGATCAATTATCAGTAATTGATTATAAAACTATCATTGTTTGTTAAATCATTAGGTTGGCAATCCAGTTGGGTAGTCATCCCACCGAAAATTCTTAATTCCACACTCGATTACCTTTTTTGAAATTTTTTTCTGGGTATCTATTAGAATGTTGTTAATAATTCCAATTGTTACCAAATTGATTTTAAATAAAATTGTTAAGAACAGTTGATCATACTAGCGAAAGAAAAGCTTAAAATATTCCCCGAAGACAAGCTAGGACCTCTTCAAAAAGTTACAATAAAAAAATTTTATCTCGTGTATAAAATTTTAAAAATATCCATAGACCCAAAAGTTTATCATATACGAAAGCGAAAGCACACAAAAAATACCATTGCAAAAGACATTAATGGATTTTGGACAATAGTTTTTGCTGAAATCGCTGCCTCTGTGTTTAATCTGTTAATTATGCCAATAAAAAATTGCTGATGGAAACAGAATTTTGTATCATAAGTTTGAAGTTTCTGAAGCAATAATAACAAGTTTTAAATCAATCTAAAAAAATATAAACAAAGAGTTGAACAAATGGTACGAATTCAGTCATATATACATATTTATATAAAAAATATATTTTTTTAGCCTTAAATTCTAATTCAGAAAAACTTTTAAGATATTTCTCAAAGTGTTAAATTCTACTTAATGAAATTGTCCATCCAATTTCATTTAAACTTAATTTTAATTTAATTTTACTCTGCAACTAAAATTAATGTTTATAAGTAATTTATTTGTGTTCTAACCGACTTAACTTGTCTTATACACACATGCGGTCAGTTAAAATGAAAAATCATATAACTAACAAAACATGCAAAACTTGTTTTTTATTGAATTTCATGCTTTAAATGAAAAATGTATCTACCTGAATAAAAATATTTGAATATTTGTTAGTTACATACTTTTTTGTTTTTATTTTAGCTTACTATATACTCGATGATGAGGGTTGTGCAAATTATCCTTCATCATTCCATCGCTGCTTCTGCGGCCCTACTCCTCCGCCTGTCACAGAAAGGAGAGGATTTTGTTCTGGTCCAGGAACCATGGGTTATTAATTTCGGGTTTCCGGACCATCTATGGACGGCTACAAAACTGTCTATGTCACAGGTCAAGGAAAACCCAGGGCCTGTATTATGATTAAGTATAATATTAACGCTTTCTTTCTTTGCAGATTCAGTGACAGAGACAGCGTTGCCATAGCAGTGAAGACGGGCTGGATGTCTGGGTGGTCTCCAGTTATATGGCCCATGATCATGGTAATTCACAACCACATGAACTGGTAAAGCTTCTGGTTGCAGAGGCTAACAACCGTCAAACGCCGGTCATCATTGGGGCCGATGCTAACGCTCATCACCATATGTGGGGCAGCACGGATGTCAATGCACGGGGTGAGTCTCTTTTTGATTTTTTATTATTTTATGACTTAAGTATTGTCAATAGGGGAAGCGAGCCTACCTTCGTCACCTTGAGTAGAAGGGAGGTTCTCGATCTTACCCTGACAGGTGGTGGCTGGTCTGATATTGTCAGAAATTGGAGTGTCTCTCAAGAGTGCTCCTTTTCTGACCATAGGTATTTTTCTTATAATTTAGATCTGGAATCAGTAGGTTCCGGAGTGTCTCACTCCTACATAAATAGGAAACAAACGGACTGGAATAAATTTCGGCCCATTTTAGAGCTTGGCCTAAGGCCTGCTCCCTTCAAGATTAATGACCACTGCGATATTGATCGGGCGGTTAAATTCTTGACCTTGCAGACATGCTCTGCGGCGAAAGCGGCCTGCAATCCACCGAAGCCAAGGGATAAGCCGAAACCCCCTTGGTGGAATACGGAGATTGTAGAGTTACGTAAGGAATGTGGAAGACTCTTTAATAGTTTAAGTATGCATTCGAAGATCCAAAACAGCCTCGTGGAAATTTTTCTGTGGCAACATAGAAAGCTCGTCCGAAACCAGCAGGCTACGCAGGATTCTTAGCACGTCTCCGAGAGTTATTGAGAGTATTCAGAAGCCGGACGGTCATTGGACGGACTCTGTAATCGATACCTTGGAGATGCTGCTTGATACTCACTTCCCTGATAGTGAAGGGATTGACGAAGCGATGGGGACTGTGAATTCCGCGTCGGTTTTTCCACCCACTTTCCGGGTGACCAATGCTCATATAGAGTGGGCCATCATGTCGTTTGATGCCTTTAAGTCTCCTAAAAGTGACAATATCATTCCAGCGGACTTGCAACATGGCCTAGACCTCATAAAACCATGGCTATTGCAAATCTACAATGCTTGCCTGGAAAATACTTACATGCCCATAAGTTGGCGTGTAGCCCGAATTGGTTTCATCCCTAAAGCGGGAAAGACATCTCCTATAAAATCCAAGGACTTTAGGCCCACAAGCCTGTTGTCCTTCTTACTCAAAACGCTGGAAAGGATTCTTGATCTTCAGATCAGGAACTCCATAAGTCCCGCGCTTATTTCTAGCTCGCAGCATGCCTACACGAAAGGGAAATCTGTGGAAACAGCGCTGCACGTGTTATTATCTGATGTTGAAAAGTCCCTTTGAAATAAGGAATTTACGCTTGCAGTATTTCTTGACATAGAAGGAGCTTTCAATAACGTCTGCCCCAATGCCGTTATAAAGGCCCTCTTGGATCTTGATCTTGATGCAAATCTGGTAGAATTCATTGCACAACTACTGAGGACACGTATCATTACGTCCACTTTGGGAAATGATCACGTTGAAAGGGTAGTGAAAAGAGGCACCCCACAAGGTGGCGTATTGTCTCCCCTCGTCTGGAATCTGGCAGTCAACACGCTGCTACGGCGACTGGACTAAACGGGTAATAGGGTGATAGCTTATACTGATGACATTGCTATCGCAGTCTCTGGGAACTACCTGACAACACTCACAAAACGGGTGAACTATTCGCTCAATGTTTTATCTCAATGGTGCTGCAATTTTGATCTTGCTGTTAACCCCGGCAAAACGGAGTTTATGCTCTTCACACGGAGATACAAGATCCCGATTTTTACTGCACCTAGGCTGAATGGCATTGTGCTTAAAAATAAATAATAAATAAAAGCGTGAAATACCTTGGGGTGATACTTGACCCCAAACTTCAATGGAAGGCAAAAATTGCCGAAAGAGTTCGGAAGGCAACCTGTGCGCTTTATTTCTGTCAGAGAGCTCTAGGACCAAGATGGGGCCTTCAGCCTCGGATCATCTCCTGGCTCTATAAGGCAGTTATAGAGCCAAATAATTTCTATGGTGCTGTGTTTTGGTGGCCCGCTCTTAAGAGATTGGTCAACCAAAAGCCTCTTGATAAAGTCAGGAGAACAGCCGCCATTTTGATTACTGGGGCTCTTCGAACTACTTCGACAAAGGCTCTGTATGCTCTTCTCCACTGGTTACCCACCAAACTTCTGATATTGCAACAGGCTAAATACTGTGCAGCCAGACTTAATGCCCTCTCACGCTGGCTCAGGCTGGACATAGGGCACTCTAAGATTATCGATCGGGATGTGCCACTTCCATAAATGGTGGACTACATCTCTTCTGCTCCCGCTCTGGACCACGGGCTTCAGATCCATATTCCAAATAGGGAGATATGTGTCCGTAACGAAGTGGTTGTGGGTGGTACTATTGACATCTACACCGATGGCTCGAAACTGGACGACAGAGTCGGTTACGGAATCTTCTCGAATAATCTTGGCCTAAGACTCTCCATTAGTCACCCTTAGAGACCCTTGCTGGTGTATATAGTACATCTAAGCTAGTCCTGAGTTGTCGCTCATTATTGAACACTTTATCGGAGCGATCACAGATTGACCTGTTTTGGGTCCCTGGTCACAGGGATATCCAGGGTAACTGTGAAGCCGATGATATTGCTAAACGGGGCACATTGCTTCCTAATGTGTCCCCGCTACCAGACGTTGGAATTCCTCTGGCAACGGTGAAAATGGCCATAAAGAACCACTACTGAAATTTGGCTCGCAAATTAAGGGTAGATGAAAGTTCCTGCTGTGTCTCCAGACAACTGGACTACACTGGACCTCAAGCGGACCAGGCAGCTGCTCAGACTGGACAGAAAATCCATAAGTATCACGGTCTCGGTACTTACTGGACACTGTCTAATCAGGCATGCTGAAAGACTTGGTCTGCCTTTCAATGATTTCTGCCGCAGCTGTGGCTCGGAGGATGAGGAAGAGACCGTACTGCACCTCCTGTGCCACTGCCCATCCCTGGCTCGAAGAAAACTAAGAATTCTGGGCTCTCCTTTCTTTGGAACTCTTACGGAGCTATCATCTCACTCTATAAGGGACATAGCGAAGTTCATCCGTGATTCCTCATGGTTCTCGGCTGGGTAAAGTGAGTCATGCCGCCTTCTTTGTGGTATCACAACGGGCCATTCGTTTGTGCTCAAGTGAGCTTCGTCGCGAGAGGCTGCCATTCCTAACTAACTAGCTAACTACTATATACTCTTGAGTTTTGGGTGTACAATTTTTAACTTATAATATTTTAAAATATAAATACTTTTTTATCATTAAGTTTAAAATATTCAAAATATTGACATAGATATGTATGTAGACGAAAACAACAAATTAAAGTTTTTTTAATTTATATGCGTATTTTAAATTATTTCTTTTTGGGGAAAAAATTGGGAATTTTCGTTTCGAAATTTTGGATTTTTGGGGGAAATTAGGAACAAGAGCCAGAATTTTTCAGGCAACACTAAAAACATCAATAAAAATATTTAAAACCATTTTTATTTGATTTAATTTAATAAAATAAATTATCATAAAACATAAAATTACATTGCTTATAACAATCTAAAGAAATTTTCATTAAAAAATACAAAATGAAATGTAAGAATCATAATAATACAAAAAAAAAAAAATCAGAACTTAATGAACATAAAAATCAATAACCAAGTTAAAGAATCAATGAAAAGTATTTAAGTTATTGATATAATAAAGGTTAAACCACGAAATCATAGTTATATTTTACATTATTGTAGCAATGTTAAAAGTAAAAAATTGATTTAAGAACATATAATAATTATTGAGTCAAAACTTTCACTACTGTCTCTTGCATTATAGCTGCGGTATATTTCATTTGTATTAGATCTACTTAACATATCTTCCGAAAGAATTAATGAGTTATATAATTCATATGTTATTAACATTCATAAATGCTATTACTTCCAGTAAAATTTATTTCGTCACAAAAAACGGACATCGACAACTCTTGCATCCATTTAGTCAGATAGGCAATCCATTTTTAAACTGCTTGTTTCATTTATAATTCTATTTATGAAATCTATATTTTTCATCACACAATTCGTTGTTAACATTTTTATGTAGTTTAATGTTTCAATCCACTGTATCTCACTGCCTTTTTTCCTTAGCGCCTGTATCACTTGACATTAAATTCAAAATTTAGTATTTTTGTATATACAAGGCAGATTGAAAATATAGAAGTCGAAGCGGACTTGGTAATTTCATCGATATATCCACATTTAAAGTCGACCTTAAACATATAAAATAAAGCTCCAATTTTTTTAAATTGATATGTTATCTTAAAGAAAATCATAAAAAATAGCCAATTATTTAAAATATCGCCAAGTATCTCGCCTCTTGCATTCATAAATTTTTATCGCCAAAAATTATTTTTTAACCCCACGCTTGCCGAGAAATCGCCATAACTGACAACACTGTACATGATTGCAAGAGATGAGCGATATTAATTTTTGTGAATTCCGTACCAAGACGAATAAATATACGGTGGGAGCGATTTCGTCAATTTTCGACGACATCCTAATGCTATAAACAATCAAAGGCAATCGACTACTGACTACAAAAGTAGCTGGCTACAAAAATAGCCAAGTCGCCAACTACTTAATTCTTTTAACGACTACCGACCACTAACTACAAAAAATAAACATCTGTTTTGACATACGTATTAAGTTAAGCAAAACAACCAAAAAAAAAAAAAAAAAAAAAAAAAAAAATGCGCCAAATAAGAAGCAAATAAAAAATGTAAACAAATGAACAGATGATTATTATTTTTCAATGGTGCTACTATAATAGTTTTTCGCGTTTTTAATAGCGATATTAAATGTATTGCGTTCTTAAAACCACCATTTCATGCATTTATTGTATTGGCAGCACTAATCTGTTTTTTATAGCACAAGTAAAGTAGAAATTCGCCTAAGTTGGCTACGGGCTACAAAAGTAGCCGTGTAGTCGGTAGTCGAGTAGCGGCTAAAAGAATTATTCTCATAAGCACGCATGTATTCTATTTTTGACATCTTGTAGTCGATGGTCGGTGGACTTGATTGTGTTTATAGCATAAGTGTCAAACTCCATATATAAAAAATCTGTGTACTATTTTTTGTATATGTTGTTTAACATCAGGCTAACTAAAATGAACGAATTCGCCATCGCTGCCATTGTATATTATTTCGCCATGTTCCGTAAACTACCGTTGGTCGCTGTATCGTTTGTAAACGAACGGGTTAAATTGAACGAATTTCTCAACTGAACGAAATGATCCGGTCCTATAACTAAGGAATTTTCGTTTCATAGTGTACGGTTTAAATTGAACGAATGTTTTAAGTGAATGGAATGGTCCAGATATTTAACTGGCTTCCTTTGTTCAATAGTGTATGAATTATAATATGGTGTATGGTTCACCTGAATTTTGTGAAAATTTTATTTCTCGTTTTCTCACTCGCAAAATTCAAAAGTGCTGGCAGAAAAATTAACGTGTGTGAGTTCGGTGTAAGAACATGTATCATTTTTATTGGAATTGACTTTTTTTTCATATAGTGTTTTTTTAATGAAAAGGTTGAAATATTTAAATTTATAAAAAAAAAGTTATTATAATGAACTGAAGAAATTACACAGAAAAAAAGAATCGAAATTTGGTTGCAGTTTACTGATTTACTGAAATTTTGTAATATTTAGTGTGTTAACACATAAACAAGTGCATTTTTGCGACAGATCACAATTTTTGCATTCAACAAATACTGCAGACGTTTTCACTTCCATATGTTTGAATTATATCGTAAAATCACAGTATGTATATCACATTTGTAAACAATTTAATAATTAAGTTCTTTATTTTCACGAAAAATAATTACTTTTTTGTGGAGAAAAAAAATTTTTGTACTTTGTGTTTTCTTCACAGTAAAAAGCAGTATATATGTCACTCTCTTGAGAAGCTACAGAAAATCTGACAAAAAGAAAAGAAAATTGTAAAGAGGGCAAAAGATTGTTATTCAATTATGTTTTGTTTTTATAACCAATGTTAAGTTTTAATTCTCTTTATTTTGAGATTTTTTGTTAATCTCCTTGGGCTGTTATGGTCAGTTATTTTTTTCAAAAATTAATAAAAATCAATGCATTTTTATATATTTTTCCCGACGTTTCGTTTGTTTTTTTCAAACTTCTTCAGGGGATATTTATTAAAATTGTTTACTTCATTAGCATTACAGAAAAGGTTTTTAATTTACTTAATATTAAAAAACTGGACTTTCACAACACAGAAATTAAATAATAAATAAATAAATAAAATAATTCAAAAACTTTATACAACACAAACACAGAATTAATTGTCAGTCTTACAACTAATATCACAGAACTTCAACTAATTTTGAAACGAAACGTCGGGAAAAATATATAAAAATGCATTGATTTTTATTAATTTTTGAAAAAAATAACTGACCATAACAGCCCAAGGAGATTAACAAAAAATCTCAAAATAAAGATTGTTATTCAAATTCGTACAAGCGATCAAGTCAACCGACTGAACTGATAAATGACCGAAAAAGACTGGTCACTGAAACAACCGACCGGGCACATCTCTAATGCGTGGTATACTTTGTAAACCAGCATTCATTAAACACATAATGAAAATGCTACATGTAATAAACACTTCCGAGAGAAAAAAAATAAATTTTAAGAGAGATACTGAAAGTTACGTGCATTCGTATCGACATACATATGCATATTAACAAAACATAAACAATAAAGCTTTTAGTAAACATAATACACCCTTAAAAATGATTCACCGCTGTACTCAAAGTAAGGCAATACTTAGTGTTGTTTTTTTTTTTTGCTATTAAATTAATTTTTTTATATGTGTAAATAATGTTTAATGTGTTTGAACTTAGTTTATTTGTTTGTATATTTTTAGTTCCTAAAGGAGGACACAAAAGGTGTCTGAAATATTGAATAAAACCATTTATAACTATTATTAATTAAAATAAAAAAGAGGTTTATTTAAATAAACAATATTTACCTAGCGCCCAAAAAAAAGAATCTAAATATACATTTTTATAGGTCGAATAATATAACCATAATATAATTTTAAAAAAATGTGTAAGCCATTAAGATCCGATGACATTTTTATGTTAAATTAAATATAGTACTATTTTTTTTTTTTTGTTTTTTTTTTTTAATTCTCTGTCACTACAAAGTTTGTTTTTTTAATTGGAGTTACTTCTATAAACTATGTTTAGACATATGATGAGGGGTACAAAAGGTTCGTCATAGCCGAATATAGCACTCTTACTTGTTTTTGATTAATTTTTCCTCAAAAACTCTGTGAGCCACATTTACTTTTGCTTTTTTATCGATGGCCTTTGAATGCGATATTAAAACAATATTTTCATAAAATTAGTATTAGGTATTAGTTTATTAGTTATTGTGGCTTATGCACGTTTTATACAAAAATATAATAACTTTTTATAATTTGAGTTTACAGAGGTCTATTGGCCAGGGTTACAAATTTGCTTGGACAAAAAAAA
Organism: Cistogaster globosa; assembly: GCA_937654795.1. NCBI lineage: Eukaryota > Metazoa > Arthropoda > Insecta > Diptera > Tachinidae > Cistogaster > Cistogaster globosa. The sequence goes on from OW569407.1 coordinate 46,468,052, forward strand.
TATGTATGTATGAATACTTGAATTTACCTAAAATTACCAGTAATATTTATCTGAAAGTTCTGTTTTTTATACCGGTAGTTGCTTTTTTACTTTATAAAATTAATATTCAGCACAAAGTTGCAGATTTAGGTAATTTTTATGTTCATTAAACCTTGCTTTTTATTAGTCGCTTTCTGTTTTCCTTTATATGGGGTTTGACTTATTTGAAACCCGTCCACATCCCTTGAAACATATCTGTAATTTAGAAGAATTTTAAGAGGGACTCTTAATTCTAGAACGACCATTATGCATGATGCAGAGCTACAAACAAAATTCTTCACTACAATATAATTCCTACTTTGTACATTCTCTCAAATCGATTTCGATCATTTAAAGATTTGTTATACATTTCAAGCTTCATTATTTTTTCTTGTGTCCTCTCACACATTAAATGTAAATATCTAGGTGACTTTCTTCAACCTTTCCTACACAGAATCAATAACCCTTCCTTTCTGTCTGAAACCAGAGAGCATTTCGATTGTCAGTGGTATCAATTGCAAACTTAATGTCAGCTTCGCTATCAGAGATGAATGGCGATCCCCTACCAATTCTAACATGAAGTAAAAACATTTTCTCGTTATGACACCATCTATATACTAGGCCCCGTGGGATTCGCAGTAAAGTGTGAATAAAACTGATTATCTAATTTATTATCTAGCACTACCTAATCACCTACTAGTCTCTGTCATTGACTTTATTTTAAGGTTTCTCTTGTAAAAAAATTTAGTCGAACTTATTTGAAACAAAATGTAAACATTTGATAACCCACAACAAATGTTATATTAGCATTTCTTCAAGTCATTTTTTGTATAACAAGTCTTAAGGTGTGCATTGGATTTTATAAAAATAAAATGATTGTCCCAAAATAAATGTAACGGTAAACTAAACTAGACTTAAAAACATGATGAAAGGTATATAAGATACGGCATAGCCGACTATAATGCTCTTAATTGTTTTTAGTTAACAATTATTGCGAACACAAAACGTCAATTTCGATATTCATTTGTTGTTTAATTTAAAAATAAGAATATATATATATATATATATATATATATATATATATATATATATATATATGAGGATATATTTAAAATTGGAATATCTCCTATGTTGGGCCGTATCACAGAGGTCAATTTCGCGAGATAGCGGTCAAAACTCTATAACTTTTGACCGGATTGGTTTTTTTTACGCAATTTGTTTTGTTCAATAGGAGGGACTTTAAGCTTCAATTTGCGTGTTCAAACGTAAAAATTGACTGATAGGAACGTAACTAATGTGGAGTTAAAAATGCATTTTAATTTTTTGTTGAGTTTCCATGTAAAAGTTGAATATTTTGACATTTTAAATATATATTTTTTTATAAATTCTTATTTTCTTCAATCGTATTTTACAACCAATACTTATTTATTATTCCTTAACTTAATTTTGGTCAGAAAATGCCAACATTTGGCCACTGACATTTATTTATTCTCAATATTCACAGGGGCCAAAGGTTGGTTTTTTAGAAGAGAGCTAATTCTTGTGAGGATTAAACTGAAAAATAACACAAAAATTCCCAACAATATCAATAGCATTTGGATATATTAAATACAGAACGCAACATCGATAAAATTTTAATTAAACTTTTACTATTGATTTAAAGTGCACATATATTTTATTAAAATGTATTAATAAAAATTTATACTAAAATTAGAAACAAATTATAATCTTTAAACTAGTATTAATTAAACAATATAAGTAAAAATTTCTTCCAAATAGCATTGATTTTCATTTTGCAGTAATTGTTTAGCTTCTTAATCTAACTCTAATGAGGTTGATTTCCATTTTTGTCGAATACTGGACATATATGGGTCTGATGTGCACAACAAAATATTAATAAGATCTTCATTAGTAAAATATCTGGAAATTTTTCTTGTATTGTGCTCGCGAAAGAATCTGTAGCATTTGTTTCTTTTTTCTTGCGCTTCTTCTGAGAGATCTCCAATTGGAAGCATATTGTGCTGAATTATTTGTTCCCCATGGAACAAAATTTTGTAAATTGTGGTTGGCATATGTCTCCAAGAATATTTTTGGTTATAAAGGGTTAATGTCTCATTATCATACTGACCAAGTTTTTTGCATCTATCTTTTTGCTACATCCTATAACTTCTAATATGGTTTGGAATCGTCGTATTAAATCATAATCTACTCCAGTTATAGAAGCTGCAGTTTCTGGAGCGAAAAAAAGTCTCCTTGCTGTGTTTTTATCATCAGAATTTCCTTCTCCTTGCTTTGGCTGGTCAAATATAAGGCCTATCTCACGGTATTTTTCTTGAATATCTTTTTTTTTTTTTTTGTTTGCTTTTTTTCCAAAATTTTCTTTGTTGTTTCTCACTGTTTCGCCTAATGGGTCAAATTCCAAATCGTATCCCAATTTAAGAATATGCTCAATAAAATGAATTCTAGCATGAAGAGGTGACATTCCAAATTCATATGCTTTATTAAAACTATCGTCTTGTGTTGGTGGTTGGCTCAATTGACTTCATGCTTTTTGGCATATGGTGCAGCTTGACGAAGACTTTGTTTCGGTTAAAGCTTGTGCAACTTTTCCATCGATCATTGTAAGTGACATTTTAAAGTTAACTTCGATGCATTGGTCATTAAATTCAAATATCACTGGTTGAAGTTCTTTAATTTCATCTGTTATTTTGCCAACTTCTTCAGTTATGACATCTTTAGTTTCTTTTTTGTAAGCAAACTTTATTGGTCTACAAAACTTTGTTGACGAGGGAATTTCATTCTTCCATACATCTATCTCTGCAGCTGTACTAGTTGATAGCTCTGAACCAATATAAGTGATGTTAAACGTAATGGAACGAAAGAAATCATGAATAAATTGGCATCTGATGAATTTTCCGCATTACATTGTTTGTATTGTTTCTGGCCAGAGGAGCCATCACATTCTAATTTAGAAATTAAAGTCATGCTGCAATTTTTAAACTTCTTTAAATAGTCAAATCAAATGTCTTTAATAATCGTTCTGCAGTGTGTTCAAGAAGATCCTGCAATTTTATTTCTGCTGAACTTGAAGTTACACTAATAGCAGTTGGTGAAGGTAAGCAAATTTTTTTTGCCAGAAACTATATCTCGATATGATTGAAAAATTCCACAATTTTTTTCATTGTTTCGCTTCCGCAATTCTTTATATAGGTTTTTAGTCATTTTCAAATCCAAAAATATTGCAAATGCTTCTTTTGGAGTAAATTTATTTTCTTCAGTAGGTGTCGGCATACTTTCTAAAATCCTTTTTGTGCGTCTCAGGCCTGCTTTCACTATTTTTTTAATGATAGCAATTTTACAATTTTTAGTTTTCGATGGTTAAATTTGATGCAGAAATGAATCCCTTATGATGATACAAGAAACTTCTTCATTGATATGTTTAAGCTTGCGTCTTCGTGATCTTTCACTACAATTATCAATTGGCTTTGCTGGTCGACCACCTTTTCCAGTTTCCGTGGTAGTTACTGATGGCTTTTTAAAAACAAGTTTATTTCTTAGCCATTCTTGGTTGCGTGAGTAAAACAATTTCTTGTTTCTGGAACATTGATTGTACCGTTTTCCTAAAGTATTTAAAAAGTTTTTTTATTTTTAAGTTATAAATTTTAATTTCTTGTTTGTCGCATATTTTGAAAAATGGATTATTTATTATATGTAAAATAATGTCGTTTTCATCCTTCCGTTCAAAATATATATCAGATAGAACACTATAACTGAATTTAGCCATTGTTTAAACAATAATGAAGAAAAAAAAATGAACGCATGGATTAATATACTATTGCTTGAAGTTTCAAGATGATCTTTTTTACCTCTTTGAAACATGAAGTATTTGGTTTTACCAGTTATTTCCATTGGCTTTAAATTTATTTGCAATTTTCAGGTATTTAAGTTGCGTAATATTAGATGGCAATAAAATCATTTTTTACCTTTTCCAAATGAATTGCCAGATACCACATGACTTGAGAGTTCTATTGTCATTTTTGTCAAAATTTTGTTACACCCTTCTATGTGGACTAGGTTCAAAAATGGGCCAACTTCTCCTAATTTCAACAGAATTATTTTTTGGGTTAATAAGAACTCTTGTACAAAATTTCATCAAAATATATGCATAATAGCCACTTTCACAAACAAATAACTTCTCAAAAAATATGACGTGCATTTGTACCGAATATCTTACCTTGGATCAGAAAAATTGCTGTAGCTCAAAAAGTGCAGTCCCGATGCATGGACATGTATATATAGGAATGTAGGGGAGAGTTAGGACTATAAAATAGTAAATTTGTGTTTTGACTTAGTTTGACTCACACGAGTTGTGCTCTATGAAGTAGGAAATTTTCGAGATATTTGACCTTTTTTAAAAAAAATATCTGAATTGTTCTGAAAACAGTAGAGCTTCAATTTTTTTGCCAGTATTAGGAAATAAATTACGTTACAACACAAAATTCATTTCGTTCACAAATCTTGAAAAACAAAAAGTTATGATCATTTAAACTTTAAAAATTAACTAAAAATATCATAAATTTACTAAATTTTGAATAAGCCCATTTTGAAGTAGTTGAAATAGAGTTCTAATTTTTTGGCTCCCGAGGTTTACTACTGTCTACCTTCATACGAGTCTAATAACTTTAAAATCCGAGAACAAAAACCAAAAGGAGCTTTGGCCGCTATCTCGAAATATTGACCACAGTGCGTATCCGATTTTAAAATATTTTGTACACCTACAGTTCATTACAAATATCGAAATATTTTTGAAAATATTAAAAATTAAGCTAATGACATTGAACGTAACTAATGTGGAGTTAAAAATGCATTTTAATTTTTTGTTGAGTTTCCATGTAAAAGTTGAATATTTTGACATTTTAAATATATATTTTTTTATAAATTCTTATTTTCTTCAATCGTATTTTACAACCAATACTTATTTATTATTCCTTAACTTAATTTTGGTCAGAAAATGCCAACATTTGGCCACTGACATTTATTTATTCTCAATATTCACAGGGGCCAAAGGTTGGTTTTTTAGAAGAGAGCTAATTCTTGTGAGGATTAAACTGAAAAATAACACAAAAATTCCCAACAATATCAATAGCATTTGGATATATTAAATACAGAACGCAACATCGATAAAATTTTAATTAAACTTTTACTATTGATTTAAAGTGCACATATATTTTATTAAAATGTATTAATAAAAATTTATACTAAAATTAGAAACAAATTATAATCTTTAAACTAGTATTAATTAAACAATATAAGTAAAAATTTCTTCCAAATAGCATTGATTTTCATTTTGCAGTAATTGTTTAGCTTCTTAATCTAACTCTAATGAGGTTGATTTCCATTTTTGTCGAATACTGGACATATATGGGTCTGATGTGCACAACAAAATATTAATAAGATCTTCATTAGTAAAATATCTGGAAATTTTTCTTGTATTGTGCTCGCGAAAGAATCTGTAGCATTTGTTTCTTTTTTCTTGCGCTTCTTCTGAGAGATCTCCAATTGGAAGCATATTGTGCTGAATTATTTGTTCCCCATGGAACAAAATTTTGTAAATTGTGGTTGGCATATGTCTCCAAGAATATTTTTGGTTATAAAGGGTTAATGTCTCATTAGCATACTGACCAAGTTTTTTGCATCTATCTTTTTGCTACATCCTATAACTTCTAATATGGTTTGGAATCGTCGTATTAAATCATAATCTACTCCAGTTATAGAAGCTGCAGTTTGTGGAGCGAAGAAAAGTCTCCTTGCTGTGTTTTTATCATCAGAATTTCCTTCTCCTTGCTTTGGCTGGTCAAATATAAGGCCTATCTCACGGTATTTTTCTTGAATATCTTTTTTTTTTTTTGTTTGCTTTTTTTCCAAAATTTTCTTTGTTGTTTCTCACTGTTTCGCCTAATGGGTCAAATTCCAAATCGTATCCCAATTTAAGAATATGCTCAATAAAATGAATTCTAGCATGAAGAGGTGACATTCCAAATTCATATGCTTTATTAAAACTATCGTCTTGTGTTGGTGGTTGGCTCAATTGACTTCATGCTTTTTGGCATATGGTGCAGCTTGACGAAGACTTTGTTTCGGTTAAAGCTTGTGCAACTTTTCCATCGATCATTGTAAGTGACATTTTAAAGTTAACTTCGATGCATTGGTCATTAAATTCAAATATCACTGGTTGAAGTTCTTTAATTTCATCTGTTATTTTGCCAACTTCTTCAGTTATGACATCTTTAGTTTCTTTTTTGTAAGCAAACTTTATTGGTCTACAAAACTTTGTTGACGAGGGAATTTCATTCTTCCATACATCTATCTCTGCAGCTGTACTAGTTGATAGCTCTGAACCAATATAAGTGATGTTAAACGTAATGGAACGAAAGAAATCATGAATAAATTGGCATCTGATGAATTTTCCGCATTACATTGTTTGTATTGTTTCTGGCCAGAGGAGCCATCACATTCTAATTTAGAAATTAAAGTCATGCTGCAATTTTTAAACTTCTTTAAATAGTCAAATCAAATGTCTTTAATAATCGTTCTGCAGTGTGTTCAAGAAGATCCTGCAATTTTATTTCTGCTGAACTTGAAGTTACACTAATAGCAGTTGGTGAAGGTAAGCAAATTTTTTTTGCCAGAAACTATATCTCGATATGATTGAAAAATTCCACAATTTTTTTCATTGTTTCGCTTCCGCAATTCTTTATATAGGTTTTTAGTCATTTTCAAATCCAAAAATATTGCAAATGCTTCTTTTGGAGTAAATTTATTTTCTTCAGTTGGTGTCGGCATACTTTCTAAAATCCTTTTTGTGCGTCTCAGGCCTGCTTTCACTATTTTTTTAATGATAGCAATTTTACAATTTTTAGTTTTCGATGGTTAAATTTGATGCAGAAATGAATCCCTTATGATGATACAAGAAACTTCTTCATTGATATGTTTAAGCTTGCGTCTTCGTGATCTTTCACTACAATTATCAATTGGCTTTGCTGGTCGACCACCTTTTCCAGTTTCCGTGGTAGTTACTGATGGCTTTTTAAAAACAAGTTTATTTCTTAGCCATTCTTGGTTGCGTGAGTAAAACAATTTCTTGTTTCTGGAACATTGATTGTACCGTTTTCCTAAAGTATTTAAAAAGTTTTTTTATTTTTAAGTTATAAATTTTAATTTCTTGTTTGTCGCATATTTTGAAAAATGGATTATTTATTATATGTAAAATAATGTCGTTTTCATCCTTCCGTTCAAAATATATATCAGATAGAACACTATAACTGAATTTAGCCATTGTTTAAACAATAATGAAGAAAAAAAAATGAACGCATGGATTAATATACTATTGCTTGAAGTTTCAAGATGATCTTTTTTACCTCTTTGAAACATGAAGTATTTGGTTTTACCAGTTATTTCCATTGGCTTTAAATTTATTTGCAATTTTCAGGTATTTAAGTTGTGTAATATTAGATGGCAATAAAATCATTTTTTACCTTTTCCAAATGAATTGCCAGATACCACATGACTTGAGAGTTCTATTGTCATTTTTGTCAAAATTTTGTTACACCCTTCTATGTGGACTAGGTTCAAAAATGGGCCAACTTCTCCTAATTTCAACAGAATTATTTTTTGGGTTAATAAGAACTCTTGTACAAAATTTCATCAAAATATATGCATAATAGCCACTTTCACAAACAAATAACTTCTCAAAAAATATGACGTGCATTTGTACCGAATATCTTACCTTGGATCAGAAAAATTGCTGTAGCTCAAAAAGTGCAGTCCCGATGCATGGACATGTATATATAGGAATGTAGGGGAGAGTTAGGACTATAAAATAGTAAATTTGTGTTTTGACTCAGTTTGACTCACACGAGTTGTGCTCTATGAAGTAGGAAATTTTCGAGATATTTGACCTTTTTTAAAAAAAATATCTGAATTGTTCTGAAAACAGTAGAGCTTCAATTTTTTTGCCAGTATTAGGAAATAAATTACGTTACAACACAAAATTCATTTCGTTCACAAATCTTGAAAAACAAAAAGTTATGATCATTTAAACTTTAAAAATTAACTAAAAATATCATAAATTTACTAAATTTTGAATAAGCCCATTTTGAAGTAGTTGAAATAGAGTTCTAATTTTTTGGCTCCCGAGGTTTACTACTGTCTACCTTCATACGAGTCTAATAACTTTAAAATCCGAGAACAAAAACCAAAAGGAGCTTTGGCCGCTATCTCGAAATATTGACCACAGTGCGTATCCGATTTTAAAATATTTTGTACACCTACAGTTCATTACAAATATCGAAATATTTTTGAAAATATTAAAAATTAAGCTAATGACATTGAACGTAACTAATGTGGAGTTAAAAATGCATTTTAATTTTTTGTTGAGTTTCCATGTAAAAGTTGAATATTTTGACATTTTAAATATATATTTTTTTATAAATTCTTATTTTCTTCAATCGTATTTTACAACCAATACTTATTTATTATTCCTTAACTTAATTTTGGTCAGAAAATGCCAACATTTGGCCACTGACATTTATTTATTCTCAATATTCACAGGGGCCAAAGGTTGGTTTTTTAGAAGAGAGCTAATTCTTGTGAGGATTAAACTGAAAAATAACACAAAAATTCCCAACAATATCAATAGCATTTGGATATATTAAATACAGAACGCAACATCGATAAAATTTTAATTAAACTTTTACTATTGATTTAAAGTGCACATATATTTTATTAAAATGTATTAATAAAAATTTATACTAAAATTAGAAACAAATTATAATCTTTAAACTAGTATTAATTAAACAATATAAGTAAAAATTTCTTCCAAATAGCATTGATTTTCATTTTGCAGTAATTGTTTAGCTTCTTAATCTAACTCTAATGAGGTTGATTTCCATTTTTGTCGAATACTGGACATATATGGGTCTGATGTGCACAACAAAATATTAATAAGATCTTCATTAGTAAAATATCTGGAAATTTTTCTTGTATTGTGCTCGCGAAAGAATCTGTAGCATTTGTTTCTTTTTTCTTGCGCTTCTTCTGAGAGATCTCCAATTGAAAGCATATTGTGCTGAATTATTTGTTCCCCATGGAACAAAATTTTGTAAATTGTGGTTGGCATATGTCTCCAAGAATATTTTTGGTTATAAAGGGTTAATGTCTCATTAGCATACTGACCAAGTTTTTTGCATCTATCTTTTTGCTACATCCTATAACTTCTAATATGGTTTGGAATCGTCGTATTAAATCATAATCTACTCCAGTTATAGAAGCTGCAGTTTCTGGAGCGAAAAAAAGTCTCCTTGCTGTGTTTTTATCATCAGAATTTCCTTCTCCTTGCTTTGGCTGGTCAAATATAAGGCCTATCTCACGGTATTTTTCTTGAATATCTTTTTTTTTTTTGTTTGCTTTTTTTCCAAAATTTTCTTTGTTGTTTCTCACTGTTTCGCCTAATGGGTCAAATTCCAAATCGTATCCCAATTTAAGAATATGCTCAATAAAATGAATTCTAGCATGAAGAGGTGACATTCCAAATTCATATGCTTTATTAAAACTATCGTCTTGTGTTGGTGGTTGGCTCAATTGACTTCATGCTTTTTGGCATATGGTGCAGCTTGACGAAGACTTTGTTTCGGTTAAAGCTTGTGCAACTTTTCCATCGATCATTGTAAGTGACATTTTAAAGTTAACTTCGATGCATTGGTCATTAAATTCAAATATCACTGGTTGAAGTTCTTTAATTTCATCTGTTATTTTGCCAACTTCTTCAGTTATGACATCTTTAGTTTCTTTTTTGTAAGCAAACTTTATTGGTCTACAAAACTTTGTTGACGAGGAAATTTCATTCTTCCATACATCTATCTCTGCAGCTGTACTAGTTGATAGCTCTGAACCAATATAAGTGATGTTAAACGTAATGGAACGAAAGAAATCATGAATAAATTGGCATCTGATGAATTTTCCGCATTACATTGTTTTTATTGTTTCTGGCCAGAGGAGCCATCACATTCTAATTTAGAAATTAAAGTCATGCTGCAATTTTTAAACTTCTTTAAATAGTCAAATCAAATGTCTTTAATAATCGTTCTGCAGTGTGTTCAAGAAGATCCTGCAATTTTATTTCTGCTGAACTTGAAGTTACACTAATAGCAGTTGGTGAAGGTAAGCAAATTTTTTTTGCCAGAAACTATATCTCGATATGATTGAAAAATTCCACAATTTTTTTCATTGTTTCGCTTCCGCAATTCTTTATATAGGTTTTTAGTCATTTTCAAATCCAAAAATATTGCAAATGCTTCTTCTGGAGTAAATTTATTTTCTTCAGTTGGTGTCGGCATACTTTCTAAAATCCTTTTTGTGCGTCTCAGGCCTGCTTTCACTATTTTTTTAATGATAGCAATTTTACAATTTTTAGTTTTCGATGGTTAAATTTGATGCAGAAATGAATCCCTTATGATGATACAAGAAACTTCTTCATTGATATGTTTAAGCTTGCGTCTTCGTGATCTTTCACTACAATTATCAATTGGCTTTGCTGGTCGACCACCTTTTCCAGTTTCCGTGGTAGTTACTGATGGCTTTTTAAAAACAAGTTTATTTCTTAGCCATTCTTGGTTGCGTGAGTAAAACAATTTCTTGTTTCTGGAACATTGATTGTACCGTTTTCCTAAAGTATTTAAAAAGTTTTTTTATTTTTAAGTTATAAATTTTAATTTCTTGTTTGTCGCATATTTTGAAAAATGGATTATTTATTATATGTAAAATAATGTCGTTTTCATCCTTCCGTTCAAAATATATATCAGATAGAACACTATAACTGAATTTAGCCATTGTTTAAACAATAATGAAGAAAAAAAAAATGAACGCATGGATTAATATACTATTGCTTGAAGTTTCAAGATGATCTTTTTTACCTCTTTGAAACATGAAGTATTTGGTTTTACCAGTTATTTCCATTGGCTTTAAATTTATTTGCAATTTTCAGGTATTTAAGTTGTGTAATATTAGATGGCAATAAAATCATTTTTTACCTTTTCCAAATGAATTGCCATATACCACATGACTTGAGAGTTCTATTGTCATTTTTGTCAAAATTTTGTTACACCCTTCTATGTGGACTAGGTTCAAAAATGGGACAACTTCTCCTAATTTCAACAGAATTATTTTTTGGGTTAATAAGAACTCTTGTACAAAATTTCATCAAAATATATGCATAATAGCCACTTTCACAAACAAATAACTTCTCAAAAAATATGACGTGCATTTTTACCGAATATCTTACCTTGGATCAGAAAAATTGCTGTAGCTCAAAAAGTGCAGTCCCGATGCATGGACATGTATATATAGGAATGTAGGGGAGAGTTAGGACTATAAAATAGTAAATTTGTGTTTTGACTCAGTTTGACTCACACGAGTTGTGCTCTATGAAGTAGGAAATTTTCGAGATATTTGACCTTTTTTAAAAAAAATATCTGAATTGTTCTGAAAACAGTAGAGCTTCAATTTCTTTGCCAGTATTAGGAAATAAATTACGTTACAACACAAAATTCATTTCGTTCACAAATCTTGAAAAACAAAAAGTTATGATCATTTAAACTTTAAAAATTAACTAAAAATATCATAAATTTACTAAATTTTGAATAAGCCCATTTTGAAGTAGTTGAAATAGAGTTCTAATTTTTTGGCTCCCGAGGTTTACTACTGTCTACCTTCATACGAGTCTAATAACTTTAAAATCCGAGAACAAAAACCAAAAGGAGCTTTTGCCGCTATCTCGAAATATTGACCATAGTGCGTATCCGATTTTAAAATATTTTGTACACCTACAGTTCATTACAAATATCGAAATATTTTTGAAAATATTAAAAATTAAGCTAATGACATTGAACGTAACTAATGTGGAGTTAAAAATGCATTTTAATTTTTTGTTGAGTTTCCATGTAAAAGTTGAATATTTTGACATTTTAAATATATATTTTTTTATAAATTCTTATTTTCTTCAATCGTATTTTACAACCAATACTTATTTATTATTCCTTAACTTAATTTTGGTCAGAAAATGCCAACATTTGGCCACTGACATTTATTTATTCTCAATATTCACAGGGGCCAAAGGTTGGTTTTTTAGAAGAGAGCTAATTCTTGTGAGGATTAAACTGAAAAATAACACAAAAATTCCCAACAATATCAATAGCATTTGGATATATTAAATACAGAACGCAACATCGATAAAATTTTAATTAAACTTTTACTATTGATTTAAAGTGCACATATATTTTATTAAAATGTATTAATAAAAATTTATACTAAAATTAGAAACAAATTATAATCTTTAAACTAGTATTAATTAAACAATATAAGTAAAAATTTCTTCCAAATAGCATTGATTTTCATTTTGCAGTAATTGTTTAGCTTCTTAATCTAACTCTAATGAGGTTGATTTCCATTTTTGTCGAATACTGGACATATATGGGTCTGATGTGCACAACAAAATATTAATAAGATCTTCATTAGTAAAATATCTGGAAATTTTTCTTGTATTGTGCTCGCGAAAGAATCTGTAGCATTTGTTTCTTTTTTCTTGCGCTTCTTCTGAGAGATCTCCAATTGGAAGCATATTGTGCTGAATTATTTGTTCCCCATGGAACAAAATTTTGTAAATTGTGGTTGGCATATGTCTCCAAGAATATTTTTGGTTATAAAGGGTTAATGTCTCATTAGCATACTGACCAAGTTTTTTGCATCTATCTTTTTGCTACATCCTATAACTTCTAATATGGTTTGGAATCGTCGTATTAAATCATAATCTACTCCAGTTATAGAAGCTGCAGTTTCTGGAGCGAAAAAAAGTCTCCTTGCTGTGTTTTTATCATCAGAATTTCCTTCTCCTTGCTTTGGCTGGTCAAATATAAGGCCTATCTCACGGTATTTTTCTTGAATATCTTTTTTTTTTTTGTTTGCTTTTTTTCCAAAATTTTCTTTGTTGTTTCTCACTGTTTTGCCTAATGGGTCAAATTCCAAATCGTATCCCAATTTAAGAATATGCTCAATAAAATGAATTCTAGCATGAAGAGGTGACATTCCAAATTCATATGCTTTATTAAAACTATCGTCTTGTGTTGGTGGTTGGCTCAATTGACTTCATGCTTTTTGGCATATGGTGCAGCTTGACGAAGACTTTGTTTCGGTTAAAGCTTGTGCAACTTTTCCATCGATCATTGTAAGTGACATTTTAAAGTTAACTTCGATGCATTGGTCATTAAATTCAAATATCACTGGTTGAAGTTCTTTAATTTCATCTGTTATTTTGCCAACTTCTTCAGTTATGACATCTTTAGTTTCTTTTTTGTAAGCAAACTTTATTGGTCTACAAAACTTTGTTGACGAGGGAATTTCATTCTTCCATACATCTATCTCTGCAGCTGTACTAGTTGATAGCTCTGAACCAATATAAGTGATGTTAAACGTAATGGAACGAAAGAAATCATGAATAAATTGGCATCTGATGAATTTTCCGCATTACATTGTTTGTATTGTTTCTGGCCAGAGGAGCCATCACATTCTAATTTAGAAATTAAAGTCATGCTGCAATTTTTAAACTTCTTTAAATAGTCAAATCAAATGTCTTTAATAATCGTTCTGCAGTGTGTTCAAGAAGATCCTGCAATTTTATTTCTGCTGAACTTGAAGTTACACTAATAGCAGTTGGTGAAGGTAAGCAAATTTTTTTTGCCAGAAACTATATCTCGATATGATTGAAAAATTCCACAATTTTTTTCATTGTTTCGCTTCCGCAATTCTTTATATAGGTTTTTAGTCATTTTCAAATCCAAAAATATTGCAAATGCTTCTTTTGGAGTAAATTTATTTTCTTCAGTTGGTGTCGGCATACTTTCTAAAATCCTTTTTGTGCGTCTCAGGCCTGCTTTCACTATTTTTTTAATGATAGCAATTTTACAATTTTTAGTTTTCGATGGTTAAATTTGATGCAGAAATGAATCCCTTATGATGATACAAGAAACTTCTTCATTGATATGTTTAAGCTTGCGTCTTCGTGATCTTTCACTACAATTATCAATTGGCTTTGCTGGTCGACCACCTTTTCCAGTTTCCGTGGTAGTTACTGATGGCTTTTTAAAAACAAGTTTATTTCTTAGCCATTCTTGGTTGCGTGAGTAAAACAATTTCTTGTTTCTGGAACATTGATTGTACCGTTTTCCTAAAGTATTTAAAAGTTTTTTTATTTTTAAGTTATAAATTTTAATTTCTTGTTTGTCGCATATTTTGAAAAATGGATTATTTATTATATGTAAAATAATGTCGTTTTCATCCTTCCGTTCAAAATATATATCAGATAGAACACTATAACTGAATTTAGCCATTGTTTAAACAATAATGAAGAAAAAAAAAATGAACGCATGGATTAATATACTATTGCTTGAAGTTTCAAGATGATCTTTTTTACCTCTTTGAAACATGAAGTATTTGGTTTTACCAGTTATTTCCATTGGCTTTAAATTTATTTGCAATTTTCAGGTATTTAAGTTGTGTAATATTAGATGGCAATAAAATCATTTTTTACCTTTTCCAAATGAATTGCCAGATACCACATGACTTGAGAGTTCTATTGTCATTTTTGTCAAAATTTTGTTACACCCTTCTATGTGGACTAGGTTCAAAAATGGGCCAACTTCTCCTAATTTCAACAGAATTATTTTTTGGGTTAATAAGAACTCTTGTACAAAATTTCATCAAAATATATGCATAATAGCCACTTTCACAAACAAATAACTTCTCAAAAAATATGACGTGCATTTGTACCGAATATCTTACCTTGGATCAGAAAAATTGCTGTAGCTCAAAAAGTGCAGTCCCGATGCATGGACATGTATATATAGGAATGTAGGGGAGAGTTAGGACTATAAAATAGTAAATTTGTGTTTTGACTCAGTTTGACTCACACGAGTTGTGCTCTATGAAGTAGGAAATTTTCGAGATATTTGACCTTTTTTAAAAAAAATATCTGAATTGTTCTGAAAACAGTAGAGCTTCAATTTTTTTGCCAGTATAAGGAAATAAATTACGTTACAACACAAAATTCATTTCGTTCACAAATCTTGAAAAACAAAAAGTTATGATCATTTAAACTTTAAAAATTAACTAAAAATATCATAAATTTACTAAATTTTGAATAAGCCCATTTTGAAGTAGTTGAAATAGAGTTCTAATTTTTTGGCTCCCGAGGTTTACTACTGTCTACCTTCATACGAGTCTAATAACTTTAAAATCCGAGAACAAAAACCAAAAGGAGCTTTGTCCGCTATCTCGAAATATTGACCACAGTGCGTATCCGATTTTAAAATATTTTGTACACCTACAGTTCATTACAAATATCGAAATATTTTTGAAAATATTAAAAATTAAGCTAATGACATTGAGGAACCGTTGGAAATAAAAGCCAGCAAAAGAAGGAAAATTCAAAAGAGTTTGAAAAGCAGACGGGAATAACCTCCAAAATACAGAAACTAATACTGAGTAGTTAGGTTAAGTAAACACAATTTTGATAGACAAATAGTAAACACAAAATAAATTCTGAATAGTTTAGAGAGTTCTAAACAAGAATTTCAAATTCTACGTAAGAATTCATTTTCAGGAATTAAATTTGCTTTTAAGCTATAAACTCTTTTATTATCAACCTTGTGCAATGAAATTTTGCAATTTTATAGAAATAATACATTTAATTGATAAGTTGAAAAAATAACATAATTAACTAATGCAAACCTGACAACTCTAAGAAAGTTTTCAAAAATTAAAAAAATGCTCAGTTTGCTTGCTGTATTTACTATAAAACGAGCTGGGGGAAACATTCCAATAGCACGGTAAGAAGGGACACATTGGATTATTTATATATGGTCTCAAATGTGATTTTTCGATAAATTTTACTTAATAAAAAATATAATTCTGTTTTCTTCAAATAACATATTGAACAAAATAGTTTTCAAATATTTTATGACTCTTTAAATAAAAAACAAAAAATGCAACTTCTCAGCTAAAAAATTAAAAAACATCAACTTTTGTTTTTAATTTTTAAACGTATTTTGTATGTATTTTTCGCTTTTTAACATTTTTCCGGATTAATAGAACATTTCTCTTCAGTGCAAAAACATAAATATTCTGAGCAAAATGCTAGATAAAGGTAGGACACAACTGATGTTTTTGAATGTAAAATCCGAACATCTCCTATGCTATAAAAAATATGAATACTTTTAGCAATTTTTCTTAGAGCTTGACAAGAACTATTGGCAGGATTTAAAATCCGTGGAGAAATAAGAAATCGACAACGGTATCAATTAATTAAAGCACCGGCTCCTTAAGCAGAAGCTCAGCTATACCCGTATCAAGTGTTAACTCAAACAATCGGACTAGCCGTTTGGAAATTGCAGCATTATTCCGATTTTATTTTTTTTTTTTTTTCAAAATGCTACTCTGTGCGTCTCGACTCCCGTAACACGTGTGTTACATTTTAGCCGTCAGATACTACAAACCATGTTCCTAGTAACTTGTAGAATTCTCTGCCAGTAAATTGAAGAAATAACAATGTTTTGTTGAAAATCTTCAATACAGACGTTTGTTGCTTGCATGTAATCCTTACAAAAAGAAAAAAAAAACGCAGTAAATAGTGCTTATCAGAAATCAGCATGACATAAATTTATTGATTTTAAGAAAGTATTCGTGTTAATTTTTGTATTGGCGTACACCGTTTGTGTTTCATAAACACAAATTTTTTAACAATTAATAGTATGTTTAGTAATGCATGCAAGATTGCTTTTGTAGCATTCCTTGCATCATGTCGGCATAAAGCTCAAAAAACTATTTAGCAACTGTGTTAGCATCCCAATTCTCAAGACCGGCACAGTTAGCGGATAGGGCTGGTTCTCTTGGTTTCGTGTTTATAATTGTGTTCGAGCTCGTTTTAGATATTTGAGCAAGGGTAAGTATTTTTAATTTCTTTAATGACTTCTTTACAATTAAGTAAACAAGAAAGCCTCTCTAATCAGCAGTGTGATTTTCATCACAATTATTGAATTTTTTAATTTTTCGTCGTTTTTTATCGTATGTAACTCACTACAGACAAAACAAACCGGTGGCAACTTATAATTTTAACTTTGTAAACTTTGTGTAAAACAAACTTTAAGCTTTTTTTATTTTCTTTTGCCCTCTTTAGTTGATAGATATAAAAACTCTTATTTCTGACTTCACAATTTTTCACTATTCTGCAATTGCTACTTTCATTATTTGTTTACCTCCTTTGATGGAAATGCATTAAAATGAGTTTTCACAAATCAATTGTATTAAGCTTTTTATTAATTCATTTGAATCTGTTTAAAATAAATTGGGATGTTATTTAGTCGACTTAAACAGCATTGTTAGCTCATTTAGTTCGCTATCTAAGACAAAAAAATATTTTGACATTTATTTCGTAAATTTTTCACCGGCGTGCAATTTAAAAAAATTACTAATTTAAAATTGTATTTAGGGCTACTTTAAAATCCTACAAATCGTAATACCTGCTTTAATTTTTTAAATTGGAGTATCCCATTCAAATTTATTCACTGGTTACACAGTTTTTTTATATTAAAAAAAAACTCCTTTTAGCTTCCATTTTTCAATTTCAATAAAGAAAATACTATTTTAATTCTATATTTATTATTTTTCAGTCGTACGATAAAAATTTGCATGTGTGTGTGACAAACTTTTTGACAGATCTGTAAGATTTTTTAATCTTTTGAAATAATTCATAAGGTATTTTCTCTATACGATCCGATTTAATTTTTGTAAGATGAGAAGAAAGACAACAAAATGCTAAAATTATACATAATATTACCTGATCATTACAAGCCCAGTATTATTAATAACCGTCAATATCTACACCTTGTAATCTTAAGGCATTGTTAATGCTTCTAAAAACATGAATAAAATATATGTAAGTTCAATAGTAAAACAAGTATTAGGAAGAACACAAAAATCTGTTATAACTTACTTTTAGCAAATGTTACCTAATTATGGCTACATATTCTTAATATGAAGAAAAGGAGCCTTTTTGTATTTAACTTCTGTTCACAAAAAATGTGTTTACAAAATTTCTGACAAAAGAAATTTTTGTAACATTAAAGAAAATGCAAGTATTGTTGGAATAGTACCATTTTTTTGTACAATTATAAATTTTTTATACACATGTATCAAGTTAAGATTATTTTTAATGTAAAAATTTTTACTTTTAACTTATAACAAGAATATTTATTAGAAATAACTGTTAAAAAATATATTTGTGATGCTCTTAAAAATTATAAAAATCACAAAGTAATTAAGAAAATATAATATATTTTAGGTAAAATTTTTGCAATTTGGTTACTTAAAGTATTATTTTCAATTTATGCTTGTAGTTGATATTAGTTTGCTAGCTTAAAGTAGTCTATTGTTCAATAGTTTTTCGCTCTAGTGCATTTACCTAAAAATTTTACTATTTAATTGTTACAACATACAGTTTTTAATTCCTCAGTATCATTCCCAAAGTCACAACAATTTTTTTAATTTTAAATTTTGCTACTAAAGCGCTTATTTATTTATGTTTTACACTATCGTTGCTAGTTCTTGCCACTAATGCTTTTCTTAGTTTGTTTACTTCATTATTCAACAAATCTTTTTCAGTAGCTCCGAAAAAATAAAGAGTTATCCGGGGCGTAAAAAGAGAAAATTTAATACAAAATCCCCAACGGTATACCCAGTTTTCAATACTTTATTGTTTAAACTACGTAAACGGAGAGAACACTCTTAAATTTTTGTTTTGTATAAATTACAATGCTATTTGGTGCAGTATGTATATTAATACTGTTATGTATTTCTTTTTTTAGCGCCAAAAGTTTTAATTTTATATACAATTAATCGTGTGTATCGTACATTAATCGAGTGTTCGATACACTTAAACGAACTTCAAACATAGGGTACATATAAGTTTTTTATCCGTTCACGACACATGCCGTTTTTTGCGGAGAACGTGTCCTTGTAACAACCAATTATTAAAAAATAACACAAACATATATGTGTATACGGCATCTTTCGAACAGTACATGTTCAATATGATGTGTGCATTTTCTTAATCTTGTTATTTTTAAAGATATTGTTAATATTGCTATTTGTTATTTAAAAGTGGGCTTAATACCTCTAAATTCTTCAGATGCGTTACGCTAAATCTTTCATCACTGCTATATGTAGTTAAACCAACCGTTAATAAGTGATAGTCCTTTTTTTTGATCCAAGATACCTGTAAAAAACCAAATTTTTATTATGATATTAATGTAGTTAAAAGATTATATAGTTAAAAGATCACATAATCAAGTCACAAGTATATGTTTTAGGGTATGCTTTAAAGAACACATTTTTATCAGCTGTGATAAATTTTTACTGGAAAGTACCGTTAATTTAGCATTAGCATTTATAATTTATTAGCTAAAAAACCTTCTTACCGCGATTATAGTTGACAATATTCGAAAAGGTCATTGTGCACGTGCTCACACCATTAAGTCACTTTATTTCTGCAAGGTATATTTACATTTTATTAAAGGAAATATCGTAGGTATATATAAATTCAATAGACATAAGTTAATTTTAAGAACATATGTATGTAGTCGGAATCGTAATGGGAGAAAACAATTAATCAACTTCAGTTGAAAAAAATCAGTTGGGAAGCATATAAAAAATATTGAAATATTGCGAAAGTTTCACATATTTTGTACTTTTCTCGTGATAAAGTCACCAATGCTGCCTAACACTATAAAAATTTAACACATTTGAAAGTTTGCACATAAGAAGACAAAAAACTACCCCTACAGAAGATAAACACTTGGTGAGATTAAGCAAATCTAATTCTTTTCTTACCTCCAGCGAACTTAGAAAGATACAATGGCATTAAAATATCTGCCCAAGCCGTATGTCGCCGTCTGCAAGAAAGGGCATGGAAAGAAGTAGCAGAAAATTGCCGTAGAAGTGGTAAGTAATACATTAAACATTTTTGGTTGCGTATTCCATTTTCATTTGGTTATCAATTAAAGACGCAGACTGCAAACACAGGTGGAAACTGCTCCGGGAACGTTTTGGTAAGGAGCTTAAGAAAATGGAAGCACCATCTGGTAGTGGAATGGGCTATATGGAGGAATGGGCCCTACTGCAGCCTATGATGTTTTTAAAGAACTCTTTCGCACCGCGCCGGTATAAGCATTCCTTTTAAATATGTATTTTTTTCTTAATAAAATGTCAATTTTTATTTTTTTGTACTCGTGATAATGTGGAAGTTTTTGACTCTGAAAAATTCTTGGAGCAAACACTTTGCGGTGGAGACAGTTCGCTGGATTGTTCCTTTTCAGCAACTCCAGTGCCTCAGAAAAAGCTAAAAGTTACGCTCGATAGCCTCTACGAGAAATTTGGCGAAACAGTTTCAAACATTGAGAGGAACTTGGCAGCAACACCTTCGGAAAACCCAACTGACGAGGGTTTCATGAAGACAGTTGTAGGTTTAATGAAGGATCTGCCATTGGCGGCAAAAGATAAGTTCCAATCAAAAATGTTGCAGGAGCTTCTTGAATTACGTAGAGTTGATAAAAATGTAAATAGTTTATAATAGTTTTTTTTTTCATATTTTTCTAAGAATTTGAATTTTTGTTTTTATATTTGTTTAAGAATTATAGGGCCTAATTTTCTAAAACGCAACGCAAATATGTATGTATTTATTATAAATTCCTGCGCTGCGTGTTAAAAAAATAGGTCCCTGCCTTGCAACTAATTAGTTAAATTTACCTCTTTTAATAGCCATTGAAGGCAACTTTTATTTGAATAATAGAAATTAAGTTAACGAATATAAGTACAACAGTTTGAAACAAAATGTGATTTACTATTAGTCATTGAAGACAAATTTTTATCTTAATTTTAATAATAGATTTTAAGATTATTATAAGAGCATATTGTGATTTTTTATTAGTTAATGAAGACACTTTTATTTTATAATGGAAACTTTACTTGCATCAAGTTATTATACTTATATACTAGCCTTTTCATGTTATGAAATAAAAACAAGATAAATTAATTTTTAATAAATTTGTTTTATTCGTTTAATTATTTTATTTCATAAAATAGTAGGAAGAATTTTTTAATCATTTTTCAGTTCTCTTTAAAAAATAAATATGTACATAAGTAATATATTCCGATGAGGATTTAAAATAAAAATTATGAACGAAAAAGAATTGATATAAAAAATTATTGAAATTAAAAATGGAAACATTAAAAAAGAAATAAATATTATTTTAATTAGATACAAAAAAATCACATAAACTGTTGCTTATTTCTGTTGAATTCCTGCCACCATAACGATGCACATTCGATGATCTTGAAATGGAGGGGATATGACTTCTAACAGCACTTCGCCACAATCCGTTCTGAATGTCATCATTGGAATCTTCCCAATCAACGTGACTGGTAGGAATATAAGAAGATGCACCAACATAATTTAGCATTATAATGTTGTGCAAGGTTACACATGACAAAACAATTTTTTCTGCGTTTTCTGGAAATAAATGCAAGGTTGTTAAAAGTACCCTCCAGCGAGATACTAGAATTCCAAAAGCATTTTCAATCGTACGACGAGCTCTTGATAATCTTTTATTAAATGTATCTTTATCATTTGGTAACACCTCGCCAGAAAAAGGACGCATTAAATTGATTCCCAAGGGGAATGCAGCATCACCAACGAAAAAGTGGGGAATTCTTAAATCGGTATTTGACAAATTTTTTGCTGGAGGGATTGGAAGTTTGCCATTAAGTAACATTTTTCCAAATCGACTTAATTGAAAAATGCCTACGTAAAATAATGTAAAATAATTAGTTTAAACCATAGAAAGCTTTTACAGATTATTACTTACCGCCATCACTCTGACTTCCATAGCCTCCAATATCAATATGGGTGAACCGATACCGTGCATCACAGGCTGCTAACAAAACAATAGAAAAAAATTTTTTATAACAGAAAAATTGACTACCGCTATAAGGGGACATTTAATTGCGATATGTTTGCTATCAATAGATCCAATACAATTAGGCATATTCCACATATTCCAAAAATCTTCAGCAATTTGCTTATAATCTTCTTCGTTTGGTTGGGAGACATAAACATTACCTAACTGGCTCCAAATCACCTCAGTTCTGTCAAGAATAATTTTCCGTACTGTTTCTTTCCACAGTTTAAACGACCATGCCAGCGATTGGAAGGAAGTCCCATGTACTAAATATCTTTTTGAAAACGAAACAAAAACAATTACAACCGAACAGGAGCGTATTCTTTTTTTTTCACTTCACTTATAGTTTTTAATGTACATATCCCTTCGAATGCAAGTTTTAATAACTTAAGGGCCTTTAAATTTTTTACTTTCTAGTTCATTTTTAATAAGCACAATTTGCGATAAAATTTCTTTTTAAATTGTTTATGAAATTATCCGCACCGTTGCACCTTTTAGTACTTTTGGCCAAAAATAAATAAACAGAAAAAACGAGAAATTTTTTTTATTGAATTTTTCTTAAAAATGATAAAAGAGAGTACATTTATTTATATCAATGTTGTTAAATATGTTTAATAATATTCTTTCAATGCCTTTTTTGTTTATAAATTTTATTTATTTATAAAAAAATATTTTTGAGAAAGTATGATGTAAACGTTATTGTGCAACTGTGGAAAATTAGTTTCCAAGTTCATGTAAGTACATTATAGACACCTAAAATTCTTTAGGGGGTTGTCTAAGCATTTGACAGGCTTTTCGTTAGGTTTTTGACATAAGGTTAAGCTGGCTTATGCACATTATAGTTGGGCCTTTATATTCAGTTGTTTGTCAGATTTCAACAGAGTAGGAGTATAGCGGATGTTTTTATGTTTTAAAAATTTTAAAGGGAGCAAAGAATTCTTATGATACACTGAGAAGTGTTGATGACAAAAGCTACATAAATATATGCATATTTATATTTGGTATAAATACTTATGTTTCAGCATTTTAAAGCAAAATATTTAAGAATATGTGGGATGATGAATGGGTTACACTTTTTTTATTTTCTATTAACACGTTTAAGGAAGCAGAGCTCCTTGTGTGTAATCAGGTACTAAAGAATATGTTTGCATGCCATCTTAAGCGACATTGTGACAGCATGCATCCTGAATTGCATTCTGGTTCTGGAAGTCAGTTAGTAAAAAAACTAAAAGAAAACTTTCGACTGAAAAATCTTTATGTTCACAGAAGTTCCGCGAATACTTATATGAATTGCACTATAGACCTATTTAACTCCGTCATAAATATTATAATTTCAATTTTTTTAATATAAGATAAAATTCTTATTCTAAGAAGTTAAAAACAAAAGCAAAATATTGAGTTGATTGATTTTACCAAATAAGGAAACCTATTAATTCCTTTATAAATATTCTTATTCTCCATTTTTTTTATTATTAAATAAAATTCTTATTCAAAGAAGTTAAAAACCAAAAAAACAAAAACAAAAGAATAGAAAAACTCATTTCTTTCAGTGTAATACTCTCATTTTAATTTTGTTTCTCTGTGTGAACACCACTCATTTAAGGTTTGTGTTACAACTCTGACGCTCCAACAACTACACTACACAACAATGTAATTTAAAGATAAAAATTTAAGAGCATTTAATTACTGTAGATTTAACAATAAAATATTGAAAACTAGGTGTATCGTGCAAATCGTAAAGCTGGATGGATTGTAACATTTTTTTATAGGTCTGTCTGCGTACACATACATATTTTGCATCATTTTTTGCAAAATGTTGCAAAATGTTGTCTGCGTACTCCAAATCTCTTGCAGCGAGAGAGCCAAAAAGAGAATTTTTTGACAGTTGGCAGTTAGAGAACTTGCAAAATGTTGCTGGAGAAATTTCTCCTTGCAAGATTTTGCAACCAGTTTGAACAGCTGTTTTTATTTACTTTTTTAATAAAATAATTTTTGTTGAAAAAAAAAATTGAAATTTAACAATGGCAGAGGTAAGTAGTTAGAATTGTGTTGATTTTTAATGTTTATAATAAATAATAATAAACAAAACATTTTATTTTATGCTAGAAACGTCCAAATATACAGTGCGATTGTGATGTTAGTGAATTGGAGATGGCAGAACCGTGTAATAAACAGTAATAAACAGTGTAATAAACAAGTTTTTTTTTATTTACAACACTTTTTAGGCTCACTTTAATTAATAATT
Organism: Cistogaster globosa; assembly: GCA_937654795.1. Lineage (NCBI taxonomy): Eukaryota > Metazoa > Arthropoda > Insecta > Diptera > Tachinidae > Cistogaster > Cistogaster globosa. The sequence goes on from OW569407.1 coordinate 46,492,433, forward strand.
TTTTAAATTACCGCGAAAATTCACTTTTACGCATTTCTTTTGTTTTGTTATTTTAATTGTTTACACACCGATCAGCTGTTTTCTTGCAAGATTTTACTGGATACTGTCTGTGTACTTTGATATATTTTCAGCCGACAGAGTAAAATTGGTCTTACTCTCCCACAAAAAAATTACTGAGTATTTGCTACTGGAAAAGTACCCAGACAGACCTTATATGTAGTTTGACGTCCTTCTTTTTGAGACAGAGAGAGAGAGAGGGAGAGAAAGAGTTAAAATCACTTCGGAAGAATTGCAGCTTAAATTGGTTTAATTTAATTTTAGATCCGAAACAATGAAATTGTGCTGCCAACTACTTTATTTTTTTAAAGAAAATTTAACTGAGCTGCCACATCATATATGTACACATTAAATATATGTATATGTGCATATAAATTTAAAAGGTAAAACTGCTTGCAAATTTAAAAAGTAAACTGCCAAGCAACCTGACTGACTTCTTTTCTGAATAATTTTTTCTTTAAAAATTTTAACAAATTTGTAGTAAATAATTTCTTAAAAAGTGAAAAAAAACTGGTGTCAACTGAGAAAAGTGAAAAAGCAAGAAAAAGCATCACAGTCTAATTATTGTGATAAAAATCTTTCAAGCAAAAAAAAATATTTTACATCCTTTTTGTTTCTTTTTTTGCTTTGACATTCAAGAATTATTTTTATATTTGTTTTGTTCTTAAGATTACCTGCACTAATTTGCCTAGTATATTTATAATAAAACACAAAATAAAAGTATGCCTTTACCTTGACTGTCGACTTTTTAAAAACTTTTTCTTATTTTTGTTTACTTTAATTCTTTGCTATTATGGTCAATTATTTAACAAGTTCAGTTCCGAATTTAATTTTAAAGTGTCAATGGTTTTTACAATATGGATGTCAGAGGTAAAGAATTTAATGTTGCAGAACGAAAAATAATCAATTATCATTTTGGAAAGTGGAAAAAGGTTAAAACTATTGATAGATCATATTCGACTGTCCAGCGCATAATAATTTCAAAGAAACCGGAATTTTAACATCCATAAGTTGTCCTTATGGCAATAGCTAATTCGCGGATAACATCTTCTAAGATTTTGCAAGACGTAAAGCAAGTATTTAAAAATCTACTTGCACCGCAACCACTAAAAAAATTTTGTGCAAAAGCGCATTGAATTTGCTTATAACTAACTAATTATTAATCCTACAGAATTTAAAAGAAGTTATTGCTGCCGCCACTGCCAATAAAAATATAAAAAATTTCGCACATTTATTTTGCGCGATTTAAATTTTTAACAACATCCTAAGTTAGTTGTGTTTTTTCGTTTGGCTTAAGATATACACTGGCTTTACTGTAACTAAAGGCAATTTATGTATAAGTGGTTCTCACACCAAGAAGAAGGTTACACTGTGAAACACCAAAATTATTCAGGGGTTCTCATATACCAATTTTGTTTTGTTGGAGTTCATGGAAAACGAAAATACCTTTGGTTTTTTTAGGTCACTTCGAAAGGTGGTTTTATAACGGTAAATGTAGAGAAAAACGCGTATTCTTATATTTTCCGATTTAAACAGGCATAACTTCTTCGTTTTAAAGCTTTCTATTATTTTTTCAATTTTTAGAAGGTGTGAGTATTATCTTTTAAACAAGATACATATTTTTAAAATCGATGGACAAATAGCTATGTGAAAAAAACGCATTAAAAACAAAAAGTTTTTTTCACCGGGCTCTAGGCTGCTTATGAGATACCAAACAGTATATTCTATTATTATAATGAAAAAGGATAATAAATTAGCTTTCAGAAATGGGTAACAATAAAATCGGTTAAAAAATGGATGACGTATGCAATTTTGTGTGTTTTATTCTTTTGGTTTTTATTTAGAAATTTCTTAAAGTAAATGACTTATGCAATTTTGACGTGCACATTTTTCCTGAAAACCCACCAACCACAACAAGATTTTGCCTAAAAACAAATTCTAATTATCCCATTAATGTCCATTGTACCTGTTTGAGTACAGAAAGTACAGTTTAAAAAAGAGTATTTCATACATTAAAAATAGCATACTAATTAAGCCATTTTGCCTGTTTAGGCCCGACTTAAAAAACACACCCCTTTATGAAAAATATTTTAGTCGTCCCTTAGAACAGGGCAAATGGTATATACCATCGATTTGTTGTTCGTCTGGTTACGCAACACTAAGATCCTCGAAAAATTGTCCAGATGGCTCTTTTGTATTGCCATTTCTCGAACCGGTAAACTGGCTTCCACTACGTGTGCATAGACCAAATAATTGCTATTTCTGTTTAACGAAAACAAGAGGATATTATTTAAAAATAAGTCAACATATGAAATACGCCAATGCTGATAGTGTAATTAAGACTGTATCGCGTCAGAAAAACGACGTTGTTCTAGAAAGAATATCACCAGATTTATCTGAGTTAAAGTCATCTCCAAGCCATGTTGTAAGCCCCCAATCAGAACATGCTGCTTCCGAAAGGGAATTTAAAAGCAAACACTTTATGTCCCAAGGCGAATTCCATGATCTAGTTCGGGAATTAGAATTGTCGAAAAGACAAACCAAACTTTTAGGTTGAAGACTTAAACAGTGGAACTATTTGCAAGAAAATGTTAACATTACATTTCGCAGGACCGAGGAAACCAGTTTGTTTGGATCCCTATTCAACGAAAGCAATGAAGCCAGTGATTTGGCTTATTGCAATGATGTGAATAAATTGTTTGAACAACTTGGATATAGTCATGTTCCTCAAGATTGGAGATTAATAATTGATGGTTCAACAAAAAGTAATATAAGTACTTTTTTTATAGTTCCTTTTATTTTACTTATATATGTTTATCTTCTATTTCAAGGTTTAGAGGAAGTGCTTTTGAATAACGATGGATCGCTTCCTACAGTACCGTTGGCTTACGCTACAAACATCAAAGAAACGTATGATTGTGTGTCTCTAATACTAAATGTCATAGGTTATACTACGCACAAGTGGCTAATTGTGGCTGATTTGAAAGTACTAACAATTTTGAATGGATTGCAAGGTAGTAACACAAAGTGTCCCTGCTATCTTTGTGAATGGGACAGCCGAGATTCTTCTAAGCATTATATACATAGAGACTGGAAACCACGAACAACAGCTATTATTGGTGAAAAAAATAGTATAAATATCCCGTTAGTAAATCCAACAGACATTATTTTACCTCCGTTGCACATAAAGTTGGGCTTAATAAAGCAATTCGTGAAAGCCCTTGATAAAAATGGACCTGCATTCAAATACCTTGGATAGATTTTTCCCCGAATTACGAGCGGAAAATTAAAAGAAGGTAAAGAATATGATATGAACGCATGTGTAATAAAAACTAATTTGTGTGTAATCAACAGGTATCTTTATTGGCCCCCAAATACGAATATAAGTAAAAGATGACAATTTCATACAACAAATGAATCTTGAAGAAAAAAATGCATGGAATGGTTTTGTCTCAGTGTGCGAAAATTTTCTTTAAAACACAAAAAGTGAAAATTACACTATGATACAAATGTTAAAAAAAATATATATTCAGGGGTTCTCATACACCAATTCTGTTTTGTTTGAGTCCGTGGAAAACGAAAATAGGTTTGGCTTTTTTAAGTCACTTCGAAAAGTGATTTTATAACGGTAAATGTGAGAAAAACGCGTTTTCTTAGATTTTCTGTTTTAAATGGGCATAACTTCTTTTTTTTAACAACGCATTTGTATTATTTTTTCAATTTTTAGAAGGTGCAAATATTCTCTTTCAAACAGCATATACCTTTTTAAAATTAGGTAAGAAATGGCTAAGTAACAGTGCACAGTGGGGCAGAATCAAAATATTTTGGAAATAATTCAGCCATTTGAAAACGGCTAGGCCGATTGATTCAAAATTTGGCACGAGCATAGTAGAGGAGTGCCTGAGCTTAAGTTTTGAAGGTGGTTACCCTCCACTTTCCAGGGATGGCGCTATGTGGTCTCAAAGTTGGACACCTCGCTTCTGAAAATTTTTCTAACGCTTGGCATTTCTTAAATTTTTTTCTGATTTTTAAATATTTTACATGGTCTTAAAGCTCTCGTAAATACCTACAAAACGGTACTTTAAACTGCATGTTTAGATTTAAAAATGATCGAGTTATATGCATTTTAAAAATAAAATTTTTGATTTTTTCCATACCCTGGTCCAGTTTTTTCGAAATATTGGGTACAATTTGCAGCAAATTTGTTTGAGTTTTTTACCGTAGATAGCAAACAAAATTTAAGATTTTCTGAAAAAAATTTGAAAGTAATATCTTTTCTGGCTTAAAAATTATACGATTTTCAATTTAAAAAATCCAAAATTATTGCATTTTTGTGTATTTTAGCCTAAAATGGGACACTAATCTAATTTTTTAGATAGAAAAAAATTTTCTTAAGAAATATATAAAAATTTTTTATTTTTATTAAAGATAACTATATGTGCGTACGTTTAAACCAAATTTCGTATAAAACTGATCATTCTTGTAGAAGATGTAAGTCTTTCAACTTGACCTATTTTACATCGAAATTTTGACTTTACCCCATATTTTCTAAAATCCCAAAGCTGGGATCGGAAAAAGAAGAATACTATAAAAAAGCTATATATACTCCAAATTGTTTCAAAAAGTATTTCGTGAGCCCTAGTCCATATGTGGACTTTATGGGCAAAAGAGTAAAAAATTCCAATTTTGGGATTTTTCGTCTTTATTTTGGGAATTATGGGATTTCCTTTACCTTAATGTTGCAGTTTTTTTTACCGTTTGATTTTAGTTAACAAACTACATATGCACAGAAAATTTCATCTGATTTGCTTAATTAATAAAAGTTTTATAGCATATGTAATATTTTTACTTTTCTCAAATTGGACCGTTTTTACCTTAATTTTTCGAAATTTTCGGAGCTCAGCAACGAATATTAAAATTTTGTTCAATTTTTTTATTTTTTTTATGCATGTGAATAAAGATGACGCAATTTCCTATTAAATAAAAAAAGATTCACCTCAATATCATTCTTACGTGCAAAACTATGCGTTCTTAAATATGAGTGTTTCAATATGTATCTCACTTTTATACATTTATGTTACGGAAGTAAAAATTTTCATGCCTGTGTAAAAAATGGTGTAAAAAAAACGATTATACTTGAAAAAAAGGGTTAAAAATGTAAGGGTTAAAAACAATGGTGCAGGTGTTCATTTTAGGATGACCTATGACTAATTATGTCTTACCTAAGTGCCTTTTTTGATTTTTAGCTAGCTGCTTTGCTTCTTTAGGTACCCAACTGTTCGATGACCTGAACACGCATATAAATATTTGCATAAATACAATAGATATCATATTTAAAAAAAACATCATGCCGATCACATTGAAGTTTGAGACATTGTATTCTTTTTTGTGGACTGATGCTACAAAAGGACTTGATAGAATTAAGGCCATGAAAAAATTTATTAAGGCTACATACAACTGCAGAGTTGATGTCATTGATACTGCAAAACTGGAAACATTTTTTAAATTATTTGATCAAAAAATGAAATCAGTTCGCGGAAACAAAAATAAGTTTAAAGTAAAGTATCTTACTTGGATGGATACTGTTGCGAAATTCTCAACCTACATCGCATTATGTGGAGCTCCCTGCAAATCTTATGATGACTTATGTTCGAAGTCTAAGAAAAAAAGGTTAACCGAAAAACTTTCTTCAGTTTCAAAAGATGAAGTTTGCGATACGTTCAAAGAATTGCTAAAAAAAGAAAATCAGCCTTCCGAGGCAGTGCACAACGCCAATATTCTTCCCAGCGCATCTCCAAAACGGTTGAAACGAATTGTTAACAGCATACCTACTCCGACATCGCAGTCAAATTTTACGGAGAAAGAAGCTATTGCTCTGATGTTGGAAATGAAAATAAGCCGAAATAAGTACCAAATTTTGAGAAAAGCTTTACTTGAGAAAGGACATGCAATATTACCATCATATAAGTCTATTCAAGAAAAAAAGAAAGCGATTATGCCATCTCCAATAACAGTTGATGAAACGAAAGCTTCTATTGGACTATCTTCTTTGCTAGAAAATACGGCGTCACGGATTATTTCAGATTTTTCTACTGACCAACTAGAAAAGGTTAAAAACTGCGATGTAGTACTAATGTGTAAGTGGGGATGTGATGGAATATCAGCCCTTCCTGAGTACAAACAAAAACATACAATAGATTTGAAGAGCATATTCATGGCATCCTTAGTACCACTAAGAATTCGTTCATACTCACTGGTTGCATCTTCATCAGTACGTGCAAACACTTTTGAAGATATATGGAAAAACACAACCCCAGGATCCAAAAATTTTTGTAGGCCTATTTGTTTTGAGTATGTAAAGGAATCAAATACTACGACAAAAAAATTAGTCGAGCATATCAAAGACGAAATAAGATCATTGGAACCAATATCAATAAAAATAAAAGAATACTGTGCTAACATATCCTTTCAACTTAGTTTAACAATTATTGATGGAAAAGTTAGTAACGCTATAACTAACACATCTTCTTATTGGAAATGTTCCATATGTGATCAGAAGAAGTCAGAATTCTCAGATAAAAAAAAACCAACGTAGTCAACGAAGAAGTTCTATCTTTCGGAATATCCGCCCTTCATGCTAAAATAAGATTTTTGGAGCATTTTCTGCATATTGCATACGACTTAAAATACAGAAGTACGACAGAAAATTTAATAACAAAAAAAAAAAAAAAAAAACAAAAAACAATGATGAACTAAAAGCTCTAAGAGCTTCTGAGAAAAGTAGATTCCAAGAAGAGTTTAGAGTACAAACGGGGTTAATAATTGATAAGCCTCTTCGTAGTGGAGGAAACACTAACGACGGAAATACTGCAAGAAAATTTTTTGGGGATTTTGAAACTACTTCAAACATAACTGGAATTGACAAAGAGTTGCTTAGAATGGTTAACGTAGTTTTAATGGCAATTAATAGCAAAACTCAAATTAATTCTTTTCGCTTTGGAGAATATACAGCAAAAATATCTCAGCTACTCGTTTTCCTATATCCACGGAGGGATATGACGCCCACAGTACATAAAATATTATGTCATGGTAAAACAATTATAGAATCGAATATTCTTTCTCTTGGGGAATTAACAGAAGAAGCCCAAGAAGCAAGAAACTGCGATTTCAAGTACATTCAGTCACAAAACGAAGACATTTTCTATAGCCTATTGTTATCTTCTGATCCTGTACTCTCATCAATGAGAAAACGTTGGATTAATTATGAGGCTTCTTCACCTTCTAACAAAACAGAATTAAAGGATTTACTTTATCTTTTAGACATGCATAATGATATGACAGATTATTTTATAGAAAATAAATAATAATTTTAAGGAAATAAAAAATACTTTTAACGACTTTGCGTAAATAAAAATGAACAGAAAATTTTATTTTTTATCTGATGTTTTTTATAATGATTATTAATTTAAGATATGCCTCTTGGTTATCCTCTATTCAGGTATAATTGTTTTTTACACAATTTTTTTCACAGGCATGAAAATTTTTACTTCCGTAACATAAATGTATAAAAGTGAGATACATATTGAAACACTCATATTTAAGAACGCATAGTTTTGCACGTAAGAATGATATTGAGGTTAATCTTTTTTTATTTAATAGGAAATTGCGTCATCTTTATTCACATGCATAAAAAAAATAAAAAAATGGAACAAAATTTTAATATTCGTTGCTGAGCTCCGAAAATTTCGAAAAATTATGGTGAAAACGGTCCAATTTGAGAAAAGTAAAAATATTAAATATGCTATAAAACTTTTATTAATTAAGCAAATCAGATAAAATTTTCTGTGCATATGTAGTTTGTTAACTAAAATCAAACGGTAAAAAAAACTGCAACATTAAGGTAAAGGAAATCCCATAATTCCCAAAATAAAGACGAAAATTCCCAAAATTGGAATTTTTTACTCTTTTGCCCATAAAGTCCACATATGGACTAGGGCTCACGAAATACTTTTTGAAACAATTTGGAGTATATATAGCTTTTTTATAGTATTCTTCTTTTTCCGATCCCAGCTTTGGGATTTTAGAAAATATGGGGTAAAGTCAAAATTTCGATGTAAAATAGGTCAAGTTGAAAGACTTACATCTTCTACAAGAATGATCAGTTTTATACGAAATTTGGTTTAAACGTACGCACATATAGTTATCTTTAATAAAAATAAAAAATTTTTATATATTCCTTAAGAAAATTTTTTTCTATCTAAAAAATTAGATTAGTGTTCCATTTTAGGCTAAAATACACAAAAATGCAATAATTTTGGATTTTTTAAATTGAAAATCGTATAATTTTTAAGCCAGAAAAGATATTACTTTCAAATTTTTTTCAGAAAATCTTAAAGTTTGCTATCTACGGTAAAAAACTCAAACAAATTTGCTGCAAATTGTACCCAATATTTCGAAAAAACTGGACAAGGGTTTGGAAAAAATCAAAAATTTTAATTTTAAAATGCATATAACTCGATCATTTTTAAATCTAAACATGCAGTTTAAAGCACCGTTTTGTAGGTATTTACGAGAGCTTTAAGACCATGTCAAATATTTAAAAATCAGACAAAAATTGAAGAAATGCCAAGCGTTAGAAAAATTTTCAGGAGCGAGGTGTCCAACTTTGAGACCACATAGCGCCATTCCTGGAAAGTGGAGGGTAACCACCTTCAAAACTTAAGCTCAAGTACTCCTCTACTATGCTCGTGCCAAATTTTGAATCAATCGGCCTAGCCGTTTTCAAATGGCTGAATTATTTCCAAAATATTTTGATTCTGCCCCACTGTGCAGTGGTTGAATATAAAAAAAAAACACATCAAAAAACAAAAAAGTTTTTTCACCGGGTTCTAGGCTGCTTACGAGATACCAAACAATATATTTATTAATTACTATGAGAATGAAAAATTAATTAGCTTTCAGAAATGGGTAATAACAATAAAATCGGTTAAAAATGGATGACTTATGCAATTTTTTGTATTTTAACTTTTGGGTTTTTTTTATTTTAAAATAACATGTATTTCTTTGCTTTTTATAAACTTCGCTGTCAGTATCACGCTTTTAAGACCACGCTTTTAAGGCACTATTTACATGCTCATTTGAAAAGATTTCCATTAAATTTAGGACGGATGAGTGATGAGCAAGGTGAAGGATTTCACCAGGAAATATCTAAAATTAAACAGCGTTATATAGGAAAGAAATTAAATCAGCATGCTTTCTAACTACTGCAAAGAAATACATGTTATTTTTAAATAAAAAACCCAAAAGTTAAAACACAAAAAATTGCATAAGTCATTCATCTTATACCCGATTTTATTGTTATTACCCATTTCTGAAAGCTAATTAATTATCCTTTACCATCATAATAATAGAATACACTGTTTGGTATCTCATAAGCTGCCTAGAGCCCGGTGAAAAAAACTTTTTGTTTTTTAATGGGTTTTTTTCATATTTCAACCACTGTAACTTAGCCATTTGTCAATCTATTTTAAAAATATATATCTTGTTTAAAAGATAATACTCACATCTTCTAAGGTATTTTCGTTTTCCATGGACTCCAACAAAACAAAATTGGTATATGAGAACCCCTGAATAATTTTGGTGTTTCACAGTGTTATGAACAGATAGTAAATAATATGCTTCTGCCTATCATGCAATGGGTTGCAAAATGTCAATAAAACTACACTCTACATGCACATTTGAAAAGATTTCAATTAAATTTAGGACGGATAAGTGATGAGCAAGGTGAAAGATTTCACCAGGAAATATCTAAAATTGAACAGCGTTATACAGGAAAAAATAAAATCAACATGCTTTCTATCTACTACTGGTCTTAAAAGCGTGATACTAACAGCGAAGTTTATAAAAATCAAAGAAATACATGTTATTTTAAAATAAAAAAACCCAAAAGTTAAAATACAAAAAATTGCATAAGTCATCCATTTTTAACTGATTTTATTGTTATTACCCATTTCTGAAAGCTAATTAATTTTTCATTCTCATAGTAATAAATAAATATATTGTTTGGTATCTCGTAAGCAGCCTAGAACCCGGTGAAAAAACTTTTTTGTTTTTTGATGTGTTTTTTTTTTTATATTTCAACCACTGTTACTTAGCCATTTCTTACCTAATTTTAAAAAGGTATATGCTGTTTGAAAGAGAATATTTGCACCTTCTAAAAATTGAAAAAATAATACAAATGCGTTGTTATGTCCATTTAAAACAGAAAATCTAAGAAAACGCGTTTTTCTCCACATTTACCGTTGTAAAATCACTTTTCGAAGTGACTTAAAAAAACCAAACCTATATTCGTTTTCCACGGACTCCAACACAACAGAATTGGTGTATGAAAACCCCTGAATATATATTTTTTAACATTTGTATCATACACATATATTGTTAATTTAAATTTGTTTCTATAGGAATTTTAATACTCGTATTATAGATTCAAATCAAGTGACCTGAATTTTTATTTAATATTGAATTTATGTATTTAAAATCCAGCAGCGAAGATTCTTATAAGAGACAGTCTAATTGTGTAAAGGAAGCCAAGAACTGCACTTGAAAAACAAAACCTTGCTAGCACAGTCAATCACGGTGTTGGTGGAGTTATGGTTATGCGTATTTTGTTTTAGAATAAATTTTTATTCTGAGAGGTCTTAGTAAGAAACTAATTTTTACAAATAACACTTACCACACATTTTCCTATATGGTGAACAATACATGATATATGTGCAGTTGCTCCTATTTGTGTTGCAATGACAGATGCATTTTCTGTTCCAAAATAAATTGGTTTTTCGGTGTTTAGTATCTCACTTGAGTTATTCGTATTCGAGTTGTTTTCGAATGTGTGTACTAAATTTATTACTTGATGTTTTCCATGACTTCTAGTTAACCGTTTCACGAATTGCTCTGTGGCATTAGATACAAAGTCATCATTTAAATATTTTTTACTTCCTTGAGAGGTTCGTTTAGTATAATTAAAAAAACTGTTATTTTTAAAAATGCTTTCAAATTGTAGGAAAGTCTCTGTATTATATCTTCGGTTTTCAAACGACGATATCTGTTTTATCAATGAACTAGCTAAATTATCTTGAGCACTATGTGACGAAAGTATTTTTGATTTAATGCTCCTCAAAAACTTGCCATTTTGGTAAGAATAATCAATCCCCGCTGATGAAGTTAGACCTTAAAATTAAAAATGAATATTTAAAAATCGTATATGAATTTAAGATTTATTATTGTTTTTTTTTTATACCCTTCACCAAAAAAAAAAAAAAAACAAAACAAAGGTATATTTAGAAAATATTTCATTTGATGCTAATGAAGTTACATAAATAAATAAAACTAGTATACCTCCAAGGAATACTAGAAATAAGATATATGAAAATCAGAATCTTTTAGTTATTAATCCTGATGTTAAAGAAATTAGTGTTGTTTGAATTAATAAAGTTAATCCTATTGCTAAAGGATGTTTTATATTTATAAATACAAAATTAAAAATGATTATAATAGATATTAAAATTCATTGAATAATATCAAGAGATAGTTTAATTAAAAATATTAATTTTGGAGATTAATGATAAAGAAATTCTTTTCTCTTGAAGTTTTAAAAGATTATTCTTATTTTTGATTTACAAGACCAATGTTTTTATGTTGTACCTAAAAAGTGCTTTTTACTATTGAAAACTTTAAAACTCAATTATCTCGTAAACTAAAGGTCCTAGAGCCTTAAAACCTATTTTTTCTGATCACATTTTTAATGTATTTTATGCATTTTATATTATAGAAAAATAAAAAATTAAAAAAAAATTTTTTTTGTACCTAAAAAATGATTCTTACTATTGAAAACTTTAAAACTCAAATATCTCGTAAACTAGAGGTCCCAGAGCCTTTAAACCGATTTTTTCTGATCACATTTTTAATGTATTTTATGCATTTTATTTTATAGAAAAAGAAAAAATTAAAAAAAAAAATTTTGTACCTAAAAAGTGCTTTTTACTATTGAAAACTTTAAAACTCAAATATCTCGTAAACTAGAGGTCCCAGAACCTTTACACCGATTTTTTCTGATCACATTTTTAATGTTTTTTATGCATTTTATATTATAGAAAAAGAAAAAATTAAAAAAAAAATGTTTGTACCTAAAAAGTGCTTTTTACTATTGAAAACTTTAAACTCAAATATCTCGTAAACTAGAGGTCCTAGAGCCTTAAAACCGATTTTTTATGATCACAATTTTAATGTATTTTATGCATTTTATATTATAGAAAAAGAAAAAATTAAAAAAAAAATTTTCTTGTACCTAAAAAGTTTTTTTACTATTGAAAACTTTAAAACTCAATTATCTCGTAAACTAGAGGTCCTAGGGCCTTAAAACCGATTTTTTCTGATCACATTTTTATTGTATTTTATGCATTTTATATTATAGAAAAAGAAAAAATTAAAAAAAAAATTTTTTTGTACCTAAAAAGTGATTCTTACTATTGAAAACTTTAAAACTCAAATATCTCGTAAACTAGAGGTCCCAGAGCCTTTAAACCGATTTTTTCTGATCACATTTTTAATGTATTTTATGCATTTTATATTATATATGTGGGTGTTCTTTTCATTCCTATTATTTTCCACCATTCTGTTAGCCATTCTAGTATCTGTTCAGGTATATATATATATATATATATATATATATATATATATATATATATATATATATATATATATATATATATATATATATATATATATATTCTTTTTGGCGAGTATATTAGAGAAGCAGTGATTTTTATTAGTAACTAAAAAAGAAATAAAGACAATATAACGTTGAAAAATATTTTAAGGACAATCCCTATAGCCATCGCAGGTTACAAAGTAGGAAAAAGTAATGGTGACAGTAAACAGAATAATAGGAAACTCGTAGAGACTATAAATTCATACCCACCAATTACGAAATGAAGTCAGAGATGACAAATTTGATAATTTTGAGGTCATAATGATAGTGTTGTTGGTTTTGTTTATGGTTGGTTTTGTTGCCAGACTAATATATACAATCTTCAATAGAAGACAAATATAATTAATAATGCAATTGGAAAATATAAAACCACTGGAAGAGGAATTTAGCAAATCTTTTAAGTGTATAACTCAAAAAAGGACAATAACGAAAGAGACATTACATAAACATGTTAACATATTTATAGGTACGTTCAACACTATCAGGGCTCAGCTACATAGACACTACAATATATACACGGCAGCCCACAGAGAAAAAGCCGACGAAATATTCCTAAAATTAAGGGATAAATTAATAAAAATAATAAATACAACATAAGCATTAAAGTTCCCTTAAATTTGAGTAGCGAAGCCAACAAAGATATAACAGAAACGGAAGATAGTGAACAGGAAGAAACAGATGGTTAGACAGAAAAAGAAAAAAATAAATTGCATGCGACAGAGAAGCCCAAATAGAAGCAAAAATGGATGTTTCCAAATTTATTGACTTAACTTCAAAAATTTTGCCAGAATTCGATGGAAGATTTGAAAGTCTTCAGAAATTTCTGGATGCACTGATACTTCTAAATAGTGTAAAGGAAACTCACGAACAATTAGCGGTGTAACTAATACACACTAAAGTTAGTGGAAATACACGGACACAAATAAACGGCCTCAACACTATTGTTGAGATCATAAATAAACTTAAGGCAAGTATAAGGGGTGAGTTACCTGAAATTTTACTTCAAAATTAATGCTTACACGCCAATTGGGTACGACCAACACGGTTTACGCCCAAGAAATTGAAAACTTATATAAATCCTTAAATACGGCTTATTCTGCTGACGGTCTGTCCGAAGAATCCGCAAGCAAATATGCGTTGCAAGCTGCAGTTAAGTCGGTAGTTAAAAATGTAAATTCAGACAGAACTAAACATATCATAGAAGCGGGTACATTTACGAATGTAGAGCAGGTAGTAACCAAATTACTCAGCTCACAGCCTGAACAAAATCCAGCAAATTTATTGCACTTTTCCCCACACCAAAGCCAGGGATATTGCAACCGATTCCCAAACCGGTATGGAGGCAACAAATATCCTTACAATAGAGGTAGTCATATTTACCTGCACTATGCAAATAACCGTGCCGATAATAATCGCACACGTAACAATAATAACCATTACCGCGGCAATAACAATTACAATAATAGCCGTAATTACGCTCATAACTACAACACACGCAATAATAACAGACGTCCAACTTCTTCTTCATAATTAATAGTGACGAACAGGGAAACGACAACGACCCCAGCAACACCCATCTGGGGGAAAACTAAATTACAATAGTAATAAAGACAATAGCATTATATTCGCAGTTCTAAATAATGGTAAAATTTATCACCTAAACCTATCAAGCTATTACTCAATTAAAAGCACATTCAGCAATGATATCAATACATTTTTAATAGACACTGGTGTAAGCGTATCAGTGATAAAACATGGTTGCATCAGAATACAAGACTTAGATACTCCATATAAATGCAAACTTATGGGGATAGGCGATAATCCTGTCTATACAAAAGGAAAAATTATAGGCCATTATATTAAAGAAGATGCTCTCATCAAACATGATTTACTTATCGTTGATGACAACTTCCCAATACCCACTGATGCAATCCTGCGACTTGAATTTATTACAAAATTCAATTGCATCCTTGATTTTTGGAGGAGTAGACAATTGCTGGTCCGAAGACCGGATGACCATCCAAATGAAATAATCTTCGATATGAGGAATCAACCTTCTTCAGAGTATCTCTTATTAATACCGGCACGAAGTGAGGTGATTAGAAGATTAAATGTGGGGGCAAAGGATAATTATGTGTTTATTCCCAACCAGGAAATCGCTCCTGGAATATTTATTGGTAACACTATTACCTCCAATAAATCACCTTATGCACGTGCTAATAATACTACAGATAGGAATGCATCTATTTCTAACAGAAAGATCACAACAGAAAATTTGAAAAAATACAACTTAGTGCAAAACCCAGTAAGCCCAAATATGAACAGTGAAACAAGAAAAAGGAGAGTTTTGGAAAAATTAAAAGCAAAATTCCCCACTTTTGCACATGAGAATCTAACCAATCTGCGTTCAGAATACAGAGATGTTTTCGGTCTGTAATCTAAAAAAATTTCATGCAATAATTTTTATGAACAGAAACTTAGGTTAAAGTATGATACACTAGTATACATAAAGAATAATAGAATCCCGGAAAACCTAAAAGTCGGAGATAAATAGCCAAGAGCAAAAACTTATCAATGATGATATAGTAGAACCCTCGACGTCGGAATTTAACAGTCCGATATTGCTTGTTCCGATAAAACCTCTTCCAAATAGTACCGAAAAAAGATGGCGACTCGTCATTGAGTACAGGCAGGTTAACAAGAAACTGATAGCTGACAAATTCCCTCTTCCCAGAATTGACGATTTTTTAGATTAACTGGGAAGGGCCAAGTATTTTTCTTGTCTTGACCTATAGTAGGGTTTTCATCAAATAGGGTTGGAAAATAACTTTAGAGATATTACATCTTTCTCAACTAACACTGGTTCTTTCAGATTTAAGAGATTACCATACGGGTTTAAAATTGCACCTAATTCCTTTCAACGTATGATGTCATTGACCTTTGCTGGGCTAAAACCATCTCAAGCATTTCTATATATGGACGACCTGGTTGTCCTTGGATGCTCAGAAAATCATATGCTTAAGAACCTTAAGGAAATTTTTGATATATGCAGAAAATTCAATTTAAAGCTACATCCTGACAAGTGTATATTTTTCAAACATCAGGCGACCTTTTTGCGTCACAAGTGTACTGACAAGGGCATTTTCTCGGATGATGAAAAATTTGAAACAAGAAAAAATTACCCTACACCCAGAAACGCCGATGAGGCAAGAAAATTTATTGCCTTCTGTAACTAATACCGAAGATTCATACAGAACTTTGCGGAACACGCAATTCATCTCACAAGATTAACAAGGAAAAATACCCATTTTATTTGGTCAGAAGAAAGTGAAAATGCATTTCAATATCTCAAGAATTCTCTACAATCGCCACAAATACTGCAATATCCAAACTATCAAAAGCAACTTTGAATAATAACAGATGCAAGCAAAAACGCCTGCGGAGCTATCCTTAGCCAAGACAACAATGGTATTCAATTACCCGTCGCCTTCGCCTCCAGAGATTTTACGAAAGGTGAGTCTAACAAATCAGTGATTGAACAGGGCCGCAAATTTCTTTCGGCCTTATGTCAATGGAAGAAAATTCCCAGTAAGAAGTGACAATAGACCATTGGTATACGTATTGTTAATGAACAATCCCTCATCTAAACTCACGCGAATGAGATTGGACCTCCAGGCATATGATATCTCTATAGAATATATACAGGGAAAACAAAACTGCGGAGCAGATGCTCTATCACGTATGAACTTTAGTGACATTAAAAATATGGGTGAAAACATTAATATATTTAAAGTCACTACACGATTACAAAATAAAAACAAAACTAATAATAATACTACTACTAATATGAATGATATAGATACAAATAATACCACTAAACCATGTGCATATGAAACTATTAACCAAAATGAAGTGAGAAAACTAGTATGTTTAAAGTTTACAACAAAATTAGATGCATTTAGGTGTTCACTAATAAAAGGTAAACGTTTTTAACAAAAATCGCGATGGATGACCTTATTGTTAATGAAAGGATTGATCTAGATCAATTTCTGCCAAGGCTCGAAAAGATAGCTAATAATAAAGGCATTCAAAAGTTGCAACTTTCGCTAGGAGATATAATATTTAAAAATACTCGAGTAAATGGATTCAAGGAGATTGCGAGCAATAAACTACAACAATTAGATATAGCACTAACGCCAAAAGTAAGTGTAATAACAAATGAAGCAGAAAAACAGGAAATAATAAAGGTACGCCATGATGATCCACTGCTTGGTGGCCGCCCAGGAATCACTAGATTATTAAAAAAACTAAGAAGAAACTATTACTAAAACAATATGACCACACAGGTAACAAAATACGTTAAAAATTGCGTACACTGTCAGTTAAACAAAATACGTCGTAAATATAGGGAGAATATGGCTATAACACCAACCTCAGCCGAACCTTTCGATATAGTCATTGTAGACACGCTAGGG
Organism: Cistogaster globosa; assembly: GCA_937654795.1. NCBI lineage: Eukaryota > Metazoa > Arthropoda > Insecta > Diptera > Tachinidae > Cistogaster > Cistogaster globosa. The sequence continues at coordinate 46,509,731 of OW569407.1, forward strand.
CCATTTATAAAATCTAATACGTGTAATGAATATGCCATTACCATACTATGTGACCTATCAAAATATCTAATAGCCGTCCCTATACACGATAAACCTGCAAAAACCATAGCAAAGGCGATATTTATGAATCGTATATTAAAATTCGGGCCCATGAGAACTTTGCTTACAGATATGGGCACGGAATATAAAAATCAAGTACTTGCCGAACTTTGCAAATTGATTGGAATAGAGCAACTACACTCTACGGCATATCACCACGAAACCTTAGGTGCGGTTGAGCGGTCTCATAGAACGCTAAACGAGTAATTGAGAACTTACTTATCACCAGACAGAACAGATTAGGACGAATGGGTACCTTTTTTTGAATTCGCTTACAACACAACCCCGTCGTCAGTACATGGTTACTGTCCATTTGAGCTGGTGTTTGGTAAACCACCCACACCACTCAACTTTCTTTTAAAGGGGGTGGTGGACCCAATATACAATATTGAAGCTTATGATAGAAAGGTTAAATATAGACTACAGTTGACACACGAACGAGCCAGAGTTTTAATTGAAAAAACTAAAATAGACAAAAGGAAAGATATGACAAAACGTCATACCCACAAGCCATACAAATAAACGACATGGTTTTGGTGGAGACTTCACCTGGCCATAAATTGGATCAGTTATACATAGGACCTTTTCAGGTTGTAGAAATAAAAGATAAAAATGTAGTAATAAGATTAAAGAATAACAAAACTTCCATTATTCATAATTAACAGAACAGAATTAAATTATATCACAAAAATTAAATATTAATATTCCAATATAAAATTTTACTTTTGGTTAATTGTTATGAAAATTAAAATTTATTACAAAATAATGTACTAAAAGTATTTTTAATTATCTAACTGGCCTATAGTAACCAAAAATTAATAATAATAGTAATAATAATAATAATAATAATAATAATAATAATAATAATAATAATAATAATAATAATAAAAACATATATTTGTGGAAAAAAAACACAATGAGGTAATATAAAAAAATGTGTGTCAATGTACTTCTTATTATTAAAACAAAAAATATCAAGTAACACAAAACAAATAAATGTATTTCAATACACTTTAAATTAACAAACCAAATTCAACGTTGTTATAATTAAACTAAAAAAACACAACGGAGCATTCAATTATTTCGTTGGAAATTGTTAATAATGACCTTGCAGTTGTCTGCATAATAGCAAGATCATTGTTCTGCAAAAGGGAGGTGTTATGTATGCATGAGTATATACACATATCAACATTGAAATAATTCTGTAATTTCTATACGGCTATACTAGAGGTTTTGTAAAGCCTAAATTTTAAACTGGGAATTTTTGTATGGAAGTGAGGAAAAAAATTATTTGTCAAAAAATGTAGTGATTTCATCACAAATTTAGTTTTATTTATGTAGTAATACATAAATTTTTTGGAAATTTAAATCGTTGCCTGCAATGTAAAAAGCTCTAACTAACAAAAAATGTAAGTGATTTTTTTAATTTATTATTTATTTTAAATCTATTTATAATTTATTATTCTAAAAGAGCCTTTACTTCCTGGCTTTTAACACTATGCGTTTTACCATCGTTCGGTACACAATATCTTCGTTCGTGGCAATTCGACTGCATTCTTTGGAGTGTGTAAGGCAATATTTTTTATAGTTTTTGTTAAGAATTTCCTGAGCCTCTTCGCATAGTAAGCCTATAGGAAAACTGCACTTTTCAATTATATCTTTTCCATGAATCATTATTATGTTTAGTGTAGGTGTCATATTGTACCACTTGTACAGTGCAATAACCTTTTTTGCCGTCTCCAGCCAAAAATCACCAAATTTTTTTGGATCTACTGCCTCGGTGATTGTTATAGCCTCGAGAATTATTTTAAACCTCTTGTTTATGTGTTCATATAGACCTGTTATTTCGGAAATCAAAGCAGGATAAGCATAGAATCTTCGTGACGTATTTCCTGAATTTGTCATACCACAGCCTTGCTTAATAGTATCAATCTGTGTTCCAATTTACTCTTTAAGTTAACGCTTTATCGAACATTTTCGAACATCTTTTATCGGACGAGTTTTTGAGTCGACTCTCCCACGTTTAAACTCAATATTATAAGTTACATGCAAAAGACACGCGCATGAAGTGGTGACATACCGATTTGCGGTGCTTGTTCTTTTACGGGCATAACTTGAACTTCTTCGATTTTATTCATCTTGGATCTTGTGGCTTCAGAAATATTCCAAAAGGAAATTCCTTCAGAATAAATGTTAGTTGTCTCTTTCGCGAGTTTTTTGTATTGTACGTTTATTTTGAACCCTTTATTACCTAACCAATGCATTAGATACTCGTATTTTTTTTTTTTTTTTGTAAGTTCAAGCTTTGTAAAAATCCCCAAAGTTTTCAAATGTACAAATTTTGTGGTTGGTATTTGAAATACTAGAAGTAAAATCAATTACTTCTTGAGGAAACAAAACACGTACTTTATCCCTTTTGTATCACTTGGCGCAAAAACAGTACTCTTCAAACAATGTACGTGGCCGAACAAGTGCAGAACTGGTAGAACATTCAGTCTCAGTAAACTTAATTTTAAATGTGCGTTCAAGCCAATTTTCATTTTTTTATTCAAGTCGCGACTTCGCATGATTAGAATCCTGCCATCTTTGTTTGAAGTTAGAGTAAAAGTCATTAAATATTGTATCCAAAATTTCACATGCTCTAGTTTTGTTTAAGCCAACGTGCAACTGTTTCATTAACTATTTAAATTTTGTTCTGTCTTTGTTAAACTTCAGAGGCCTAGAGCATAAAATCCCATATGAAATAGAAAAACTTTTCATTGTCGTTAAACTCTTGGGCCTTAGTTTCAGTTATAATTAAAAAGCCGGAAAAAGGTCGCTTGTAATTTTCGTGTCCGTCGACACATGTTGAATGACAAAAATCGATGAATGAACACCTATAAATACAACGTCTTTTCAATATTTTACTGCCAGGTACTTATGAATGTTCGAATATTTCGAAATGTTCCAAAACATGAGCACTAAAAAATGTGGGTGCAATTTCTGTAAAAAAAAATTAACGGAAAACCCCAAATCATCAAAATAGTGCACTTTATTTTTTTCTTTTAATTTTACACGCAAATTTATCAGTGCCTATTACTTTGCTACTGCAATCATAAAAATCAAACAACCTTTTATTTGTTCCTTTTTAATTATGAGAATCGTAAAAACAAGTCATAAATTTTTTTGTAAAGAATTATGTGCATATCTCGAGCAAATTTTCTAAATTCATACCATTACTTAAGTGTGAATAAAAGCAAAACGCGTTCATCGATTTTTATGATTTATGTCTCATTTTGTTCATAGATTATGCGAATTTACGTGAAAGTAATAGGACTTGACATTTTTTTACGATTTTGATTTTTTTATGAATTAACAAATAAATAAAAAATAATTTTTTAAGCAAATATTATTTCTTTTTTTTTCTTCATACATTTATTCATAACTGCGAAACTGTTGCTTATGTAGTAAAACGTTATATAAACCGATGAAAGTAAATGTAATTCTTGATTTTGCTAAATATGTTTAAGTGAAATCCGATTAGTGGTTCTTGAGTTATGTAAACAAAAGAGCCTTATCAGAATTGAGTCGCGAATCAATCAGCTGAAAAGTGTTGTACTGTGTAGTGAAAAAAATCGAGAGGTAGCACCTGGTGGCACTTGAAATTGATTAAAAAAATAAAAAAAGATATGAGACAATGTATTAGCAGTGATTTCCAACTGAGAGAAAGAATGGCTAAAATTTCAATTTGAAAAAATGGGATTTTTGTTATATGTTCATAAAAATAAACCAACAAAAAAACTTAAGTCTCTGCATAGTTTATTTTTTCAATTTAAGTATACTTTAAATACTTTTGAAAATTTTAGGTTTAAACTAAGTTCGTTCAGTAAAACATACAAGTACTGACTTTGAGACGGCTAGCTGTCAGATCGGTGTAATTCTTTTTGATTTGATTGTATCATTTTGTCCAAAATTTTAAAATATCACTGCATACTGCAAGAAGAGTATGTTGACAATTGACTTTTTTCCGTAAAGTCCCCACTGTTTAAGTTCATATAACGAGTGGCCAAAAATAGAAAAAGCTGTAGAAGGACAATGAAACTGGCACATGGATATTTTTTGTTTGAATCAAGAAAAATATAGGAAAATCAAAATGTTAAGTCCACTTTTACGTCCCCGTATACTTCCCGTACGAAGTGAAATTTAAATTTTGTCCTACGGCATTGTTTTTTTGCACATAGTATTTTAAAATACTCAGTATCATTTGTGTGAAACTTGAAAAATGTCTGCCCACTTTTCATACAACTTGTGTTGAAAACGTGGCATAATTCTTTGATTTTTAATGCATCGACTCAATTTTCACAAAGCAATATCATAATTGTAAAATGGGTTGCTGAAAATATAAACCTGATCCGCCCACTTTATAACCCTTCTCCCATTAAAAAAAAACATGAATAAGTAATTTAAGCATAGTATTTTAACAATTTTTAGCATCATTATCGTTCTCCAATTTTTTTAATTGTAGCTTTGAGCGATAGAACAAATTTTCCACTATTCTGGAAATTGTTGATAGATCTCTTCTAGTTTTAGTTTTGCGAAAATACATCTAATTTTTTTAAAAAGTTGATTTAGTATAAGGTAGTAATTTTTTAACTAAAATGTTGTTCACTATTCAAAAAGTAATAACCGAACTTAACTTCCATTGTTAAACTATTCTTTTTTACGGAATATAATGTAAACAGATGATAGGTTTTGTTAATTGTCGACCTGCGGCTCAACGTTGAAGCCAGTAATAAAGACCCGCAATAGGTATATCCAGTAACTAAAAATTGTCACTAATTGTTACTAGAACGTGTTTATGCACTCGAAAAACTTGCAAGGAGAGAATCCAATAATTAATTACAAGTTTTGGCTAGTAAAATGTTTACTTGCAAGAATTAGTCAAACAGCTGTTTCTGACTTTTGCTTATAAAATAATTCATTTTAAAATTGTTTGATAAACGAAATTTTCATGGCACTGAAGATTATGAAAGAATTTGGCATTTAAAAGAATATAAAATAATATTTTGTTATTTTTCTTTAATTTAGCTATGAAAGTGCACAGCAAAGCAGTGTAAGACAACAGCTATGTGAGCTTTGCAGATTTTTGTGTTATTTTTGGAATAAAAAATTAACAAGCTAATAATAATACATTCAATGCAATGTATTCATTTTCGGTATAGTTTAAAGAAGAGTAGTACAATTATTATGTACTACCAGAGCCCGCGACTTCGTCCGCGTGACATTTCTTATTTTCTTAAAATTTAAATTTAGAAAAATGACTTGTTAAACATTTATTGTAGAGTTTTGTAAACAGTGTTTAAAATTTTCCATCTATAAAAACAAATTGTGCTGATAGCTGTTCTAGTACCATATACCGGTAAAATTGGGTGCTTTCACATTTGAACCTCTACGTTCTCTGCGAAATAACTTATTTTTACCAAAAAAAAAGTATTCTATATTTGAATCAAGGTTCTAAGGGACCTCCTCACCAAATTTTATTCAAAGATAAGAAACAGTATTTACGTGCTTACAACACAGAAAAACAGATGGACGAACAAAAAAAAAAATTCCAAAAAAAAAATATATATATGTATATTGTATTCCATATCGACTACTATCTACACCAATATCAAAATTAAAAAAAATATTTCATACAAAGATATAACTCCGTTACTGTTTTATGATGTATAATTATATATAAGTTATATACATCTATGAAGTTAAAATTATTGTGAATATAAACATTTTTACATCTAAATCACATTAACGATGATTATTAGTACTAACTGCAAAAAAGCGCTTAAAAATCATAAACGATTTAAAATTACATAATGATTAAAAAATGTAAAACCATTTATGTACATATTTTTGCTATTTGGTTACTTGAAGTAATCATTTTTAATTTTTTTGTGTGGTAACTTTGATGGATTTTAGTGGTCTTTATTTTATAAATTCTTGCACTCTAGTACATTTTTAATGGTACTACTTAATTTTCATATCGTACAATTTTTAAGCCTTACATATCATTCCCGAAGCCGCGACATGTTTTTTTTTTTTTTTTTGCTAGTTTACTATTTTACATTTGTGCACTTATATTAAATTTCTTTGATTGATTAAATTGAAATTTAGTTATCTTTTTGAATTTAAGAATAAAACAAAAAATTTACCTACTTATTTATGATATATATCTAAAGCCTTGTGCATGACAAAAAGTTAGCATGAGGTTGACATAACTCGTGAAACTAAAAATAGTCCTAGAATGTAGTTTTGGATCACAATAACTATCTTCAACCCTGCTCAATTTCTGCATTCATGCCAAACACATTCTAAGTTTTTGTTATGCATACGGCTGCTAGTTTTTCAAAAATAGTTCAGCCTTTTATTAGCATGTTTTTCTTTTTGTTTATAGTTTTAATTTTTTTGACTTCTCATCAAAGAAAGTTACCTTTACTCTATCGGTTTTTTATAACATATGGACCATGTGTTTAAATTTGTTATTTTATAATAAGCATGAAATCAACAATGCTGAAGCTGCTGCGTTTAGTTGAAATATCATCAAATTTTTTGTTTTGTTTTGTTTAAATTTAAATTACCCAAAAAAAAGAGTAAAAAGGGGAAGCTCTTAAAAATTTTATTAAAAAAGAAAGAACAAACACTTAAAATAACTTACAAATTAATAACTTTAAACTATTAAAACAAAAAAAGGAAGAAAAAAAGAAAAAAGTGAAAGAAACAAATTTATATTAAACAAAAATACACAAATATGAATTAAAAATTAACATTCACAATATTCAAAGAACGCAGCCTTCTGTGATAAAAAAAAGGTATGCATCGCCTTAAAGAACCCCTGCACCCTTCAGAGTTAACAGATCAACCGCAGACAGATACCTTGAGGTCCGAACAGCTTCCAGTTCCCGTCCAATAGTCAAATACGGTATATATACTCAACAATTTGGATAAATATAAGTAGTTTCGCCTTCCCTTAAACATTACGGCTACGGTTTTCACAATGTTCAAAGTAAGACCCCATTTTGTAAAATAGTCCATCAGTACTGTTCATTAATATTCCTTGCTCTAGCAGCTGATGAGGCAATCGGAATATCATCGGCATATATAAGTAAAAGATCCTCCCGTGGTGGTTTTGGTATGTCGGAAATACAGATTTTATATAGCACAATAATAAGTCCTGTGGCACTCCAGCAGAAATCGAACCCTCGTCGCCAAACTTTGTATTCAGAACTGAAGAATTGCTTTGTAAAAAGCTGGCCTCCTTCCAGTAACTCGAAAATTTCCTCTATGCGCAGTAAGGTGCAGTTTAGACCGTTTGAGTATTTATTGACAATGACTTCGTAGTCAGCACATATCCCTAAATCGCCATTTGGAACTGGAAGAAGAGGCATGCACCAGTCAGAAATATCAACGATTTCTAATATATACATATTATAATATCATGCAATTTCGTTTCCATTTATTCATCCCATGCAAGTAGGAGCGATCACGGTTTGCAGATAGCTGGATTTGAATTCTCTGTTAAAGGAATAGATACTTCACTCTGCCGAAATTTGCCTAGTTCATTACTAAGAACATTTGAATATTTTTGTTTTAATTGTGTGCCAATTTTATCACAATTGCCTTCATTAATTACTGAAATGACTTGCAATAATTCAAGGCCAAAAGCGCGTAGAAAAGTTCAACCAAGTAGGGGTGGATTGTTTGAATTTGCAACAACAACTTTTAATTTCTTTGTAGTCCCTAAATATGAAACTAAAGTGTGGTACTTAGCCAATATACTTATTTTGTTACCGCAGTAATTAACATAAGGTGTGGTACATTTCAACAAATTTGCGCGTTTTTAGTTTTTGAAAAATGAATTAGCAACGATGAAGCATGACGCGCCAGTGTCACATGTTACGTCAACCTTTGTCCCATCAATAACCCTCTCACACATAATACCCTTCGTATTAAGTGTGTTTAGACTGCGTGTACAAGTCATATGTAATGTCAAAACTGCTATTCATATGTAATTTCGTGTGTATGTCAAAATCATTATTTAACATACGGTTTATAATTTGCAACTTCAAACTTGCATATGCTACGTACATATGACATAACTTCTTGTTGTTGAAAAGAAAATTTAAATATTTAAAACAGTTGTTTTTTTAAGTTTTCTAAGGAAAAAGTAAAAAAAAAATATATGACATATTTTCAAAAATGTTAAGGTTGTGTTATGAGCATAATTGCAATAGGAACAGCAAATAAAAATAAAAAACGGCAAGACAGAAAAAGGTTACAAAGGAGACGTTCTTTGTGGAGTAAAAAGTGGTTGCTTCATAGAGATAGTGGACTTGGTTTTACGTCAATGACTATGGACTGTCTTTCCTTAATAAAATTGTTTTAATAAGTATTAGAGGTCTGCACCTAGGTACTTAGCTGTGTTCATTTAAAAGAAAACGAATTCAAAACTACAAGTTCTTAGTTACTTGGCGTAGTTCCAATAAAGTACATCTTACTGAAAATTAGATACTACGCAAACTTTTTGTATAACCTTCAACACAAAAAGTAGAAAAGCCTATAACTAAGTATGCCATTTCGTTTGTAATTTCAACAATATCTGTTTTCGACCACATAAAGTAAGCATATCCTAAATTCTTTTGCATAGCAAAGTCGATTGAGTGATGTCCGTCTGTTACTCCTTGTTAGTGTTGCAATTAACTTTACCAGGGCACTGGATGAGCCAGAGAAAATTAAAATGCGCAAATCAAATAGACATAGTGCCGAAAGAGGTGCTTTTGAAAAATCGACAAAATAGGTCCATGTCCCCCCCACGGCAGTAGGCTTAACATCTAATCTTTCCATATCATTTAGAACAATAAAGAAACTCTAATCAAAAAACAAGAATGTGGAACGATAGAGAGTTAAAAAATAAATAAAAAAAATCCAATTGAAAAATTGGCTCTCGCCTATATTTACCGAGTTATGGGTCTCTGAAATTTTCATAAAAAAGTTCGAATGTCAGTATGGTCAATATGGGTATTATTTAAAAGCTTTTGAAGAGATCTTTCAGGAAATACTGACATTTTTTACAAATACTTAACTCATTAACAGCCGATGACATTTATTTGTAAAATTATATATCGTACTTATTGTTTTATTTGACCTTATATTACATAAAGCTATTGGGCACGAAGTCCATACAGACCTAAATAAAACTATTAATTAATATTATATATTATTATATTAATATTATTTATTATTTCGATATTTCGAACCACCTTTGGTGTTCTTCATCAGGAAGAACTAAAAAACAAAACACACAAAACAACTATAACATATGTATAAATTATAAATTATAGTTGCCTTATACCTTCAAAAAGAGTGCAATACTTACTAAAAGCTCTTTTGTTTATATTTTGTCGATACGCATGCGCGCAATTTTCAGTGTCTGTTTTGAAACTCAATCTTATGTCTGTGGAAGTATTAATAATGTGTAACATATCACCAATTAATCACCCAAAACATGTCAAAACAAAAACTGTACAGAATTTTGCATGTTAGCGTCACTAAAAACTTATTATGTCAAATGGAGCGTGCTCTAATTAAAAAGTTAACACATGTTATAACACATATATAGAAAAATAACATATGTAATATTTCATGAGGTTTACATTTTGTGTAACCTTTAATACTGAAAATAGAATTAAACATGTTATAAACATCACCATAAAATTAGAGTTTGTATCGGCATTCGTTGAATGAGTGATTTTCCCAACAGCAGCGGAAACACGTGTTACGTTTCCACGACTAAAGTTGTTGTGGTTTCTGTTTTCGCCCTTAATTCCACGCTGCTTGATATAAATAACTTTAAGTTATAATGTTATTATTATATATTGCAACTAATTATACTTGTTATTAGAAGTTTTGTAGTTAACATTATAAACATTGAGTTTTATGAATTCTATGTTTTCAAAAAAATTTTTCATTCCATAAAAAACCTTTGAACAACAAACATCAAAATTCAACGGGTTTGGGCCCAGAAAACATCTACTAAGGATATCCAATTAAATCAAGACGCCTAGAAGGATTATTTTGAGAAAGATTGCTTCGATCTTATAATTTTCAGACGCCTAGGGGAATTTTTAAATTGTGTTTAATTTTCAAGACCTTTAGAGGAATTTTTAAATTGTGTTTAATTTGCAAGACGCCTAGAAGGTTTTGTATTGTTTCAAGACGCCTAATTACTAGTTTAGAAGAGTTTTCAAGTAATTACTCAAGACGCTTAGGGGATATTCAGAAGATACGTTTGACAGAAATCGAAGATATGACTAAGATGTTTTGAAGGGTTGTTAAGTTTTTATTGAGTTGTAAAAAATAGTACTAATTGAAGAAATAGATTAAGTTTGTTGTGAGAAAAATTTTGTAACTATTTCTATTGAGTTTGTTGTGGGCAGAAATTTGTAACTATTTAAAAACGGGTTTCTTTGTAATAAATGGTTTGGTTAAATATAGATTTTAAAATTAAAAAACTACACGGAGCTGTGAATTGGAGTTCATGGAAGTTCCAGATGTGTATAATTTTAAAATCTATGGATCTTCACAAAATTGTTGATGGATCCTATCGTAGACCTGTTAATGTAGATGAAAATAGTGATACAAACAATAATTTATTTATTCAAAATTTACATAAGTGGGAAAAAGAAGACATTAAGGCGCAAAGAATTATTATTACATCTGTTGATAATATAATTTTAAAATATTTGATGTGCTGCAAAGAGGCTTATGATATGTGGCAAAAATTAAAGTGTATACATGAATTTTATGAATTTAAAAAGATTTCGGGTTATTCTATTGAAATGCATATTGCCAAAATTGAAGAACGTGCAGAGAAATTAAAAAATTTAGGTGAACCACTTACTGATAATATGATTATTACGAAGATACCAATGACTTTGCCGCCATCAAACAATCATTTTGTTACTTTATGGGAATCAACTGAACAAAACATAATAAGCATGTTAAACTTAACTAATCGCCTTATTTTAGAACAATCACGGTTAAGTCGGGATATGGAAGCAGTTGAAGCATTTAACAGAAAAAGACAAATTCCAAACGAAGAGAAGAAAAAGCCAGATAAATGTTTTAAATGCAACAAAGAAGGACATTGGAAGAAAGATTGTCCGCTGTGGAAGAAGAAGAAAAGTTTTAAATCGTACAGATCAAAATCCAAAGCCTTTATTAGTGGCAGATCAAATGATTCGGAGCAGATGAAATCTGGGTAGTTGATTCAGGAGCTTCTGAACATATGATTTCACATAGAGTGTGGTTTTCAAGCTATCATCGGTTTGAAAAGCCTTCTAAAATTAAGATTGGAGACGGAACTATTTTGAATGCAATTGGCGAGGGAAATATTGACGTTTTAGTTAATAGTAGTAAAGGATGGAGGAAAAAATTTTTGAAAAACGTACTTTATGTACCAGATTTGAAAGTTAATTTGTTTTCTACAACAGCAGCTACGGATAAAGGATATATTATGAAATAAAATAAAAATCCGTGTATTTTTCTTAGAAATAACAAGGTTGAGGCTATTGGTAATCGCAAAGGCAACTTGTTTGAGTTAAAAATAAAGGTACTGATAAAAGATAAAAATAATTATTATACAAGCAATAGTTCTAAAACAATTAACATATGGCATCAAAGGTTTGTTCATCAAAATATGAAAGATGTAAAAGAAATTTTAAAAACAAGGCAAATAAAATATGAAAATGATGTTATTCTTAGCAATTACATGTCAAAAGCTCCTGGAGATATAATTCAACGTCTGTGGGCCGATGGAAGAAATGTCAGTTAGAAAATCAAGGTATTTTTTGATGCTCAAAGATGATTATTTTAGATTTAAATGGTTTCATTTTTTGCATCATAAAAGTGAAGTTTTGGAAAACATGAAAAATTTTCTAAATATATTGAAAAATCAGAATATAAAAATAAATATCTTTAGATCAGATAATGGCAAAGAATTTAATAATAAATACACAAATCAATTGCTGAAAAATTATGGCATACAATATCAAAGATCTGTGTGCTATACATCAGAACAAAATGGGTCAGCAGAGAGAAAAATGCGAACTATTGTTGAACTAGCAAGATGTATTTTACAAATTAAACGTTTAAATAAGTTTTTATGGGCTGAAACCATACATCATAGGCTGAAGCCATACATCATGAACTGGACCAATTTCAATTAAAGAAAAATCTTCGTTTAAAATATGGTTTAACAAAATGCCTAAAGTTCAACACTTAAAGGTTTTTGGAACTCAAGTTTTTACTCATATTCCAAAACAGACAAGGAAAAAGTGGGATGCAAAAAGCAGGAAAGGTATATTTGTTGGTTTTGATACCGTATCTTTTTTAAAAAAATAGCACCATTGAAGTATACATAGATGTGATTTTTTAAATAATTTCAAATAATAAAGATAATCCCAATAATTACAGTATATTTCATTTAAACTCTTTAAATACAAATATAGACAATCAGGAAGAAACTCAAATTTTAGAATGAAGAAATAATATGGGACAAACGGAAGAAACTAATCAAGAAATAAGTAAAGAAAGCTGAATTTCACAATCAGAAAATTTCATTGACGATGAAAGCGTTCAAGAAGAAAGTGCTCAAGTTTTAAATACAAAATTTCGCAATCTGAAAATTTAGAAGAACAAATAGTTGATTTCAATAATCAAACTTGCAGTAACGTCAAAAGTACACAGCAAAGAAAACATAATTTAAGACCTTATCCTAAAAGAAAGGTTAATATCGACGAACTGGTTCTTCATACTGGCAGTGTACGTCGATGATGGGTTAATAATATACAATGATGAAAATCTTGCAAATGATCTATTAAGTCATCGTAGTAAAAATTTCGAATTGAAAGAATGTGAATTAAATAAATTTTTTGGTTTTCGAATTAAGGTTTTAAATTCGGAATCTATATTTTTGCATCAAAAACAACATGCGGAGAAAGGCTTAAAAAAGTTTTCTATGATTAATTGTAATCCAGTGTCTACTCCTTTAGAACCAGGCTGGATTAATAATCATATCAATGATTCAGAATTAAATTTCCTTATAGAGAATCAGTTTGCGTATTAAGTAGATATATGGAGAAACCATGTCAAGTACATAAAAAAGAGTTTTAAGATGTATAAAAGGCACACTAAATCATGGTTTGCTTTATACAAAACAAAAGGATTATCTACTAAAAACTTTTTCTAATTCGGATTACGCAGGAGATATTGAGAACCACAGGTCAACATCTGGAATTGTCACTCAATTAGGCAGTTGTACAGTCTCATTGAAGTCTCAGCAACAGCGTACAGAGGCAGAGCATATTGCTGTATGAGAAGCTTTCAAAGATATTGTTTGGATAAAACGTTTATTAAAAGAAATTACATGTAATGATTAAGAAAATTGTTTATTTATGGATAATCAAAATGCGATTAAACTTATTAAGAACCCTACATATCACAAGCGTACTAAATACATCGAAATAAGATATCACTTCATACGAGAAAAAAATCCATGAACAAATATTTGAGTTAAAATTTGTAAATTCGAAGGAACAACTGGCAGATATCTTTACCAAGCCTCTTTCAAAACCTGTTTTTGAGAATTTTTAAAAATGTTTAAATATTGTTCCTTATTTTATTAATAACACTATGATACAAATGTTAAAAAAAAAATATATTCAGGGGTTCTCATACACCAATTCAGTTTTGTTGGAGTCCATGGAAAACAAAAAAGTGCTTTTATAACGGTAAATGTGAGAAAAACGCGTTTTCTTAGATTTTCTGTTTTAAATGGGCATAACTTCTTTATTTTACAACGGATTTCTATTATTTTTTCAATTTTTAGAAGGTGCAAATATTTTCTTTTAAACAGCATATATCTTTTTAAAATCAGATAAGAAATAGCTAAGTAACAGTGGTTGAAATGTAAAAAAAAAACGCATCACAAAACAAAAAGTTTTTTCACCAGGTTCTAGGCTGCTTATGAGATACCAAACAATGTATTTATGTATTACTATGAGAAAGAAAAAAAAATTAATTAACAATAAAAGCGGTTAAAAAATGGATGACTTATGCAATTTTTGTGTTTTAACTTTGGGTTTTTTATTTAAAAATAACATGTATTTCTTTGCTTTATATAAACTCCGCTATCAGTATCACGTTTTAAAGACCAGCAGTAGTTAGAAGGCATGCTGATTTTATTTTTTCCTATACAACGCTGTTCAATTTTAGATATTTCCTGGTGAAATCTTTCGCCTTGCTCATCCCTCATCCGTCCTAAATTTAATGGAAATCTTTTCAAATGAGCATGTAGATAGTGTAGTTTCATTGACATTTTGCAATCCATTGCATTGTAGGCAGAAAGCATATTATTTACTATCTGCTCATAATATTCACTTCTTGTGTTTCCAAGAAAATTTTCGCACACTGAGACAAAACCATTCCATGCATTTTTTCTTCAAGATTCATTTGTTGTATAAAATTGTCATCTTTTACCAATTTTCGTATTTGGGGGCCAATAAAGATACCTGTTGATTACACACAAATCAGTTTTTATTATACATTCCTCGGTCCTGCGGAATGCAATGTTAATATTTCTTGCAAATAGTTCCACTGTTTAAGTCTTGAACCTAAAAGTTCGGTTTGTCATTTCGACAATTCTAAATCCCGAACCAGAATAAAGTGTTGGCTGATAAATTCCCTTTCAGAATGAGCATATTTTGATTGGGGCTGACAACATGGCTTGGAGATGACTTAAGCTCAGTTAAATCTGTTGATATTCTTTCTGGAACAACGTCGTTTTTCTGACGCGATACAGTCTTAATTACACTATCAACATTTGCGTATTTCATATGTTGTCTTATTTTAAAATAATATCCTCTGGTTTTCGTTGAACAGAAATAGCAATTAATTGGTCTATGTACACGTAGTGGAAGCCAGTTTACCGGTTTGAGAAATGGCAATACAAAAAAGACATCGGGACAATTTTTCCAGGATCTTAGTGTTGCGTAACAAGACGAACAACAAACCGATGGTATATACCATTTCCCTGTTCTAAGGGACGACTAAAATATTCTTCATATTTTATATCGTTTATCCACAAACAATCCACATATAAGGCAAAAGTTGTTCCTTTTACTACAGATTTTTATGTTAACTTGATTAATAACACTTTGTATTAGTTCACTTATTAAGTATATTTGCACCAAAATCACTGCGATGGTTATTGTTTACTTACAAAAATTAAACTGTGCAATTTTCGCAACCGCAGTCTTTTATACCAAATTTTTGGTACTATTGTAGGCAGTATTGGTCTATATCTGTTGAACCCATTAGTTAAAAAATGATCGTTTTTTGTAAGTCATAAAAAAAGAAAAGTTTAGAATATGTTTTTTTTTTAAGTCGGACCTAAACAGGTAATATGGCTTAATTAGTATGCTATTTTTACTGTATGAAATACTTTTTTTTAAACACTCCCCTTTCTGTACTCAAACAGGTACAATTGATATTAATGGGTTAGTTAGAATTTGGTTTTAAGCTAAATCTTGTTGTGGTTGGTAGGTTTTCAGAAAAAATGTGCAGGTCAAAATTGCATAAGTCATTTATTTTAAGAAATTTCTAAATAAAAACCAAAAGGTTAAAACACAAAAAATTGCATAAGTCATCCATTTTTTAACCGATTTTATTGTTATTACCCATTTCTGAAAGCTAATTTCTCATTATAATAAAAGAATATGTTGTTTGGTATATAATAAGCAGGCTAGAGCCCGGTGAAAAAAACTTTTTGTTTTTTAATGGGCTTTTTTCATATTTCAACCACTGTAACTTAGCCATTTGTCAACCGATTTTAAAAATATGTATCTTGTTTAAAAGATAATACTCACACCTTTTAAGAATTAAAAAAATAATAGAAATCTGTTGTAAAACGAAGAAGTTATGCCTGTTTAAAGTGACCTGTTTTCGAAGTGACCTAAAAAAACCAAAGGTTTTCCATGGACTCCAACAAAACAAAATTGGTATATGAGAACCCCTGAATAATTTTGGTGTTTCACAGTGTAATTACCAGATTTGATTGTTTAACTGCCTTTTAATGTTTATTGATACAATTATAACATTAAGGGAGGGTGTTAGTCATAATGTTATTATTATATATTTTTACTAATACTTGTTATGAGAAGTTTTGTAGTTATTATTATAAACATTGAGTTTTATGAATTCTATGTTTTTAAACAATTTTTTTATTCAATAAAAAACATTTGTGCAACAAACATCAAAATTCAACTATAACTGTGCTTACGTCAAGTTGCTGCTCTTCGCTGCTAGTTTTTACTATGCCTTTCGCAATGCTTCACCTTTTTTTAGCCGTTAATCTACCTCACACATACGCATTAAATTTGTTTTTTTACTTTTGTGTACTACTCCGCTATACAGGGATGAAGTGTGTATCTAGAAGTTCACACAGTTCTTTGAACGCCTGGGAAATTGGTGCGTGTGGACTACATAGGACATGTACTGTATTGTACGCCTCCTACCAACTTCAACAAACTTACTTTTTTTGGATTTTCTTCGGTGATATTTAATTCCATAATTCCATGTAAATCAAGTTTTTGCTTACAAAACGCCCAATTTTCTCTTGATGAACTTCGACAGCAATGTTGCATAATACTGTTTTGGAGCTGTCATTAAGGTTAGGTCAGGGCTAAAGGTTGTGCCGCGTTTTTTAGAAGAACTTTAAGTCATATTGACAGTTCTTGCACTTTTACTAGTAATTGTTCTAATACAGACTCAGTTTGAAAAACCTAATCTAATTTTGATTATGCATGTTGTTTTATTTTGCTTTTTTTGCTTGTTTTTCACAACCTTACAACCTTATAACTAAATCGCGTTGAATATTTCTCTACAAGTTTAACCTTTATTTCGTGCCTTTTGCTGAGTATAATCTGATATTTCGTTAGTAAATGGTTTTGCAAATATTATAAAAATATGAAATAAGTAAATGTATATATTCTGATGTTTTCTCTTCTTTGTTTGAAAGTGGTTTGTTCTGCAAAATCCTCTTTTTTTATTCAATAAAAAGCTGCAAACAATTTTTTTTTAAATTCTGCTATTGGAAATTTATTTTAAGACATTTACCACTTTAGTATTTTCAAAAATATTCAAAATCTAAAGAAAGTAATTTTTATCAACTTTTCCTATACAAATTTTTTGGTAAGTTATTTGTAATTTATTTTATTAATTTTGTCTTTTTTTATTTTTTCGTTAAACGAATAACAAGAAAAATATATGCATACATACAAAAATGTATGATTCTATTATTTTATGCTTTAATTTTAGAAAACATTTCTTGCTATGTATGAATATCAATCACTTCCAATTACGTATATAGTATTATATAAGTAGCAATTATAATATACCTCGCTATACTTTACCGTTAGCAGACCTCCCTTTATCCAACAAGCATAGCAGGCCATGCACACAAATATATTACATACTTACTTTAATACCTAATATATACATGCATTGTTAACATTAACGTAAATCTCTTTCTCCTTCATTGTTATACATACATATACTATTTATTGCATGGTCTGGCTTCGTAAGTTAATGTAAGCATAATGTACGTTAGACTAGTCACGTAGGCACATCTTTCTATACACACGATTGAATAAGAGAACATTGTCATTTACATACACATTTTATATTCTTTTATTTCATATTCTCTTTTTACTCATTTGATCTCGTTGTATGTAAATTTGTTAATGCAAGCGTTGAATAAAGAATGACGAGCAGTCTAGTTGCAAACGTTGAACAAGTTGTTTTATTTCGCGGACTACAAACTCAGAAGTGGGATTGCCCAAATACAAAAAATAAATAAACAAATTTTACATAGATAGACAATCAAATGAAAATATAAAAATAAATAAGGTAACTTGAATAGAAGAAGAAAGTAAATTAAAATACATACCAGGATATTGTACTGGAAAATATAAACCGCAAAATTATAAAGAAAAATAATAAAATTGTTGCCTTGGCTGCCGCAATTTTTTGTTTACAAGAGAAACGGTAACAAACCTAAAAAAAACAGAAAAGCGTGAACTGCCGAGTGCCTGAATTTTTTTTTTGCTGTTGTGAAGCCGAATAGAATGGAAGAAGTAAACCCAAGTAAGTACACGGCAGCTCAGTTGCGCAGTTGGCTCCAAAATTTAAATTTGCCGACGGCCGGCACAAAGAACGCTCTTCTGCTAAGACTAAATGAAATTCCGGAAAATCTAAGAGGGGTGTGTCCAATTGACGGCGGTTTGGCAGCAGCAGGTGTGGTGTGCTCGGGCGAGGGTGAACTCGAGGACGGTGACATCGACACAGTGGATAAAGGGACACAGATGAGTGGAAAGGATAAAACAGAAAGCAATACAATGAACAAGGAATATGAGTTACTCAAAAGGGAGCTCGAAATAGTGAATCGAGAAAAAGAACTTTTGGAAAAAGAAACGAACTGTACAGAAAAATGAAAGAGTTTGAAATAATGAAACAAATAGAAGGCGAAAATAATAATTTAGAAAACAACAACGATGGTGCAGCTAGTAGCAATGGTGATGTTGAGAATGGCGGCGGTAGAGGTGACACAAATGACAGCTATGGTGAAGGTGCAAAAGATAGCAACAGTGAAGAAGCAAATGATAGTAGTAATCGAGAAACAAATAATAATGATAGAGAAAACAGAAGACCAAATGATAGTGGTGGTTTAGCAGGCGTTAATGATAACGAGGATAGAAAAGCAGGTGAAGTTCAGGTCAGTAATACGAATGTTTCTTTTGCTCTGTTAAGGGAATTGTTGCCCGACAAAAACTTGAGGATGCATGCAAATTTACAGTGTTTCCAAAATAAAACACAACTTTTAATGGCTTTCTCCAAAATATCATTACAAAAACCTCATGTCAACAAAGATAAAAGGGATTCTGGTGTTCGCTGCTATAACTGCAATTGTTTGGGGCACTACGCTGGTGAGTGCCAAAAACCGAAGAGGGACGCTGGTGCTTGTTATGGCTGCAGAAGCATGGGTCATTTAGTAGCTGCTTGTCCTGAGCGGAAAGTTGGCGGCCTGAAGGTACAGCACAAGTATTTAAGGTATATTAACTGTAGCTTAGATTATAATTTTGGAAATTCTTTTTAGTTAGAATGCTTGATGGATACAGGGAGCCCTGCTTGTTTTATAAGGGAATCTTTGGTGACGGGGAAATGCAGAATAGATAACCTGATCAAAGAAATATTTTCATTTTTTTGTTTTAATAGAACCGAATTTAAAACTATTGCAAAACTTCTATTTTACTTACATTTTGAAAATAAACTTATTGAATTTGAAATATTTGTTGTTGAAGACTCTTCTATGATGGTGGATTGTGTGCTAGGAAGGGATTTTCTAAGTAAGGCTGGATTGGTTCTGGTGAATGAGGGAATTTTGCATGTAAATGGGGGATCTGAGGTCGTTTTGGAGGATTATACATTCTTAAGTTCTATTATGTCCATTGATATTGCGGACGTGGATGGGTCCGCGAGTTTGGTAGTGGGCAAGGGCATTGATTTTTGTAGAAGAAAGGAGTTGGAACGGATCTTCTTTGAGGAATACGTGCGTCCAGTACGTCCTCTCAATGCAACCACAAGGAGTGAGATAAGACTTAATTTGGTGAAGCCAAGGCCCTTCAGTTGTGCTCCCAGGAGATTATCATACGACGAGAAGGGGAAACTTCAGGCGATATTAGACGATTATTTGAGTAAGGGTTATATAAGACCAAGTGAATCCGAGTTCGTTTCGCTGATTGTGCTCGTAAAGAAGAAAACAGGGGAGCTTCGAATGTGTGTGGACTACAGAACTCTTAACAAGATGACATTAAGGGATAGCTATCCCATCCCGCTTATAGATGAGTTGTTAGACCGCTTATCAGGGAAGTGCTATTTCACAAAGCTAGACCTAAAGAACGGATTTTATCATGTGTTTGTGGAGGCTGATTCAGTCAAGTATACATCTTTTATCACTCCGTTGGGGCAGTTCGAATTTTTAAGGATGCCATTTGGATTAAAGAACGCTCCGTCGGTATTCCAACGATTCGTTAATAAAATTTTTGCGCATATGGTAAGGGATGGGAAATTAATCGTATATCTTGACGATATCATGATTGCCACGGAGGGCATCGATGAACATTTTAAAATTTTGAAAAATGTGCTAGGTCGGTTGGTGGAAAATAAGTTGGAGCTACGCTTGGACAAGTGCGAGTTTTTGAAGACAGAAGTTAAATACCTAGGATACGAAATTGATGGGAATGGGATTAGAGCCGACCAATCGGGTTTACGGGCGGTTATGGACTTTCCGGTGCCGTCTAATGTGTACTCCGTTTGCAGTTTTCTTGGGTTGACATCATACTTTAGGAGGTTTGTGAAGAACTTCTCTATCATTGCTAAGCCACTAACAGACCTAACAAGGAAAGGAGCGATGTTTGAGTTCGGACCGAAAGAACTGAAAGCTTTTGAGATGTTAAAGGAGAAACTGATTCAGTCACCGATATTGGCTTTATTTGATCCCAGGCATGAGACGGAGCTACATTGCGATGCCAGCAGCAACGGATTCTGCGCCATATTGTTGCACAAAAAGGATGACAATAAAATGCACCCTGTCTTCTACTACTCCAAGAGAACAAGCGATGCAGAATCGAAATACCACAGCTTTGAACTGGAAACCCTTGCCATTCTTAATGCCTTAAGACGATTTAGAGCTTATCTGCATGGGAGGAAATTTAAAATCGTCACCGACTGCAACTCGCTTACAATGACTCTCAATCGGAAGGAAATGAATCCAAGGATACCACGGTGGGCACTGGAATTTCAAGATTATGATTACGTACTTGAGCATAGACCAGGAACAAGGATGCAGCATGTAGATGCGTTGAGCAGAAGTCTACAGGTAATGGCCATTAAGAGTAACAGTTTTGAGGAAAACTTGGTAATATGTCAAAATAGGGACCCGAAATTGATTAGATTGAAGGAAGAACTTCAAAAAGGACAGAGCAAAAGTTTTGAAATGAGAAATGGAATTCTATACAGAAAAACTAATAAGGACGACGTTGTATTATTTTGCGTTCCTGAGGCAATGGAGCCTCACGTGTTATATAGGTACCATGACTAGGTAGGTCATGTAGGAATCGATAAAATGACAGAACTCATTTCGGGCAGCTATTGGTTTCCGAAAATCCGGGAGAAGGCTTCTGATCATGTACGAAATTGTTTGAAATGCATTGCTTATTCAGACAAACATGGGAAAAGGGAAGGTTTTCTAAATAGTATTCCCAAGTCTGATCGCCCTTTCGACATTTTGCATATAGACCATTATGGACCCGTCGATAATGGTAGACCCTTCAAACATATACTGATAGTCGTCGACGCGAGCACCAAATTTGTGAGACTTTACCCGACAAAGAGCACTAGAACGGGAGAGGTTGTGTCACATATGAAGGATTACTTTAGAGCTTATAGTCGACCGAGGTGCATAGTAAGTGATAGGGGAACTGCATTTACGTCCGCGGAATTTCGGGATTTCTTGAAGGAGTATGACGTACAGCATGTCAAGGTTGCGACAGGTTCCCCACAGGCGAACGGACAAGTGGAAAGGGTCAATAGAAGTATTGGTCCGATGCTGGCGAAATTGGTAAGGCCCGAGAGTGGGGTATACTGGGATATGGTTTTGGAGAAGGTTGAGCATGCTCTGAACAACACGGTTCATAGGACGATAGGTCAGCACCCCAGTGTTATGTTGTTCGGCCTGGGACAAAGGGGCATTGTGGTGGACTCACTAAGGGAATGTGTTTTTGGGGATTCACGGGAAAGGGTCAACCTTAGTGATGTGCGACGGGAGGCTTCCAGGAGACAAGAGTGCCAGCAGGAATACAACAAACGTCAGTTTGACAGGAAAAGATTACAAGGGACAATGTATTCGGTGGGCGACTATGTCATGATCAGGAATTTCGACTCTCATACGGGGGTATCGAGGAAGTTAATTCCTAGGTTTAAGGGGCCGTATAAGGTGGCCAAGGTTTTAAGGAACGACAGGTATCTTCTGGAGGACGTTGAGGGTTTTCAGCAATCGCGAAATCCATACCAGGGTGTATGGGCAGTGGACAATATTCGTCCGTGGTTCAGGGGACGGGATAGTGCTGTGTCGCCGCGATATCAGGTGATCTCGTAGGTCAGGATGGCCGAATTGTAGCAATTATAATATACCTCGCTATACTTTACCGTTAGCAGACCTCCCTTTATCCAACAAGCATAGCAGGCCATGCACACAAATATATAATATATATATTACTTTAATACCTAATATATACATGCATTGTTAACATTAACGTAAATCTCTTTCTCCTTCATTGTTATACATACATATACTATTTATTGCATGGTCTGGCTTCGTAAGTTAATGTAAGCATAATGTACGTTAGACTAGTCACGTAGGCACATCTTTCTATACACACGATTGAATAAGAGAACATTGTCATTTACATACACATTTTATATTCTTTTATGTACACATTTCATATTCTCTTTTTACTCATTTGATCTCGTTGTATGTAAATTTGTTAATACAAGCGTTGAATAAAGAATGACGAGCAGTCTAGTTGCAAACGTTGAACAAGTTGTTTTATTTCGCGGACTACATATATTATTTAAATTTTTTTTTTTCAATTATTTATATTTCTTTTACATCTTGATTATTTGACATAAATTGCGAATTATATATAAGATGTAAAAAAAATTTTATTCTTTCAATATGTGTTAATTCAATTCATTAAATAATGAAAGAAATATAAATATTAGGAAGTTACTTTAATTTTATTATTGTTGAAAATAAACTGTAACTGTTTGTTATAAATACTTTTATTTTGATATCTTGTATTAACTTTTCTGTTTGGTTTAATTGTTACAAACTATATTATTGTATGTGTTTCATGTTTTTTTAATTCAAGTTTTTTCATTGTATTTTTCTTAGTTGTTCATGTGCCTTCATTTTTAGTTTTTGAATTGTATTTTTGTTGTTGTTCATGTACTTTAAGTTTTGTTTTTTTACTTTTTAGTTTGTTTTTATACTCTTCACCACAAAAAGTGGAAAAAGGGAATATATAAGTTTGTCACTCCGTGCGTAATTTCTACAATATCAATTTCTGACCCCATAAAGTATATGTGTTCTGACTTCTTACGCATAGCGAAGTCGATTGAACGATGTCCTTCTGTCAGTCCGTGTTAGTGTTGAAATCAAATTTGCCGAGGCACTAGATGTGCTAGAAAAAATAATTATGTCAATCGATCAGACATAGTGATGCTATTGGAAATCAGCAAGATCGGTCCATGTCATTCGAGGCAAATCCTATCAAAAAAATAAGTATATGGGTCGTTAGAGAATTACAAAATAAGAGAAAACGTCAAGTGAAAAATTGGCGCTCGCCGATATTTTGCTAGTTCCGGGCTCTGAAATTTAAAATTTTTTGTAAATGTCAATATGGGTACCATTTTGAACAGATCTTCCAGGAAGTACTAAAATTTTTTAAAAATGCTTAACCCATTGAGAGCCGTGAAATTATTTTCTTATTTTTAATTATCTGTCACTTCAATATTGTTTTTTTATTGGAGTTATTTTAATAAACTAAAGATTCGGCAAAACACTCTTACTTGTTTTTTTTTTAATTTTTTAATTTTCGTTTTTATACCCTTCAACACCAAAAGTACAGAAAGGGCATATCTAGGTTTGTCATTCCGTTTGTGATATTTACATTATCTATTTCCGACCTCATAAGGTATATATGTTCTGAATTCTCATGCAAAGCGAAGTTGATTGAGCTCCATGTTAATGTGGAAATTAGCTTTACCACCGTACTAGAGAAAATTTAAGTACGCCGTTCGATTAATTACAGTTTCAAAAATATTGCTATTGAAATTCTGCAGATCCATGTCTTTTAAAGCACCGGACAAAACACAACTTCAAAAACAAATATATGGAGCGATAAAGAGTTAAAAACTGAGAGAAAAAACCCTTTGGCGAAAGTATTTGTCCTCGCCAATATTTTCCGAGTTATGGACTTTTAAACTTTTCGTAAAAAAGTAGGATTTTGCACCATATTTGTTAATGGGTCTCATTTAAAAGCTTTTAAAGAGATGTTTCAGGAAATGATAAAATTTAGGTTAGTGCTTAAACCATTAAGACCCGATGACAATTTAATAAAAAAATTTGTATCGTCCTTAATTTTTATACCCTTCATCTCGAAAAGTGGGAAAAGAGTATATTTAAGTTTTTCATTCTGTTTGTAAATCTTTATCAGTAGCGAAGTCGATTGAGCGATGTTCGTCTGTCCGTCCAGGTTCCTTGAAGCAGTGGGCTGAACACTACTCCTGCCTTAAATTTTTCCAATACACAAAAAAAAAAAAAATATTAGGGAATTAAGATTAAAATAATAAAAAAAAATAACATCAAGCAAAAAAATCGGCGCTCGCCTAAATTATCATTAAAAAAAATTTATTGTAAACATGGTCATAATGCGTATCATTTTAAAGCTTTTGAAAAGATCTTTCAGAAAATACTTAACTGAAAATACTTAAAATGCTTAACCCATAAAGAGACGATGACGTTTATATGTAATATTTCGTATCGTTGAATACAGCACTCTTACTTGTTTACATGTTAGTTTGTTTTGTTTTTCATCCTTGGATTAGATTTAATTTATTTTTCCAGAAAATTTATTATAACAAGAGAAACTTAAACTAACAATAGATTCAAAAATTCCTTACATACGAGTTCTACAGTATTTTTCAAAGACTATAACATTTAAATAATTAAAAAATACTGTACATTTTTAATACATTTAACAACAATTTATAAAAAGAATTAAAAAATTCGTAAAAATAGGATGGCAAAAGGAGGCAATTAAACTTTTTTTTAAAGGATAAAAAACTTTAATCTACCTAATGAAACAAAACGAAACATAACAAAACAAAAAATTAAATAAAAAATAAAGTCACTGTGCAGTGTTATACACTCCATCAATAATATTTAAAGTATTTACTCTTCTAGTATAGAAGACCAACTCCCCCAAAGGTCAGCAAGTCCACAGAAGAAAGGTACTTTGCTTCCTTAACGGTCTTTAGATTCAAGGCTCGAGAAAAACATTCTCTAACTAAACTATTTTTCACCGATCGTGCATCTTCCGTGAACTTCAAAGTTTTCCCGTCCATAAACCACTCTATTTGGCTAAAATCGGTTGCACTATATATAGAGCTACAAGAGGGCCTACGGAACTCTTCGTTGCGCCCTATACGCGGTCTCAGACCAAGACACGCAACTAAGATCCGCGTCTCCCATCTCCTAAGCGTCTCTATCTGGGCAGAAAAAATTCTGATTCCTGCAGCAAGCCCTCTTGGTGCGCTCAAGCACATTGTCGATGTGCCGTTAAAACTCAAAGTGCTCAAGGGAGGTGACGTCAAGGTACTTTAACCTTTCCTGAATATCTCGTTTCCAGCTCTCAGAAGCGGTCTGAAGGATCAGCAATTCGGGTTTATGTATTTTCGCGATAGTCTTATGGATGTTTAGGTTGAGACCCCACCTATTGAAGTAGTCTATTGGTGCAGTCAAGTATTTATTTACTCGTTCGTTAACAGTCCTCGCTCTTGCTCCCGAAAAAGCAATAAGAGTGTCACCATTAGAGATCCCTGTGGGGGCGAAGGTTTATCTGATATAAAGACATAATAAAAAACTAGTCCCAGCAACGATCCCTGTGGCACTCCTGTAAAAGTCAAACCATCATGAGAAAGAGAATTTCCAATAGGAACACTAAAAGAGCGGTCCCTTAGAAAGTTATCAATTATACGGCAGATGCTCGTACAAAAGCCCATACCTTATTAATTTGTATATGAGACCATCATGCCAAACGGTATCAAAGGCCTTGACAATTGTCTTTTTACTTTTGCTTTTATACCCTTCACTACAGGTAGAAAAAGGTATATCTAAGTTTGTCATTCGTTTTTAATCTCTGCAATATTCATTTTCGACCCACATAGTGTATATAATTTGAGTTCTTATGCATAGTCGATTGACCGATGTTACTCTGTCCGTCCGTGTGCTTGTTGAAATAAACTTTTCTAAGGAACTAGATAAGCTAAAAAAAATGTAAATGCCCGAATCGATCAGACATAGTCTCGAAAAATTCTGCTATTGGAAATCAGCAAAATTGGTCCTTGTCTTTCGAGGCAGCAGACAAAACACCACAACTGCCTCTAATTTTTTTTATATATTTTGGAACAAACTTAGTTAAGTGAAATAATTCCAATCAAAAAACAAACTATTAGGACGGCAGAGAAATAAAAAATAAGAAAAAACTTACAAGTAAAAAAATTGGGGCTTGGCGCCAATCTTATGAGCCTCTGAACATTTTAAGTAATGGTACGATTGGTCACAATATGTTTTTTAATATTAATATGGGTATTGTTTAAAAGCTTTTGAAGAGATCTTTCAGGCAAAACCAAAATTTTTTATAAATGCTTAACCTATTAAGAGCCAATTGCATTTTTATGTAAATTATATATAGTGCTTAATTTTTTAATATTTTTGATTGACCCCAATATTTGTTTATTTAATTCAGTAAACTAGATAAACGTATATGGTGAAAGGAATTTAAGAATCTGCATAGCAGAATATAGCCCTCTTACTTGTTATTATTGTTATTATTATTGTTATTACTTTTATCATTATTATTATTCAACATGAGAATTGTTCATCATCCCTTCCTCTTTGTCTAAAATAATGCTCCGTATATCGTGATTTTTTGATTTTCTGGTTTAGTAGCGGTTCGTTGTAGTTACATTCATCTCTAACTATACTTTTAGCTGTAAAAGACCATTTTCAATTTCAGTAAGTTTTTCATTAATTATTAAAATTCAATGCCATAGTTGAAGTTCAACGATATTAAAATGGTACATCCTATTATTATTATTTTATTATTGTTTTTATTATTGTTGTTATTATTATTGTATTTATTATTGTTGTTGTTGTTTTTTATTATTATTATTATTATTATTATTATTATTATTATTATTATAATTATTATTATTATTATTATTATTATTATTATTATTATTATTATTATTGTTATTATTATTATTATTATTATTATTATTATTATTATTATTATTATTATTATTATTATTATTATTATTATTATTGTTATTATTATTATTATTATTATTATTATTATTATTATTATTATTATTATTATTATTATTATTTTTTTTTATTATTATTATTATTATTATTATTATTATTATTATTATTATTATTATTATTATTAGTATTATTATTACTATTATTATTATTATTATTATTATTATTATTATTATTATTATTATTAATATTATTATTATTATTATTATTATTATTATTATTATTATTATTATTATATAAGTTGTTTGGTCATCTTCAGGGAATATGACTATAATATAAAAAAATATATACGCAAAAACAAACAAATTAATTTTCAGCGTCGTCCGTTGTTTATGAAAACGCTTTTTCACTGACTGTTCTTATGTTTTTATTTGTTTATTATTTCTATGCTTACTAATTGTGAACCGATATATGTGAGCGCACGTCTGTTTTGTAATTTATTCTCTTTTCAGTAGGAGTGTTTATTATATGAAGCATCTGTTGCATGTATTTCTTTACTGGATTTGTTTCTCCCACTAGAATTTTAACATTTTCAAAGTTTGGCTGGTGTCCAGTTATCGCACAGTAGACAGCTAAGGCTGCTTTTTGGTTAAAAAGTTAGTATTTATTTAAGTCCGATTTATGCGATGCTAATCTTGTCTTTAAATTTGTTTTTGTCGTGCCAACATAAATTTTTTGACATATGTCTGCGTCGTCACCATTGCATTTGATTTCATATACTAAGTTAGACTTCTCCATCTTATCCAGTCTTAAGTTAACGTCGTTAAATATCGCTTTCGTCGTGTTCGTTATTTTCATCGCTAATATATACTTCTTTTTGTCATAAATATCGGAATTTTTAAATCTCTCAGAAAAGCCACGAATAAAGTCAAATAATTTATACATATTTCTGGTTCTTCTATTATTCTACTTTTGTCAACTTGTGATATGGTTTTTCCTCTTGTTACGGTAAAGATTAATTTAATTATTGTTCTGATAGGGAAGTCATTTTTGAGTATTATAATTTTTATCTTCTCTTTATTTGTTGTAAGAAAATCTTTATTACTAATATTAAGTACTCGTGAAATAAAGTTGGTTGCAGTATTTATTATAATGTTTTTTGGGGTGTTTTGAATAAAAGTTGATTCGTCTTCCTGATGATATGCGTTTTTGGTACCAGTCGAGCTTAATTATGTTTCATTTCCTTTGTGTTAACAATATTATTATTATTATTATTATTATTATTATTATTATTATTATTATTATTATTATTATTATTATTATTATTATAATTATTATTATTATTATTATTATTATTATTATTATTATTATTATTATTATTATTATTATTATTAATCATTATTATTTTTATTATTACTATTATTATTTTAATTATTATTATTAATAATGTTATCATTATTATTATTATTATTATTATTATAATTATTATTATTATTATTATTATTATTATTATTATTATTATTATTATTATTATTATTATTATTATTGTTATTATTATAATTATTATTATAATAATAATAAAAAGATTATTATTATTAATATTGTTGCGAATAATTGTCACCAAAAAAATGACTATTGTGTCGGTGGACAAAGCCAGAAGTTTCTTCAAAAACTTCTTGATCACAAAACAAAAACAGCCAACACAAAGCGAGAAATAAACAAACACAATACACAAACACCTACAATGCATAACTACTAAACAAAAATGACAGCATGCACTTAAATGCGAAATAAAGAAAGGAGGAATTTCTAGTATAATCAAGAGCCCCTTAACATTGGGTATGTAAAACCAACGGCCATACAGGCTGATTCATTCCGATTGTTAACGTCAGGGCCCCATTCGGAGATTACCAAAAGGTCGTGATTAAAGGTATTGTCCATGTTTTTCGTTTAGCCTCGATTTCCCATAGACTTCTCCTACTGCAAAATGGAACTGAATGGCATATGCTACCGTCACACATTGTTGTGGGCGTAGGCATAAATAGAAAAATCCCATTATGGAAATTAAAAAAATGTCTAATGACATTTATTAAAAGAAACTTTTACGAATAAGCGTCAAAAAATTGGATTAAAATAATAATAATTTTTTCTATAGATATGGCTCTTCAAAATTGTGGTGTTTAATAACTGCATTTTGTATAAAAAAGAAATAAAAATGACCATGTACTTCATAGCGTTAAATAATTAAATTTAGTTAGAAAATAAACAAAATTTGTACTATATTAGTTGTTGTATTATGTTTTAAGTATATAAATGGTGTTTTTAATTACATATATCGATAACAGTGCACTTATTATTACAAGAATGCCATGAACAAAACGAAACAAAATTATTTGTGATAGCAAAACATATAGTGAAGAAAAAACTTTTTTTCAAGTATTACTGGAAAAATTTTTCATAATAATTTACATTAATCATGCTTGATTCTTTCAGATAAAAATATTTCATAATATTCTCATAAAATATTTATTATTAGAAAACTACAAAATGAATGTATTACTGCGGGGAAAGCATATTCATATGGCCATTTCGCTACTGGTCATATAGCTCATCAGTGGAGTTTACCCAAATTTTGTATTCAAAACTCGAAAGTCTTATATCTATTGCCAAGTTGACCAAATGAGAACTATATTGAATCCACAAAGCAAAAGACAATAAAAACTTAACAGGTTTTTATATAAAAACACAGCAAACATTCAGTTGCTATTTTTATTTTTTTTTCTATTTTGCTACATAAGGGTTTCCTTTGAAATGGTGGTCCGATTACAACCGAAAAATGAAACGATTTGCTAATACACTGATTAAATTCGACTGATGAGTGTTTTTTTAATTAGTTACTGTATTGTGAGTGCTTGTAATACTTTTTATTATTTTAATTAGATAAAGAACGTAGAAAATAATATAACCTTAACAAAACAAGAGTCCCAAAATGTAGAGGATTACAATATAGAAGATATATCTTTTGAAACTGTATCACTGCATAGTGAATTGTAAAGTAATGATTAATCTGGTATTTTTTTAGATATTTGTAAAATAAAAACTTGGTTTATTTTACAAAATTTATATATAATTTTTCATTTCAGTATTTTACTCCATATTATGACGTAATAAGTGAGTTATATTTACAAAAAATTTCATAAATTTAGCATTTTTTCCAACTTTTATGCACTTTTATATTTCAGGATATACGGGAAGGACACGAATTTTTGCTCCGATTTTTTTTTTAAATTTTGTTAAGTTTTGCCAACCTAAATATATGTGCCAAATATCAGCTATTTACAATAACTTTTTCTATTTATCATCTGCGAAAGAATAAATAGGGTAGAAGTAAGGACGGAGCTTTGTGGTATTCCTTTATTTACCTTGGGCTCGTTTGATGAGATCCCATCTATAACAACTCGTATGGAGCGATCCCTGAGAAAGCTCGATATAAGTCGAGAGAAACTATCACCGATACCAAAAGCAATAAGTTTCGATATGAGTGGACCATGCCACATCAAACGCTTTGAAAATATCTAAAGTCACCGCCTCACTTTCGCCCAAGTGGTCAGTGGATTGCCACCCGTAGAGCGTCCCCTCCGGAAGCCGTACTATTGGTTACCAAGTAAGCTCTTGGATTCTAGATATTTCACAAGATAAAAATTAAGCATACTTTCTATTATTTTGAAAAGTGCAGAGCACATAGCGATTAAGCGGTAACTTTCAGGGCTGCCAGCCGCTCCCTTTTTAGGGATTGGTTTACATTAGCAACCTTCCAACATAATGAGAACTCACCAAAATGGTACCAAATGCTGAACGTCGAAGAGCACTGCTACAAGGCCAGTACTGAAAATCCATGCGGACCAAGGGACTTGTTTTTGTTGCGATTAGCTAATTTTTTTTTCTTTTGTTTTTACAAAGAGAAGTAGCTTTTCAGGTAATAATGCCTATTAAGTTTTTTTTGTAACCGTTCTACATTCTTTAGGAAAGGGTTAGATGAGAGATAAGACTGGTGGTGAAAGGAGAAATATAGATAGCCGTTTTATTAGTTATTTTACTTCGCCGGCAAATATGCTATGAAGAAGTACCGACGAAAGAGGTATAACAGTTCTGTCCGATTTAAATTGCCATCGTGTATTTTTGTGAATTTATCGCGAATAAGTAAATAATCGTCTAATTTAATTGAATATTTTAATGATAGTAGTACAAAATTGTGTGTAATTATTTTGCTATAAAAGAACTTAATAACGAAACGCTTAAAAATGAAATAAAACGTAACAGTTTTATTATAATTATTGTAGTTAAAGGATCTCCACTTGAATTGTTTTAAAAAAATTTAATAAGTCGCAAAAAACAGCGCCTCGTGCAAACTAAACTCACTTTTTTATTAAAAGGATACAAATAAATATTCCTTATTAAATACTTATTTAAAATTTATTACAAAAAAAGTTATGACAACCGAACAAATACAGCTTGCTACCATTCCATCATTCTTGTTGGGTTATTGGTTGTTCGATTAGTTTAACTAAAATGTGCTTAAATGCAGACGCTGATCCAGGAAAATAGTTTCCTAAGAAATAAGACCACGTGAAGAAATTATTTTAAATTAATTTGGTTAGCATTTTCAAACCTGTTGTTAACTCCTCCCGCAGATAAGATTTTTATTGTTGGAAGACTGATTTCCTTCATTATCTCATGCCATAAGACCCCAACGTAAAGGCTCACCGCAATCCCGATACCTATGTGTGTTCCAAGTGACAAGTTTAATTTCAAACCAAGATATTCGAGTTTGTCACTTTGTACAAGCTTATGCTATGAACTTAATCGTTATCCACCAGCGTTTTTCGCCAGCCACGCTTCTTAGTTGGGGGAATGTGGTTGCACTTTTGAAACAGATGTGCTAGACAATGCTCCGTGGTTGATACGCATGCTTTCATTGTATAGCTATATCATGTGACTGCCATTAAACGTTTTGGTATGTCTCCTGGTTTTAAAGACACCTTCAAAGTTTTTTTAGAAATTAAGTATCTGTTGACAGCATTTCTGCTACGTGCGTCCTGGTCAGCTTGTAGCTGCAGTTCGCAGTTTCTCCCTTGGGCAGGCGTGGTATGCAGGTTTCTGCAGTTAGTTGGATAAGAGATGTTTGTTGGCAGACTGTCACTGTACTAATGTTAAGATAGGGTTTTACACACCAATCGTTTTTTTTTTTTTTGACTTATGAGTATTTCATTAGTTGGTAACTCAATTTGTCTACCAATTTTTATTGTTGTTCTCCGATAAGTCAGTGATAGAAGAAAATAATTGGTGTTAGAAAATGACAATATGGGTTCAGTAACATGTTCAGCACAAAGAAGAATGTTTGATTTTGGATTTCCTTTACATCCATATGTTATATATCGCATGGCATATTTATTGTAGGTGCGGCTTGCAATAATGGTTTAATGGGATTTCTGTCGTACTTATTGCTATTACATGTAGTACATACGTGGAAAACAGTAATCGTGTAAAATATGCGATTTATTTTCTCTAGCGTTCCTGTTCCCTCTGTGATCTTCCTTTTGGATTATTTCGAATATTCTCTGATCTTACGTCTTTTGACTTCTTTTGGGTGATTCTAATTTTATACTTTAAAAGATATCCTAAATATATTTAAATATATATTGAAAAACTGCCAAGTAATTTTCTGGGGCTTTAATACCACTTACAAAGCTGGGAGTCAGTGTATTCTTTAGAACATCCGGAAGTTTCTCAGCATCCCAATCAGGTGAGGAGACATAGTGACGTAGAAAATGCTCATGTGGTGTTTCTTTGAACTGCAATTCAAAGCGAGTATGATGATTATCTGATTCTTTAAAACATTAATAGGGACGTCCACATGAGAAATTAACTCTGATGCATCTGGAGTGCACTGTGGAAGGTTGAACCTGTTGATTCAACTTCGTCGTTACTAGTTTCTGATGCTGTCCTTGTTGTTTTCGAATCCCCCTCGCCGCGTCTGTGGATATGTCACTGATGGGTTTTATGCTAGTTTTTAACCTAGAGAGTGCATTCTCCACGACGTTTGATCTACCGGGTTTGTATATCAACTCTTGATTGTACTCTTCTATGCAAGCTTTCCATTGCTTTTACTTTGTATTAAGGTGCCATTACGTAACGCAACTGGTTTATTTTTACTAAACTTACCTTGGGAAAGAACAGCCCCAATGGCATAGTGACTTCTGCTGTAGTAAAGAGAAAATTAACTTTTTAAAGGCCAATATTGCATCGTCATTTTATTAGAACCTTTTTTGAATGGTTAGCCTTTACCTGAATATTCTTACCTTTTGTTACTGGTTTTGCTACTTTTGCATAGTCTCTTATAAAGCGCCTACAATATGAGGTCATTTAAGAAATCCTTTGAGCTCAGTAAGGTTATTAGGGGCAGCAAGTTTTCAATTACAGACACCTTTTCGGGATCTAGTTTTATTCCATCTGCACTCACAATATATCCTAAAAACTCTACTTCTGTTTGGAAAGAATAAGTTTTCTCAATGTTGACCTTTAAAGAGTTCCCCTTCGCTACGTCCGAATAGAATTATGTTATCAATGTAGACAGCACAATTTTCCTTCAGCATATCACTAATCATTCGGTGAAAAATTGCTGGTCCATTTCTCAATCCGAAGGGAAAACGAAAAAACTCGAACTTCGAAATGTATAAGACCTTTATAGGGATTTGATAAATACCTGCAATAAGATCGATCGTAGTGAAGTATTTGTCATTAGCTAGCTCGCTAGAGTACAGTTAATGTCTGGTATAGGGTACGTATCAGGAATTGTAACAGCATTTAGTCATTTGTTATCGACTACTAATCTATACTGTTTTTCGCCATTTGGTTTTTGCCTTTTTTTTAAACATGCAAATAGGTTATTTGAGGAGCTTTTGGAAGGACGAATTATTACTTCGGATAACAATTCCGCGATTTGTTTATTTACTTCTTCCCTCATTGCAGCTGGGTAAGGATAGCTTTTCGAATAAATAGGTGCAGAAGTTGTTGTTCTTCTTTCTGCGCTAACGTTTGTTGAGATGGATTAATTGCTATATAGTGGCCCAAATAATAATTAGTATTTGCTAATTACTTTCTAGTTACGACTGGGATGGACTAACTCAAAACATAATTTGAACTTTTTGACATTCTCGAACTAACAGGTATTTTAATGATATCCCTAATCACTAATACATTTTTTCCTTATCAACTACAGCTCCAACTTTCTGGAGTATATCGTCGCCTATAATAGCATCAAAAGAAATAAGGCCAGAAAAAAATAAAATGTAATCGGATCTAATATTCCATATTTTACAAAGAATTTCCCTGCTATTTTCCTAGTTATTTCG
This sequence comes from Cistogaster globosa, assembly GCA_937654795.1. Taxonomy (NCBI): domain Eukaryota; kingdom Metazoa; phylum Arthropoda; class Insecta; order Diptera; family Tachinidae; genus Cistogaster; species Cistogaster globosa. The sequence goes on from OW569407.1 coordinate 46,544,501, forward strand.
ATTTTCCCTCCTGCGGTTTTAACTATGATTGGGTGTGCTAAGGCTACACTTCCGGCAGATAATTTTAGACTACAAAAATTTTTTTCGAGCCGGTATCGATCAAATATTCATATCTGATATCACTACCTGTAATATATTCTATCTAAGGCAGGCTGGATGCCCCTCCCACATAAGACTTTGTTACTTTGCTACAGATTCAAAATCACCTATTGACAACTCTTTCTCAGAAATGTTTACTTCATGCTGCTTACTTGGCCTTAAAATACCACTTGCTCTTCTTTTTCTCGCATTTGTAGAGCGATTCGTATAGTTATTTTTCGCGTCTGAAACGACTGATCCGCTTTTGTCGGCTCTGGCTTGACATGTTGTTGATCACTTGGATATGGGGTTGGTCACTGAGTAAAATTGGAGTGTCCATGATGATGGTCACTATACCTAGGATTTCTCGAAAAATAAAAATGAGGCCTAGAAGGTCTCGGAAACGATTAAACAACAGGCGCAACAGCTGCGTACGAGACTGCAACTTTCAGTGGAGTATGTTGTTTCTCATCGTAAGGTTGTGGAGTTCCAAGCAGGCCGAATATGCTTCTGGCAGAGTAATGACCATTCTAGACAAATCTGAATTAAGTCCATGGATATATAGGTATAATGCCCTATTTCTATGTAAAGTGACTAATGCATCTATCGTTTCCCCGTTGTAAGTTTCCGTTTTTAGTGTTTTTATTATAAGAGATAATTGGTATTTCACTGTTAAATAAAATTCGTCTACCTCCGATGACCTTTGTGAAAGTTGGTTTAATTGGAGTTCGAGGGTTTGCTTTGCCGACTTTTTTCTGGCGTATACTTTGTAATATAGACCTATAAATAGGATTGTGTTAAACAATTTCAAAGTCCTTCAAGACCATTTCTTTCGGGTGAACCCAGGTCACGTAATTAAGTGGGTTTCCGTCAAAATTTCTAAGTTCCTTAACACTATCTGGAAGCCTACATATTGAACTAGGCTCTTCTTCCTTTATCGGTGCCTGCAAGACTGTAGGTTTTTTTCCCTGATCAACTTCGGTCAGTGCTATTAAATCTAACCTTCTTTTTAATTCCTCTCAATTGCTTTAAGTTTACTTCCCATCGTTTTCATCTTCTGCACCCGTGAGGGTGTTTAGATTCCTTTGCATATCTTCCATAGTTACAACAAAAAATATAATAAAATTAATAAAAGGACACTTTGACTCAACTCAGGATTAAGATGTCTCGACTCAGTATTTTGCACTTCACTGCAATTCTAATTTTTTTACTTTCTTTTATTTATTTTTGCTCCTTGTTCTTAAGCTGTATTCTTATTTTTCCTTACTTATATTTTATTTTTCTATGTCTTCATATATTTTTCAAAAATTTACACTCTCTTTTTCCTTTTCTTTTTCTTCTTGTAAAAAAAATCACTTTTTCTGTAGGTTTAAGAAAATTAAATTTATTAATTTTTTTCTAAAATTTTTAACTTTTTCTTTGTGACCACTTTTTTTACTGGACTTTAATTTTCCTTATTAATCTTTAGCAATTCAATTGAATTCTGTTTTCTTAATCCCTAATTGATTTTGCTCTTAGCGAGCCTTTGTTTCGTGCCGCGAAGCTTCGTATGTTTCCTTTTGGAAAAAGGATCGAACCATGTCTTTTTTTATCAACTTTTAATTTGTTGTAAGTTCTAGAGTTCTCCGTAGAGATCGCAAGAGTGTTATTATTTTATTCTTTTTCTGAAGTGCTGAGTAAAAATTGCAGAAATGTTAGAGACCTTTTTCCATTGTCCCTGTTTAGGCGTCAGTTAAAGGATCTCCACTTGAATTATTCAAACAAATTTAATAAGGCGCAACCAACAGCGCCTAGTACAAATTAAACTCTCTTTTTTAATATAAGGATACAATTAAATATTCTTTAATAAATACTTATTTAAAATTTATTACAAAAAAGTTATGATAACCAGATCGAAAAGCGCAACCAAGACTAACTGTTTTTTCATCATTCTTGTTTGCTTACTGGTGGTTCGATCACGTTGAATAAACATTTGCACATGCTGATCCACCAAAATTGTTTTCCCAAGAAATAAGTTCAAGTTGGCAATTTCAAATAAGACCGGATACGCGTACAGAAGTTAAATTCACTTGGTTAGCAATTTCAATGGTATTGCTATCTTTATTATTATTATTATTATTATTATTATTATTATTATTATTATTATTAATATTATTATTACTATTATTATTATTATTATTATTGTTATTATTATTATTATTATTATTATTATTATTATTATTATTATTATTATTATTATTATTATTATTATTACTATTGTTATTATTATTTTTATTATTATTATTATTATTATTATTATTATTATTATTATTATTATTATTATTATTATTATTATTATTATTATTATTATTGTTATTATTATTATTATTATTATTATTATTATTATTATTATTATTATTATTATTATTATTATTATCATTATTATCATTATTATTATTATTAGTATTATTATTATTATTATTATTATTATTATTATTATTATTAAAATAAAATTTTTAGAAAGTAAAATGAAATTGAACTTAAGCCAACATTGAGTAAAAATATTTGTTTTTATATCGAATCAGTTCAACTTTAAATTAAATTTAAAAAACACAAGGCACAGCGGACGCGCACGGTTGCACGATTATATAAACCTTAGCAATACCTTCTAGTTTTATTCTAGTTATGTGAGTCACATAACTTGATTTGGATAAAGTATTGTGTGATGTCTGCCTGTCCGTCGGTGTTAGTCTTGAAATCTACTTTGCTAAGGCACTAGAAGAGCTAGAGAAAATACGCCAATCGATCATATATAGTTTCAAAAATTTTGCTATTAAAAATCATCAAAATCGGTACACGTTCATCGAGGCAGCAAGCAAAACACCACTCCTGCCTGTAAGTTTTCTAAATCATTTGGAGTAATAAAGTAACTTCAATTAAAGAAACAAATATATTGAGAGATATTATATTTGTTTTTTGATTTGAAGTACTTCACTAATCTAGGTGTACATATATGGCAAAGGGGATATAAGATTAAGCATAGCCAAATATAGCTCTCTCAGTTATTTTGCGATTAAATTAGTTTGAAAACTACGTATTAGGTCAAGAAACCAACTAATGTCTTTCGTACTTCTAAATATCATTGTCGAAGGTGTATAATTTTTCTAACTTATTCGAAAAAATGCACCAGAAAATCGTTTTTCATTGGACAAAATGCTCTTACTTTTGAACCGATTAAAATATTGAAGTAATTTTATTTAATGGATAGATACTTAGTTAAGCTTGACTCGGGTTTAATTACATTAAAATTGAATGAGGACTTTTTGAGAACTTCTAGGTCAAAGTTGAGCTTTTAATATTTTTGACTTTTGTAGTGAAATATGGGTTTATTTTTTCATTTATATATTGGAAAAATTAATATTTGGAACTCAATAATAATAATAATTATTTTTTGTGATAATGGATTTTCTTTAATAATACATTCAAAAAAATTTTGACGCTAAAAAAAATATTAAAAATAATTGGAGATTTTGCTTTTCCTATTATTTTTTGCTGGCAAATTTGATCATTTTTAAATAAATACTGCAATAGATTTTAAAAGCATTTGTAACAATGGTATGTTCTATTTATTATTATTTTTTACTAATACTATGAAAAATACTTATATAACAAGGAGGGAGAATTATAATAATTATTCATTTGACACAAGTATTGATTGCAAATATTCTATATTTTGTTCTGTGATATTTCTGTTCTTTAGTAGTTTTTTGACTTCTTCATCTAAATCCCGATGTTCCATTTTCTAGTATTGTGCTCTCTAAAAAATCTGTAATTCTTGTTTCTTTTTTTCTGAGCCTCCTCTGATAGATCTCCAATGGTACCAAATGATAAAGGATTTTGTGAATTGTTGCAGATATATTTTGCCATGGTTGGTTGTACATATTTTTGCAGTTTCCTTAGCATAATCTCCAAATTGTCTAGAGTCAATTTCTTCATTGCAGGCAAGTACTTCTAGGATTTTTTAAATCTGAAAATAGGTTTAAATCCACTCCTGTTATTTCAGATAATTTTTTTGAATCTGAAAAGAATCTTTGTGCGGTATGGCCATCATTTGTACTGCCTGACTCTTGTTTTGGCTGGTCTATAATCAATCCAATTTTGCGATATTCGTCTTGATCATGTTTCTTTTTTAAACTTGGTTTCATTGTTTCTTATAAATCCTGAAGACCCGAAATCCAAATCATAACTGTTTTTTAGTATATGTTTCATAAGTCGTATTCTTGCATGTAAAAGTGGTTATCCAAATTCATATGCATCGGTATTATCTAATGATTTTGTGGGAACTTAGCTTAATTAGGTTGATGCTGCTTCGCATATAACCCAGCTGGATGCAGCCTTCGTGTTAGTCAAAGCCTGACCTACTTTTCCATCTATCATTGTAAGGACTAATTGGTAGCTTACTTCAATTTCCTGCCCATCTAACTGTAATTGTAATGTCTGTAGTGTTGCAGTTTGAGCCTTGATATCACTAATTTCTTTGTTAATCGGATCATAAGTTTCTTTTTTGAATTCAAACTTGATTGGCCTACAGTATTTCGTAAAAGATCGTGTCTCATCTTTCCAAATATCGATTGTTTGCGTTATACAAGTCGAAGGCTTTGAATCTTTAAAACATATCTGAGTCCGAAATATTTTTACATACAACTTGTTTGTATTGTTTTTGTCCCGAAGAACCATCACATCCCCATTTGCAAAAAGAATTACCTTTGTGTTTTCATATTTCTTTAACGCATTTCCTGGTATTGATTGTAGTAAGCATTCGGCTGTGAGATCAATTAGAGATTGTAGTTGTACCTTTCCGAAATTGGTGTGATTGTAATAGTGTCCTTTGAGGCTAACATTTCATTTTAGCAGCGGTTATATGACGATATGCTGGATAGATACTTGGACCCTTTTAATCGCACGCAATCTGAGCTAAATATATTGATGTTTTGTTAGTTTCAAATCCAGAAATAAGGCTAATGCCTCCTCATTTGGGTTCTATTTTTCATTGCTCGGAGTTGGTATACTTTCAAGAATTCGTTTTGTTCTCACTAGACTAGCTTCAATAACTTTTTCAATGATATCCACTTTTGTTAATTGGTTATGTGATCGTAATTGATGTAGGAAAGATTCTTTTATATTTGTACAACCAATTGCATTGTTAACATCTTTTAGCTTCCGCCTCTTAGATCTCTCGCTGCAGTTGTCCAATGTTTTGGGTGGTCTTCCATCCTTATCCTGCTTTGCTGTGTCTGCAGCGACAGAAAGTTGGCCTTTTAACCACTTTCCACTTTTTATAAAAAACTTTTGTTTACTGTACCTAACTTCTTTGTAGCGTTTTTTAAGTACTTTTGCAAAATTAGATAATTGCTCTTTGATTTCGGTGCTACACGAATTTAAGTTTAATTTTAAGAACATAGTCTTGTTTTGACTGTGATCTAGTGCAAACGTACAAAATTTCTGCGATCTCCAAAAAAATATAAAAACAATTGTGTTGTAACAATTAAAAATATATATTAAAAAAAAAAAAAAAAAAAAAAGTTTCAAAAAGAAAAACAGTAAAAATTAACAATAACAATTTGAATATTCAAATCCCTTTGAATAAAAGCAATTTACATTGCTATCATGAATACTGATAGCAATGATAATAGCGATGATGATGATCTGTGTTGGCAGGCAGTCACATCTTCAAAAACAAGAAAACGAAAACAAAGTGAATCACCAAATATGTTTTTAAACAAGAGACAAAATATCAAAATAAATTTACAACTTACCGAAAATAACAACAACGCATCTACATCACAAAATAGCAATAAAACTTTTGCTACACAAAAGAATGTCAACAACAATGCTATGAATGTAAGTTTAAATAGGTTTTCAAGTTTAAGTGAAGATGATCAAGCTGAAATTGATAATGAAGAAACAGCTAATAAAAATGTTCCTAAACCCCCACCAATAATTATACCTAACATTTCAGACATTAGTGCCATGATAAAAAGTTTTAATAAAATAATACCACCCACTTTGTTTAATTACAAAACATTAAGAGACGGACAAATAAGAGTTATGGTCCAAGATATTGCCAAATATAGAGTTTTAGTTACATTCCTAAAAGACAAAAATATTGAATTTCACACCTATCAACTAAAACAGGCAAGATCGTATAGAGTAGTTGTAAAAAATCTACATCCTTCAACACCAAGCGATGACATAAAAAATGCTATCGAATCTTTGGGACATAATGTTAGAAATGTTGTTAATATTAAAAGTAGAATTACAAAAATTCCTCTACCAATGTTCTTCGTAGACTTAGAACCAGACACAAACAATAAAAATATATATGACACTAAAACGCTTTGCAATGCAGTTGTTAACATTGTACCACCCAGGAAAACGGAAGATCTAGTACAATGCCACCGTTGCCAAGAATTTGGTCATACAAAAACCTATTGCAGGAAGTCTGTAAATTGTGTAAAATGTGGACTTGGTCACTTAACTGCCAATTGTACCAAAGATGCTGATGCTGCACCGAGATGCGTAAACTGTCTACAAAGCCATCCAGCGAGCTATAAAGGCTGTTTTGTTTACAAAGAACTCCTAAAGAAAAGAGTTTAACTCAATAAAAACAATAAACGTCATAACTACGCTTATAACTATAAAAGTGAGGATTATCCTAACTTAAACAATAATGCTTTTAATTCAAATATACCCCAAAACAACGTAGCGTATTCTGAAGTTGTTAAAAATAACCCACAAAATTCATTTGAAAGACTAGAAAACTTGATACAGAATCAAATAGAATTAACAAACAAATTAATAAACATGATGACAGTTTTAATTGCAAAGCTATGCAATTAAACTTAAATATTGCAATATGGAATGCTAACGGGCTTTCTAACCACACACAAGAAGTAGAATTATTTCTTAAATTACATTTTATTGATATTATGTTAGTGTCTGAGACACACTTTACCACCAGATCGTTTTTCAAAATACGAGGATATGAATTAATAACAGCAAACCATCCAGATGATAGAGCACATGCTGGAGCAGCAATTTTAATAAAATCTTCATTAAAATATGAAGTTTTAGATGAAGTAAGCAAACCATATCTCCAAGCTGCATGCATTAGGGTCAAATGTGATCATAACTTTATTACATTCTGTTCTATTTACTTTCCACCACGATTTTCTGTTAAATGTCAGGAATTTAATAACTTTTTTAACAAATTGGGTCCAAGATTTTTTGTGGCAGGTGACTTTAATGCCAAACACCAATGGTGGGGATCGAGATTAGTGAACCCTAAAGGAAGCGAACTCTACAAGTGCATAACTAACAACAATTATTCTGTTCTCTCATCGGGAAATCCAACGTATTGGCCCACAGATCCAAGAAAGATACCAGATCTTCTAGACTTTGCTGTTATCTCCGGAATTTCTACTCAACTTTTTCAAATTGTAGATTTAGATGAACTAAGCTCTGACCATATACCACTCTTAGTTACTTTTAATACTGCAATACAGTCAGGTATGATAAGGCATAACATTATTAACTATAGAACTGACTTGAAATCGTTTGTCATCTTCATTGAAAGGAATATAAATTTAAATATTCCATTGAAATCTCAGCAAGATATAGATGATGCTGTTGAAAATCTTAATAATGTAATTCACGAAGCTGGGTTTTTATCATCTCCAAGGACTGAAAATCAACCAATTCATAATCAAATTATTTTAACTTCTGAAATCAGAAGACTTTTAATTAATAAGAGAAGGCTAAGGAAAATATGGCAAAATAGTAGGAATCCCTTTGATAAACGAAATTTTAATAAAGCTGCCAAAGACCTTAAATTTGCACTTTATAAATTGAAAAATGATCGGATTGGTATCTACCTCGAAAACCTCAATACTAATAATTTTAAGAATAATGAGTTTTCTTTGTGGAACGCTACAAAATATATAAAAAGACCTACGAAGAGAAATGTTCCTATAAAAGATGTTGACAATGTGTGGTGTAAAACTGACAAAAGTAAGGCAGAAGCGTTTGCTCGTCATCTAGAAAACACATTTCAACCTCATGTAAATACAAATCCTTTTGTTAACGAAATTAATGAATTCCTGGATTGTGCTTGTCCTATGGACTGGCCAATTAAACATGTATCTCCCAATGAAGTTAGAGAAGAAATTAGAAAACTGAACTGCAAAAAGTCTCCTGGATATGACAGTATAAATGGTAAAGTGATTCAAGCATTGCCAAAAAAAGGTATACTTTTTCTGACATATGTATATAATTCAATGCTGCGATTAAATTACTTTCCTTTGCAATGGAAGTGTGCAGAGATTGTAATGGTAAATAAACCCAACAAGCCTGAAAATAATTTAACATCTTATAGACCAATAAGTTTACTGTCTTTATTCTCCAAAATATTCGAAAGAATATTTATGAAAAGATTACTGCCAGTTTTAGAGAAGTCTAACATCATTCCTGATCACCAGTTTGGCTTCAGGAACAAACATGGCACTCCAGAACAATGCCATCGTATCGTCGAGTTTATAAGAGATACATTGGAAACCAAAAAATATTGCTCAGGAGTGTTCTTAGATGTACAGCAGGCTTTTGATAGAGTGTGGCATATTGGACTATGCTACAAACTGAAGAAATTACTTCCAACACCGTTTTATTTACTTTTGAAATCGTATTTGACAGACAGAACTTTCTTTGTTAAGGTCAAATGGACATCCTCCCGAATATATGATATCAAAGCAGGTGTCCCTCAGGGTAGCGTGCTTGGACCAATCCTATATATAATTTTTACTTCAGATATTCCTGCTTTTGAAAACGTCTTAGTCGCAACCTATGCAGATGACACAGCCATTTTAGCAGCTGATATTTGCCCGAACAATGCATCGAATATTCTTCAAACTAAACTAGATGAAATTGAAACTTGGTTAAACAAGTGGAATATCAAAGTCAATAGCGATAAGTCCACCCATGTCACATTTTCCTTACGACGGGGTAACTGCCCTGAAGTACGTATGGGCAATGGTCCAATTCCTCAAAAGGACTGTGTTAAGTATTTAGGAATGTACATTGACAGGAGGTTAACATGGAAGGATCATATAAAAGCAAAAAAGCAACATTTGAATATAAAAACAAAACGCCTATCTTGGCTACTAGGTCCAAAATCTCGATTAAATTTGCGGAACAAGGTTATGATTTATAAAACAATTTTAAAACCAGTCTGGACCTATGGAATACAACTTTGGGGAACAGCCAGCAACTCAAATATTGAGATACTGCAAAGGTATCAATCAAAAACGCTGAGATCTATTGTCAACGCTCCATGGTTTGTTTCAAATTTTTCAATACACAATGATCTATTCATTCCAAATAAATAAGAAATAAGAAGGCTTAGTGAAAACTATTTACGAAGATTAATTTACCACAACAATCCTTTAGCCATTGCTCTTCTAGATGACACCAATGAAGTAAACCGATTAAAAAGATATCATATTTTGGATTTGCCATTCCGAAATTAACTAATTATTTATTTTTATTGCTTGTATATATATTTGCTGTTAATGAATTATTTATTTAAGTTACTTTGAATTGTACATATAACAACCTTTATATTATATTATATTATAATATCAGTATACAAATTGTATTAGTATATTGTTGTTCTCAGTGGAGGATAACAAATAATATTATCTTATTTTATCAAATTTACTTATTATCCTTAAATGGATAGATTGTAAATAAAAATTGTGACAAAAAAAAAAAAAAATTTTAAGAACATCTTCCTTGTTTTTATTTGTAAAATACTCTTCGGCCAGTTCTTTGTAACTGAAGCTCTGCATATTTTTCTAAATATTTGTATTTGTGTCTGTTTTGTTTTATCATTTGCAAATATACGTCCGTACACGTAAAGGATTAACTTATTAATGAGTAATCTCTTATCGAATCCGTAGTTTTATACATTTTTAGATACATGTAATTCACACATTAAACTTCAATTTTATTGTAGGTGGTACTTAAATTGAACAAAACTGCAGTTGTTAACCAGACCTTAATATCTCGCCAATATGGGGTTGTTTTTTATCTTTAGAGGTTTAATGTTGCCATTATTATTATAAAATTGTTTATGACTTTGGTTGGCCCTAACAGTTGATAACAGGTATATTAGAAAGAGATCATAGGTTTACTGTAGAAGCTATTGTGATATTTTTATGGCTTTTTTTTATAAAACCCTTTCGCAGGTATTTAATTTATAACTTAAACCTTTTGTGAAAATTTAATACAGCATTGTATACGAGAAATTTCATTAAAATTAAAAAAGTGTGTTACTTTTACCTTTCTTCGGGTGGTATACGCTTCTTGTTCCCTTTTGTTCCACAGAAGTTCTATTTCACTAAAGTTTAATTTTATAAAAATATTGTAGCTTAAAAAATTTCTTCACAACGCACCCAAAAATAACCGCTAGAGCGGTAACCACTTACAACAACTAAGACTATAATCCTACCAACATCATAAAAAAGGCCCCAGGCCATTTCACGGTGCGACAGTCCAAAAACCTGGGACCGGGTTTTATTTTTCTTGTAGGTCTTGTCTAGTTACGAAGAATTTAATAGTGAAATATGCCGTACACCTCCAAAATCCGGATTCACGGTTAAAAACCGGTTTTTTTACCTTTGCACACTTTTAAGCCTGTAACTTTGTTAATAATGGTCCGATTTTGAATTTCTTACTAGATTTAGAAAGAAGAAACTGAGATCTTTCGAATATATAAAAAATATGTAATTTATCTAAGACAATTTGGGTATTATTGTCGAGCAAACACAAATTTTGGAGATTTTTAAAAAATTTTTCAACTTTGGTGACGTTTTTATACATTATTTTATAACGAAACTATAATACTATTGAATTTATTCAAAAAGTATGTTTATTTGCGATTACAGTGCATATTTAGGGTTAAAAATAGATAAGATATTGACTGAGTTATTTAACTTTTCATGAAAATTAGCTTTTAAACATTTTATAAAAATGTTATTTTTGGTTATTTAACTCAAAAGTGTTTGCTTCACCGTTTTTTTAAAATCAGCATCATCAGTTTTTCTTTTAAGTAATCAGCAATATTCTTAAATCATATCTATCTTATTTTATCCTTCAAAGCGTTTTTTAATAGTTGCCCTTTCCTAGTGAAAATGTTCGCCTTGTTAATTACTGAACTGGCCCAGGTTATCTGGGAAAAAGTCCAAATGAATAACGTCCTCAGCTTTAACTAATTGGTCATTCAAAATATTTTTCCCGCTTTTCTATGTGACTCGCGAGATGGCCATACTTTGCAATCGTAACATTTCGGTGCACGGATACTTTGTGTAACCACCTTGCATACCAAATAAAATTGTCAAAACCTTTATGTCAGCGACAACTTTCCATTTAAAGGTAGTATAGCTAACAAACTATAACATATTTTTCATCACTTCGTAAGTTTCTTTTGTATAAGTTGCATATGCGATTGGAACTGAAGGTAATTGATTTTGGATATGCAATAAAACAGGTTTTAAGCCTAGAAATTACATTACAAATCTTAAATAAATAAATATAAAGCCATACAATTTTATAAGAAAACATTTTTTTACATGATCCATCAACGAAAAGTCGCCATTGATCTGCATTATAATTGTGATTTAATGCCGAAAATAGTTTTGGTACATCAACGCAATACACGAGATCACTGTCATTGCAACTAGTCTTAAAACTTTCTTTAAGTAAACAAGTCCGGTCACTTTTTCCACCAGATGTTCTAACGAAATCTTTTTCTACCGAATTCCGCTGATTTAATCTCGACCCCAGGACTTCAGATTGCCGTCCTGACAAGTGTAAATTGTGAACAAGGTCGTCAAAATTAGCTTTTGACAAAATAATACCGCTCCGTTGTTGTAGATCTGGATGGAAGGAACTTTTCTTGTTTAAAAGCTTTTTCTGTTACATCGATATATCTGCTCGTTGTCGGTAGATCATTACTTATAGGTATCGGTTACAACATTTGCGTACTTAATTTTTTTTCGCATTATAAAAAAGTGACCGAAAAACATCGGTATGACAAGAGTAGCAATCATTTGGTTTATGATATGGCTGATGATGCCAAATCATATGCGTTGAAAAGGGCAAAACAAAGGAAGGTTGAATTTTCTTTTTTTTAATGTATGTTGTTGTGGATCGTACCAGCGACTAGTATCCAAAGAACAATTAAATACTTTATTTCACACTTCTACCACTCCTATATTGTTTTTAAAATCGCGCCGGTGACTGATAACAGTAAATAACCCACAAATATAGCAAAGTTTGTTACAATTGTCACACATTTTTTATTTAATGTTTATTTAAATTGCACACGATTTTTATTTAATTGCAATTCGACAAAACCTACAAGAAAAAACATATCACTCCCCAAGTTTTTCTATTTCATTCAATTTTGTAACACTGTGTTATCGATGATAGCTTGCGAGTAGTTGCCATTTATTTTTGACAAAAAACAAATAAAAATCACCTTTCCCTGAAATTATAAATAGTTTAACCTAATTTTTTGGCTACCTTAATATGGATACATTAGCTCCAAAAGGTCGTTAAAATTTTAAAAATCGGCGACAAAAAAAAATAGACTTTTGGCCAATGAAAAACGATATTCAGCCACTGTGAGGTGTGGAAAATAATATTTGTATTTTAATTATTTTTAATTCAGGGTTATAACTTTTAATTCAAACATTTTTATGGCAATTTTGTTTTCAAAATAGCGTAGAACTTTAAAATTGAATGCAGAGCTTTTCTAGTAACTGTTAATTTATTAATTCATAATTTTGCATTGAAGGGTATAGTTAAGTTAAAATGTCTTTTTCAAGAAGGGACAAAAATTTTACTTATTTTGTTAGTATGCCCAAAAGTGAAACGTATTGGCTTATCCCATTACAATTTTTGTTTTTCTATGAGTCTGCCAGTGGTATTGTTTTCAAAATTTGTGTTATCCAAAAGGCAAAATAATTATGTCGAATTCACAATAGCAAACTGTCCCTAAATATCACCCTGTCCTCATTTACCACCACTCCCAATAGGAGCCAGATAACAAGAGGTTGATTTAAAGCGATCTTCTTATCTTTTTTCAACCTTTAAATCAGGAAAGATTCAAACAGTAGAATATAATCCGTAATGTCAGCTAGTTCAGCCAAAGATCAATATGAACTTTGAATCTGAGATCCTATCGGTCGATAATTTGCACTGCCCTAAATCACTAATATAAGAACTCACGGAGGGATGTGGGCATTCGTGAAATGATTCGCGATTAGAAGCAAAAGCCTAATGACCGTTTTTTAACACCTGTTGCTTAAAATGTCTTAGTAGAGATCCTTCGGAGAAATCTGTTATCTGTTAGAAACTCATCAAAAATTTTAAAAAAATACTTTTTTTTATGGATATTGGAAAACTACAGATGTTAAACTAGTTAATTGGCGACGAAATCGCCAAAAGAGTGAACACCGGTATCAAGACTGTCTCGAAGATCGCCAGGTATTTTGTTATGGCTGGGGAATATCAAATATTTATCAGCTAAATTTCAGTACTTAATCACAAAATTGTATCGCAGTCAGATCCCTAATAAATGTTTACTTAAATTTTTAAACCCTTATTAAACACTACAGTAATGAACTTCCTGATTTTCAATCAAAAATTAATTATTAAAATTCAGATTCTTCCAAAAACACTGTTGTTACTAAAAAGAAACCAGCATGTTTCAATCTCAATTTAATCCGCTCTTTCCTTTATCTACATATATTACCTATTTATTGAATCACTATGTGTAGTGGTACATTTCGAGGCAGCGGACAAAACACCACGCCTGCCTCTAATTTTTCATATCTTTTGAAACAAATTAAGTTTAGTAAAATAATTGTATATATATACTCGTATAAATTAAAAACACGTAAATTGTATTTTTTTTAAATATATTTTTTATGTTGAGTGTCTTTTAAGAGACAGCTCAACCTCTTTATTTGAAAGTGAAATCAGCAGTAATTTGTTTCTTATAATCTACCCTAACTCATAGCTTTAGATTTTAATGATCACGCCACTTTATTCTGGCTCGTGTTACACCTTTGATGAGAACTAAATTTTGGAATGCAATAAAGAAATGCGACACTCAGACATAGTGTCAGCGCATTTGATGGGAGCGAACAAATATTTAATAAATGTTTGTGTTTAAACTTATTTTGTGTTAACTCAGCACATTTGGTGGGATCGAACAAATATTTAATAAATGTTTATGTTTAAACATATTTTGTGTTAACTCCTCCCTCCTTAAGTACAATCGTCCCGATTTTTCAAACTATGTGAAGATTGTAAATGCTTGATTGGTTTTTATCAACTTTTGGTTCTGTATTGGATGTTTCTGTTATTTCTGGAGTTGCTTCTATTTCTTCTGTTTCTTTTTCTTGATGATAACATTTTTTCCAAATTTTAATACTTGTAATGGTTCCAGCAGCCGCAAGAAAAACAACTGCTAAGATTGTTGTTATTGTTTTGCTTTTGGTCTCTAGAAGTTCCAATCGTTTGATATTTTTTATGTTTATTTTCTGAAGCCTTTCTAAGGAAAGTGCCTCCTCTATCCTGCCGCTTATTGCATTTGGTTGTAGGAAGGCTGGAAGGGGTTTACTGCCACTTATTTCTTATTTGTTTATCTATTTTTATAGTTGTATTGAAGTATTTTATCAAATAAGTTCCATTTAATTGTATCTCCTCGTCATTTGCTGTGACCTCTCCGTTGTATTGATTTAGTAATATAGGATCGCTTTCAATTTCTTCTATAGTGGGTACGTGATCATTATTCACCTGGGTGCAGTTGCCTACTCTGTTCTTAAATAATCTAGTTGTACAATAATCACCTCTTAATTCTACTATATCGTTTTTATTACATATGGTTATATCATTATAACTATTACATTTTCCTTTAATGGCAAACAAATCGATATTACAATTTAATATTTTATCAAATTCAATTTTATCTATTAAATTTCCAAACACTATAGGTTTTGTTAAATATGTTTCACAGGTGTCATTATTAGTGCTTGGAATGAGTAATATATATAAAATTTCCTTATTGTTGGTTACAATTTTTACATTTCCGAAAGTAAGTAATTCATCTACGTTAACTATTGGAATTTTATAATTTATTAACACGTTATTTAAGGCTTCAATTTCTGTTTTAGATAAAATAAACGAATTTACAATATTAACTTTTGCCCATTGTATGGCGTATTCAATATTCTGCAATTCTTTTTCAATAATGTTAAGTTTGTGTTCTAAGCTAATGGTTAGTTCGGTATTCCAAACTTCTTTTCTAAACTTCAATATTTCATTAGTAATATTAGATATCTCTTTGATTCTATTGATAGTCAGCTCATTTACTATCATTTGTCTATTATTGTTTTCCAGGAGGTTTGTCATTTTTTGTATCAAAATTTCGAAATCATGACTGTCGGGTGCACCCACAATCCACTTCCATGCAGTGCCAATAGCATCAATTGATCTTTTTTTTCAGACTTAGGCGTTTCAGAAGGCCCTTTATATCAAGAGTTTGTTGTAATTAAAACGGACGGATCGGATGACTATATGTGATACCATTATTCAATGCGGACTCCAGATTTTCTAACAAATCTCGGTACAGATCGAGGTTGATTGTATGTACAACTTTAAATGTTCCATTTTTTCGTCTTGCTATTCATTATGAATTGTTACAAGTCTCGTGTTAGAGTAGCCGAGAATACTAAGATCGACCATAACGGTCACCAATATTAATCTAAAAATATGTTTGAAAGGAAATTATAACTGTTTACTTTCTTTTACTTCATTAATTTCTTATATGGCTTTTGTAAATAACCCGACCACTTTCTGTAACGATAGTTGTACCGCGGCTTTCTTGTACTATTTCTTGTTTAAACCTGTTACTTAATTTATTACCTAATCTTTTATTGGTCTTTACGTAAACTAATTGTCCGGGTACGCATTCTTTAGTCGGCTTTTTGTTTTTATTGTGGTAAACGTGGTCCTTTTCTTGTTTGCGCTTAAGTCGTTCAACATTTGAGAGCCTTGTTATCTCATAGTCTTGTGGTGAAAAGTCAACTGTTCATTCAAAGAATAAGTCCACTGATTTCCTATTCGTAGTAGAATGAGTAGAATGATTGTATTCATTCACAGATCTTTCCAATAACTCTTCAAAATCGCTAGATGTTCCCTCTTCCTTCAGGCATCTCATTACTTCTGCCAAAGTCGAGTGGAAACGTTCTATTTGTCCATTTGGTTCACTTCTATAGGATGGGGTAGTAAAAATATTTATTTTTAGGTCGTCTTTCATCATAAATATAATAGAAGGGGAGTTTAATGAAGGTTCGTTGCCCATTACTACATTTTTTGGTCCCCGTAGAAAAACAAAAGTTCCCTAAGAGGTCTTCTAACTGCCTCAATTGATCTGCCACTAAGTTGTTTTACTTGAACATATTTTGAAAACTTGTCAATCGAAGTCAGTATCAGTTTTTTATCGGTTGAAAATATGTCTATGTGAATTGTATGACCAGGATATGTTGGTATCGGTGTTTCCCCAAGTTCCAGTCTATTTGGATTTCTTTCGTATTTATTTGTTTTGCAAATTGAGCACAATTTTATTATTATTGTTATTTTTCGTGCCACAGATGGGAAATAGTATTTTTTCATAATTTGGGTTCTATTTTCTTTTTCATTACGATGAGCCCTAGAATGTTCTTCCACAATTATATTCTCTTGGTCGTTCTCGGACGTTATATCTTCGACTATTACCTGTGTAAACCTACATTTATAATTTGAGAAATGATCCGCATAAATGCTTTGAATTTTACCCATTATCGGTTCCGGAGTTTTAATGCATTTATTATCGATGGATTAACCTATCTCTCAAAAATTGTTATTAGTTTCTGTTCGTCATAACTTGCTTCCGTTATAAGATGTCGATGATAACCTGGGAAGATTATTTTGAATTGATGTGATGGTACTTCTCCTGTGCTTATAAATAATTGGTTTTTGAATACGTTAACTGGAGTTTCAGCATTTGGTATAAGATTTTCACCTGAGCTTTCAGCACTGTGTTGAGTCATAGTGGAAGAGCTTTATTGACCTTGAAGGATATTTAAACCTAAAAGATCTCTAGATAATGCGTCGGCCACTACGATAGTTCTACCTGGCTTATATCTTAGTTCATAATGATATTCCTCCAGAATACATTTCCATCTTTTTATTTTGGAATTACTATTATTATTACTGAGAGCGAACGTAAGTGGTTGATGGTCAGTATAAATTATTACCTTTTTTGAGCCATAAAGGTAATTCCTTAGGGAAATTAATGACCATATAATTGCAAGCATTTTCATTTGCTGCATAACTTTCCTCAGTTTTGGTAAGTGTCCTGGAGATAAAACTAATGGGTTTATCATCTTTGCTGAGCACCGCTCCAATAGCGTAGTTTGATGCGTCTGTTGTTAATTGAAAGTCCTTGTTAAAGTCAGAATATGCTAGTATTACCTCTCGTGAAACTAAAGCATTTTTTAGGTCATCAAAAGCCTTCTTAGCCGTATAATCTAAATTGATTTTAGTTTGGGAGGATGTTATTTTCGATACTCTTCCTTCTTCTCCTCGTAAGAGAACTGTAAGTGGTTTTGCAATACCAGCGTACCCTTTAATAAAACGCCTGTAGTATCCTGATAGGCCCAAGAATGAGCGAAGTTCTTTTAGTGTCTTAGGGTAATCGAATTTTAATATCGGTTCAACTTTCTTCGGATTTGTTTTTGTTCCCTCTTTTGCCACGATAAATCCGAGGAATTCTACTTCCCGTTTAAAGAATTCACATTTATCTAGTTGGATCTTCATTTGTGCCCATTAATGTTTCGAATACTTGATTTATATGTTTTAATTGGGATTGTTCGTCCTTACTGAATATTATAATATCGTCCATATAAACATAGCACATTTTTCCTATAAATTGTCGCAATATGTCATTGAGTGCCCTTTGGAAAATAGACGGGGCATTTTTCAAGCCTATAGGCAGTCAAGTAAATTCATATTTACCATTACTGATGGAAAAAGCTGTTTTTTCCCTGTCTTTCTCTTTGAGATTAATCTGGTGAAAACCACTTTTAAGAAATAGTACAGTAAAGTATTGGTTTCTACCCAAATTAGCCAAAACGTCATTAATGTCTGGAATTGGGTATTAATCTGGGATTGTTACCGCATTTAATCTTCTGAAGTCCACTACCATTCCCAATTTCCTTTTTCCTGAATGGTCTTCCTTTTTTGGAACCACCCAAATAGGAGAATTATACGGAGATCGTGATGGTCTTATGATACCATCTCGTAGAAGCCGATTTATTTCTTCTTCCACGACGTCTCTCAATGCCATCGGATAGGGGTAGCTTTTGGCGTATATTGGTGTGTTGTTGTCCGTCCTTATATGCTTCCACTGCAGTGGACTAGGTTAGTCTCTCATCTGGTTCTGCGAATAATTGACTATGATGCTGCACAATTTTCCTGAGTGAAAGCTTTTAGTTTTCGATTAAATGTTGAGTCCGTAATTCGATGTTGTTTACACTTTGTGAAATACGCTGTTTTATATTTATTCTTTGTCCATTTCCTATAGTAAAACAATTTTCGGCAATGTGAATGACGGCTGACAATTCTTTTAAACTGTCATTCCCTAATATTGCATCGAATGAGTCAAAACCTGGTAGTAAATAAAATTTAAGCGGAGTATCCTCAAATCCTGAAAATGTCAAAAGTGAATGTTGTGTTATCCTAATTCCACCACTGGCAGATTTTGCATAAAAGATTTGGTTGTTATCTATTGGGTTTTCAACTATTTCCGGTCTAATGTAGTTTTTGTTGCTTCCTGAATCTAGTAAAAATGAAAGTATATCCCCGTTCCTCATTTTTGCCTCGAAATACGGCAATGACGAACAATTTAACTTAAAAAAATTAACGGAATGCTGAACATCGTCTGCTTGATCCTTCTGAATTTCCACTGCAACCTCATTTTCTTCAGGAATATTTTGTAAATATTCTTGAACGTAGTGTGCTTCATTATTCGCTGGTTGTATATCGACTTCATTTCCTTCAGATGGATAACTTGTTCATCCATACCACTCATACTCTTGTACATAGTCGGCGTCTATATAAAAATTCCTTTGCATCTTGTTAACGGGTCCTTGAAAAGACGCACCCGCGGATCGTTTTGAGTTTTGGTTTATTTCTGGTTGGTTCATATAATTAACTTGTCTCGTTTGAATCGATCGAGCGATATCCCTCGGTTCTATTTCTGGGAATTTTCGATAGTTGTTATTTTCGTTTCGGTATGGTTGTCTAGTAAATCCATTTTGATTAAACTGAGGTCTGGGAGGATTCCAATTTGGACGCACAAAATTTTGACCCTGGCTATTATAATTTATTGCAGGGTGGTATCGCGGTGGTACCGGTGGTCTCATAAATCCTGTATAAACGAGTTTGGGATAAAATGCTCGTCCACTAGACGGAGTTGGTATCTTTTGTCCGTTTAATTTTGAACTTTGAACTTGAGCGTAATTTTTCCTATAAGTCATGTTATCTAACTTAAGGCAGATGTGTAAAGCCTGTGGTAATGAAGTCGGCTCTCTGATACTTAAAAGTCGGGAAAGGTCCCCATTAAGACCCCTCACGAAAGTGTCCAATGCCTTTTCCCTATAAGTATTTGTCATAACGCGCAAAGTCTCCTCGCTAAGGTCGAGGCAAGCGACTTTGTCCAGGATTAAAGAGAGATGTTGGTAAGCTGTTTGATAGAAATCGTTAACTGTCTTATTTTCTTGACATAGAGAAGTCATTTGGTAATCTAGAGTCCCAATATCTCGCTTGTCTGA
The DNA here is from genome assembly GCA_937654795.1 of Cistogaster globosa. Lineage (NCBI taxonomy): Eukaryota > Metazoa > Arthropoda > Insecta > Diptera > Tachinidae > Cistogaster > Cistogaster globosa. The sequence goes on from OW569407.1 coordinate 46,564,558, forward strand.
GTAGTGCATCATCAGATATTTTCTAATTCTGCCCCAGTCTAGCTGTGTCCTGTATGATTCTAAGGCTGTGTCCGCATCACCTGTTATTTTGGTGTGGATTACGTGCAGAATGGCGTAGTATCGTCCAGTACCGTGAAGCGTTTCAAAAAGTGCTAAAACTCTGTCAACAGATTTCCTCCAAAAGTTGAATTCTCCTGGTTTCCCAAAGAACTCTCTTATTGATCCTACAATATCTGCGACTTTGCTAACCTCTTCTAAATTAGCACTGACTCTACCTACTGGTTGGTCAGTGCCTTCCTCCACGATACTCTCATTTCTCTTCCTAAGCATATCCTCAACTATTGCTTTAATCTGTTTCTTTTGTGTCTCATGTAGACCGGAAGATCCGGTCGAACCAGAAGATCCGTTTGGTTGCGTCATTGTAAGAGCCCTATTGAGTCTCTGTGTTATGTCGTCAATTGAATCATCCGGCATAAATTTACTCAAAGGATATTGAAGGATAAAATAAAAAATTTAAATTTTTATATCACTAGGACGCAGCGATGAATACACTTTTTATAAAATTTATTTTTCTTGATTAAAATTTCAAAATGTATATTTTTTATTAAGAAAAATTATTTTTCAAATGTACGCGGACGTTTTCCAAAAAAAAAAACAAGAAAAATTAGACGCTGAATGTAATGCTGCATTTTCAGGACCGCCAAATCCATCTTCAGCATTCTTTGCATCCAACACCTTGATTAGCGTATACTGCAAATATCATCCATTTATTCAACTAATCAATATTAATTTGGTTAGACGAAATTCACGCACAACTCAAAGCATTTTTTTTTTGTTGTCTTCTCTACAACACGTTTGCACATTTGTTGCAATTATTCATAAATTTTTTTACTTAAAGTTTCTCTTTAACAGTTCGTTTAATTTTTTTTTAAATCTTATTTCTTTTTTATTTTTATTTTTTACTTTTTTACAAGTTCTGTTTATCTAAACTAGGTTTCGCTTTCGCGAGCTTAGCAGGCGTTGGCTTATACGCGCAACCCGGTTTGTAATTAAACTACTGAGGAGCCTGCCAAGGCTTGATTGTGATTTACCGTTTTTCCGAAGGACCTTTTCGAAGAGTTCCTGCTCGGGCGCCAATCAAAAACACGTAAATTGTATTTTTTTTTTAATTTATTTTTTATGTTGAGTGTCTTTTAAGAGACAGCTCAACCTCTTTATTTGAAAGTGAAATCAACAGTAATTTGTTTCTTATAATCTACCCTAACTCATAGCTTTAGATTTTAATGATCACGCCACTTTATTCTGGCTCGTGTTACACATTTGATGAGAACTAAATTTTGGAATGGAATAAAGAAATGCGACATTCAGACATAGTGTCAGCGCATTTGATGGGAACGAACAAATATTTAATAAATGTTTGTGTTTAAACTTATTTTGTATTAACTCAGCACATTTGGTGGGAACGAACAAATATTTAATAAATGTTTATGTTTAAACATATTTTGTGTTAACTTATATATAGATATTCACTCTAAATTTGTATTTTTTTTATTCGGCTATGCACCCTTACTTGTAATTTACATTTTTATTATTTTTTTAATATTGTTGAATACATATTTCATATTTTGATTAATCTAATACTTTATAAGTAATGGGTTTTTTTTTTCAAACAAACAGTTTATACAGTACTTTTCGTTTATAGTCCAGTCCGCTTAAAGGCCAAAAACGGATGTAAGCCAAAACAGTCCTATTCACTTGCAGGTTTTTTCGAATTTCATACAAATTATTTGTTCTTAAGTCCATTTCGCCTATAGTCCATTTTCGTTTAAAGGCCAAATTTTCTTTGCATACATAGCTAATATTGTATAGAAAAAAACTTTCATATAGTCCACCCCGTTTTTTGAATACTTTTTTTAAACAAACTGGTAACCTTTTTTATTTAGAATTCTGGCAACTTTTACAAATGTCAAAAATGTTTTAAGTAAACTTTTATTTTGTTTAAAAAAGTGGTTTTATTGAAGAAATTGCATACTTTGTATATAGTCCAAAATGTGTAGTATATCTGGATTCAGTTATAGTCCATAAAGTGGCTTAAAAAAATTCGGTTATAGTCCTAATTCGCTTATAGTCCACAAAAATTGTGAAACTGTAGTTGTGGACTATAAGCAAAAACTACTGTAATCGTTTAAGCATTTACTTAAGCAGTTTTCTTCAGTATATTCTATTTCCTCCTTAGGCAAATCAGCAGCTCATTGATGTTTAAAATTGTCTGAAAATTCAGTTTATTTTTCTAATCATATAATTTTTCTATAAGTCCACTACACTTTAACCTATTTATACGGTTGATGTCACTAATAAGTTGTTTTTTTTTTTAATTGTGAGGATCAGCTCCTTTTCATTATTGATTTGCAAATGTAATAGAAGAATTATCATGATTGAATTCATCAATTTTAATAACTTGAAAAAAAATTGGCCCCTTAATATTAATTTCTTATATTATTATTAAGCTTCTTATCTGCGCACAACATTCCGCACAGCAGTAGTGGTGTAGAGCTTAAGTTTTATACATATATGCTAAAAAATTTGAAAAATGTGTGCCCTATCTTTTGTAGTTTAGGAGATATTCGGTATTTAAAATTTAAAGTTATATTTTAATCCTACTTTTATTCTATTTTTTTGTTTCTAGCGTAACCAAAAGCCTTATGAAATTTTTTTTAAATTTATGTTTTTAGACTAAATATAAATTCAGTTGAAAATTGTTTAAAACATACAAATTAAAAAATAATCGATTTTTTGTAATTTATTGCTAAAAACTTTATCTTTTCCTTGTTAGTTGCTAAAAAGTAATGTTAATTGTTCTTTAAATTTGTCACTTTAATGCTCAAAGTATAGTTCCTAACAACAGCTGAGTAACATTTCAGGAACTTAAATATACCTTTGATAATTGTAAATATGATGTTATTGGGATCTCTGAAACTTGGTTGAAATGTTATAGAACGAATACAAGCATAGGTTTAAATGGTTTTCAGATAGTTCGAAATGATAAATGCTGAAGAAGAGGAGGTGGTGTCTGTCTTTATGTTTCCGACAAATTAAAGGTTAAAGTAGTTAGTGATTACATGGATGGGGGCAGTGTTGAAGCATTATTTGTTGAAATTGGCTTAAATGATTAAAGCGATCTCTTAGTCGGTATTAATTATTTACCACACGGAAATTTTTCTGTATGTGAAAACCTCATTGCAGATTTGTCTGGCGGATTTGAAAATTGTGTAAAGTGGGTGACTTCAACACTGATTTGTTTGCAAAATCAAGTATTGTAAGAGAATTTTGTTTTCTTTCTAATCTTTCAATAGTTCATACAGCAAACCAATACAAGGAACTAGAAATAGTTAGGATAAACAGAAATTTGTCATAGAGAGCATACTGTGAGTGTAACACAGATATTAATCGGCGAATTTATTGTAAATATCGGAATAAGGTTAAGTCAATTATTAGTAGAATGATAAAAATTGATGGCATGCGTTATTTTAGCAATTGTTCCCATTCCCAATTTTGGAAAAAAAGAGGTCTAAAGGTTTGCTGAATGATAACAATTGTGCTGATATAACTAATGTAGAGGAGTTTAATCAACAAACGTTGGTTCCTCCAATAAGCTAAACAAATAACTATATTTATTCATTTAACAATAATCAAGGATTTGCCTTCAGAAACGTTGATGCGTCAGAGGTATTTGGTGCCATGACGATCATTAAAACCAATGCAATAGGACCTGATGGTATACCAATAAAAAAATTATATTTCCTCTTATTTTCGTCCACTTTACTATTTTATTAAATAATATTATAACTGCCACAAATTTTCCGAAGAATTGGAAGATTGGTAAAGCTATACCAATACCAAAGATAAAATCACCATGCTCTTGTCAAGATTATCGACCTATTAGTGTACTTAATGTTAGTTCTTAAGTCCTGGAAGTATTATAAAAAGACAAATTCAGGATCATCTTTCTTCACGGAGTATGATAAATTCCTTTCAGTCTGCTTACAGGAAAGATTTTAATACAACAGGATTGGTATTGGATATCACTGAAACTGTTAGAAAAGATATTGATAACTCTCACAACTCAATGCTTGCTTCAAAGGAATTTTGCATTTGACGCATCAGCACCTTAAAAATCTCAAGATGAATCCCACAAGGGTCCATTTTAGCACCATGTATATTCACAATGTATATGAACGACCTTTATTGTTAGATTTTATCCTGTAGGTGCTACACATTTGAAGATGACATTCAACTTTTAGCGCGTGATTGCAATAATGACGTAACTTATTTGAAAACTAATGCTAATAATGATTTACAACGCATTTTACAGTGGTGTGAAATTGATTCCATGATTTTAAATTCTTTTGAATCAAAAGCCATGTACTTCTCTCATAATCCTATTTTACCTACTATATAAATAATTAATGAACTTATTGGATTCGTATCTCATTATAAAACTTTAGGTATATTCTTAGATACTAAATAAGATTTTAGTTTTCACATCAGTTTTATTACATCATTACATTTATTTTAAAAAGTTGCATTTAGTGTCAAAAAAAGAGTAGCGCTATCGTTATGTCTTCGTTTGTTTCTATATGGTATTGAAATACTTTCAGGTATATCTCAACAAAATTTGACAAAATTACGGATGTTTTTTAACAGATGTATTTATAATCTTAACTATATAGAGCATATTTCAGCACATGTTATAAAAATGTTAGGTACCGATTTTCAAAGTTATATAAATTAACGGTTGCTTCTCCAGTTCTTCAAGATTATAAAATATAGTAAGCTTCGTATCTGCTGGAAAAATTCAAATTCAGTAAGTCTTACAGAAGTAGTACTATTATATGCCCAAGATATCTTACCTTATATATGAGTAGATCGTTTGTTATTGGAGTTGCCCAATTTTGGAACCAACACATTCCTTATGAGAAAAGAGTTTTAGTTTACATTTTTACATTTTCAGAATTATATTTTAAAATTGTTTAAGCCATAAGATATCTGGATTAATTAGGCCTGCTGGCTTGTAATCTGTTGAATTTATAAATAAATATAAATAAGTTAATATAAAAAAGTTTAAAAGTACCACTTTTTAACTGATATTTAAAAACAACTCTTCTTGGTAGCCAATATGTCTCTAATGCTTTTGTAAATCTTCCGTTTCGTGAAAATTTCCGCTACTACTGTAAATGCAGTGTTTGATACATAGTTTAAAATCCATTTTGCAAGTTTATTCAGCTGACTGTATTATTTTAGTAATTTCGTGCCGAAGTGGAATCTAATCCAGTTAAATCATCGGTGTAAAGTATCTACGGATAATGTCAAATCCAATTGGTAATGAATTTTCGAGTTTCGAACGCGTTAAGCATTGAGTTGCTAAAAATGGTATGATACTGTATTCAGTGAATAAATTTTAAGACTATCTGAATCTTTTTACGCCAAAAAAAATTAGTTGGAATCTTCTAATAGACTCATTGGCGGTACATTTTTTCAATGTCAGCAATGACAGCGTGCTTATGCATATATATACATATCTTTTATTTCCCTCTTTCGAGCGAAAGAAAACGTCACCTAGCTGTGTCAAGAGAGTAGCCCAATTTTTTGGGTCACCTTTAAAAAGAAGTGACACTTTTAATCTACTAGACGGAAATCGTAAAATATCTCCTAAAAAATAGTTATCGAATAGTGGTTGTTTTGATGAAAAAACTTTGACTTCTTCAGAACATCTTCTAGTCCCGAAAATCCCTTAAGGATAATCAAGTTTAATATTTTTAGGAATATCCTAGCTAGCCGTGGAAAAAGCCTTGTCTAGTTGATGACCGGAAATCGATCGCAGAACCAAAAAATGTGAAGAAAATTCATATGAGTGAACCCGAGATTAAACAGTGGTTTGAGCCTTAGCTGTTGAATTAGTTTTTCCTTCGCCGATCTCTGCGATAATTACTCCGTTAAAAAATTAATTTGTGAACCGGAGTCCAATTACGTCATAGCAAATACACATTTTATTTTTACCAAAGCCGTAGCCACGATAACATTATTCCTACCAGATAGTCGTACTATACTGATGCAAAAGTGTGTGATGTGTGCGATTGTCATACTCGAAATTTCAATGCCTTGCATTTAGTAACTGTATGACATTATATTAGACGGTTTATACTGACAGGTGCACCCTTACAAAAATAAACATCTATTTAACAGGAGTCTATTTAACTGAGTTACTGATGGGCAACTAGAGACATAATGCTCTAACGACCTACAAAAATGTGTTTAATGTTGTCCTGCTATGTTTTAACTTGATATGAACATGATTCTTCTGTATTGTGTTAGGTGCATCTTCAGCTGAAATATGCTGATATGTTCTATGTCACTCCATAAGGCAATTTATCATAATAAATTTGCTCTTCCTATTTTATTCAAGTGGCTGAATCGACGTTCATCATGACTTAATAAATAACTACCGTGTTTGTAATAGCCTTGCGTCACTAATAGATGAATCGTAGATAGCTGAAAAAGTTTTCGGTTTCGGTATCTCTGGCAAAATAAATAAATGTCTAATGTTGTCACAAATATAAGCCATGGGCTTGGAATAGTTCTGTTTTGTAACTTGAAAATCCTTCAAAGTATCTAGAGCTTCTTCAAATAAACATGAATTCAAATGATTGAATTTTTCTATCTCTGTAAGAGATATATCATGATCAACAACGCTCTCAAAAAAACTTATAAAATTTTTGCTCTCTTAATATTTGCCACTAAATTTCTGTAGTTTTATTTTCGAAAGGCTGATATGATGAGATGTGATACCAGTATCTTTTTCATGAAGCTTTGTCATCAACCTGGGGTTAATTGTGCCAAAAGAAGGCTTTTTTTCGACACGCATAATTCTTCTACAGCAGATCTTTCATCTTTATTAGAATCTTATACCTCCAGTTCAAATTAGAAAATTATTGCCTGTTCAATATCCATATGTACTAAACATATTTAGGCGACATTTCAATTTAATCGGATTAAAGGATATTATTTAATCCCTTCAAGATCGTCGGACACGCGATCATTGTAGACGTTTAATATTTTTCTTACTAGCTCGTAATTACGTACGTAAGATATTTCAAATAAATTTCAGAAATTTAGGACAGAAAAATATTTTGTTACTTGGAAATAAGAAATTTTTGAGATCTTACCGGATTAAGCGACTTTCAAATGATTTAGTAATATAAATATTTTTTAATAAAATATTTTGTCATGAATGTACTTTTTATTATTCAAACCAAAAATAAATAATAAAATTTTTTCTGGGAATTTGTAATATAAACTTCACAATACTGGCTTATACAAATATACCAAAGTTGATTTTATTATTATTATTATTATTAATAATAATAATAATAATATTATTATTATTATTATTATTATTATTATTATTATTATTATTATTATTATTATTTAATATGGGCAAAAATTCTTATAGAGTTATTGCGAATAAAAAATAAAATTTATTACGAAAATAAAATTTAATTCTACTCAATCCTCTAGCTTTTAAATTATTTATTTTCAAGTATTTTCAGTATTTTACAAATATCAAGGTCTTATTACTGTAACGTAAATTTGCGCACACGTTAAAGTTGCGGAAGGCTTCACCGTTGGATAGTTACTGTTCACACGTAAACGTAACATATGTTTTAAAATTTGAAGAAATCAAACAAAAAAACTATCAACAAGTAATTGCAATGATTAAAGAAAAATATACTTTATTATTTGGGTGTTTTGTAAGTTTTTGTTATTTGGGTGTTTTGTTAAAGATATGATTTATTTTGCCTAACAAAGTATCAAAACATGACATTTATTTTGCCGAAAAGAGTTTAAAACAAATTCTTTCGTATTTTAGTAAAGTTGTCTCAAACAATGTTGCCAATTAGCAAAATATGATAGATACGCTTATTTTAAAAGTATATATATATATATATATATATATATATATATATATATATATATATATATATATATATATATAGATAGATATATATTAATCTATATGGGAACTTAAATTTAGGACTAAAAAATTGAAATTGTATGTAAATAAAACTTAAATTACAATAATTAAAATTGAAGTTAGTACGTATTTAAAAATGTAGGGACCTAATTACGCCACTCGATATTGAAGGAAATTTGTATTTAAATTATATCAAAATTTCGATCGATATGGAATGCCGTAATTTGACCCTAGTATTTACTTATTTTCTTTATTTATTAATAAAATATTACAAAAATACTATTTGTTACACATAAATATGGCTGACTTCCAAAATGTTAATTGCTTTGCATTCGAACAAAGTATACTGTTTCATAAAGCCGCTGTACAAAATATTTACAATGTATACGATTTCAAAACGCCAACAATGAGTATTTTTAAGGCAGTAAAAAAGCAACCAGGCATCAATTTTTTAGTTGATGCTTTGTTTGGTATTAATTTGTTTACTCATAAAAAATACAAAAAAACAACCACAAAACGTTTTTGTTGGCAAAGAAAAAAAACATAAACTATAAATAATGACCGACTTACAAAACTAAGTTAATTTGTTTTTAATAATTAATATATATAAATAGAAAAAATTTATTTTTAACATATTGCAGCGAAAAAAATGAAATCATAAGCAAAAAAAAAATTGCTTCTAATAACACGGTTGCGAAATAAACCTAATTTTTGCGCAAAGCTCAAGAAGCGCACCGTTTTGTGGGAAAGTCTTGAGAGAAATTAAGGATGTGGATGAGACCTTTCCCTTCTCCAGGGATGATGTCACCAGAAAGTTTTTAAAATTCTGTGAGACTTATAAAAGAATTAAGAAGCGCAACAACACTTCTGGAGAAGTGCACTGTGTTTTGGCTTCAGTAAAACATTCCTTTTTCTTTTAATAGATTTTATTACAGCGAGGAAATTTTGTGCAAAGTTTCCACTCGAATTTTCTGATAGTTTAAAAAAAAAATTACCAAATAAAAATTTTACTCCCGACCTTTCCATTTTCGTGTTTGTCAATAATAAAAATGGTGCATTGCAACATTCCTGTTTCATAATGAAAATTTAAACAAAGCATAAAGTTGCGTTGTATCGGAACTTTGCATATGAAAAAAGTTTACATGCCGCAGTAAAACTGTATATCAACTTTGTATTCATACATTTTGGAAGTCAGCCTATATTTTTTTATTATGTTTAATACGAATATGCTGAAATTTACTCGATGTATTCTTTGCATTCTAAAAGTACATATTCTTATGACTATAACGATAATAAAGCAATTAAAATTATAAAAACAATTATACCAATCGTTATAATAATAATTACAAATAATCCATACATACGACTTTCCCTATGTTAATAAAATTTATTGATAAATCAAAAACAAAATTAACCGAAGTACGCTATAAATTATATTTTTTTTAATTTGCTGACATCACTACTTGTGAAGACAGCAAAATTATAACAACTGATACGTAAAAACGTAGAGAAATTTTAATCTTAACAGGTTTGTCCGCAACGCAACGTCACGTTTACGAACAGCTGATCCGCAACGTTAACGTTTACCTAAAGTATAAAATTATTTCACTTTAATGGCTTTTAAAAATATTTGGGTTGGTAACTTTTTATTTTTACTGACGGACGTCACAAACATACTTGGCTGTGATACTAAATATAATATTATTTGTAATCAATCACAATAATTAACAAACAGAAAACAAAAATATATAATAAAATAAATAAACAAAATAATGTTATTAAACGAATATTAATAAAAAGAAAAGTGTAATAGTTTAATAATAGTTAGAAATGGTATTATAAATTAATGTATAAATAACTTTACTAAAAAATTTTAAGAATTAAAGCAAGGAGAGCCGAATCGTAAGAACGTGATTATGGCAAGAGATCGACCGAGATTGTGTTTTATTTTTGAATAAATTTTGGCAAAGCTTTGTAAAGTAAAGCAAAGAAAAAAGTGTTTTTTTGTGTTTTTATGCTTTACTATCTCAAGAATACAACGTAGTTTGTAAGAGAAAATAATCGTGTGTATTTTAATAATTATTAAATAAAATTTAATTTGCGTATAAGCGTATTATATAATTATAATTCGATAGCCTTACATCAAATTATTTTGTGTTAAATACCTGGTTATTTTGTCGTGGCTTTGAACTTCCCTTTTCTTTAAAGCACAAGCAGCAGTTGCAATAAGTTTGTAGCAAGCTCGTTAGTACTTTGGGGGGATCAAGGTTTGAAATGGTTTTTGTAGCTTTTATTTCGTTTATGAACAATATTTTGTTTATATAAATACTTGAATCAATTGTTTATATATTTTAAAGCTTTGTTAACAATAGCAGCTTTTTGTTTGTTTTTTTTTAGATTTAGAAAACACAATCACTCATGTTTTATATTTGTATATATTTTAGGCCGAAATACAATACAATTTTATTTAAATTTACATATATTGTTTATTTTTTTAATTTTAGTTGCACTAAAATGTTTCGTAAGGATTTTAAAAATTTAAATATAGTTATATCAAATAAAAAGTTTAATTTTTAATACAACAATAATTACAAAATAAGTTCTTGTTTTTTGGTGCTTGAGAAAACAGTAAACTTTATTTTAAAAATAAAGGGAATTACAAATAAAATATAAGAGATTTCTTCCTTTTTAGTTTTCCAAGCCTAGAAGGGGTCAAGGGTGTAAAAGTTATTGCTTCATACGCACATTTTAAAACATATTTTCTGCAATTCATTTAAATTTTTGTATAAAATTTCAAATGTTAATTAATATGGCCAAAAAATTATTTTTTACTTAAAAGCAAAAAAAAACCCGTTGTGTTATAACGTCAAAATAAATCTGAAACAAATGCACCGGTATATGCGGAAATATGTATAAGTTGCAAAATTTCAGTTTGTTGTGTTTAATAACAATAGGGTACTATTTTAATTTAATTCTCAGAAAAAATATATCCAAAATGGTCAGGCAACTCACAGTGATTTGTTCCCACATAACAATGGAACAAAAATAGAAGGAGGAGATTTTAGAAACTTTGCAGAACAGTTATGTTTAGCCTTATAAGGAGAAACTAGTTTTTATTTTTGCTACGTTATTCAACAACAAAAATTTAGACATTGGTTTGTTAAAACCTTTATAATCTCATTGTCCATTATAGAAAACAAGGAAGAAGTCTGTATTCGACTATGCCGAATTTTATATACATATATATGGACAAAAAAAAATAAGTGCGAATATAATTTTACATAAAAATGACGTCGGCTTTTAATAGGTAAAGAATTTTTTTAAATTTTAAAATGTCGTAAAATATCTCTTTAAAAGCTTTTAAATGATACAAATATTAACCATATTGACTTTCGAAATTTTTTATGAGAGGCCCATAACTCGAAAATATGGACTTTTTTAATTTTCTTTCGCTCCATATATTTGTTTTTTTGATTGGAGCTACTTCATTGTTTCATTGCCTTGAGGGACATATCCGATTTTGCAAATTTTATTGATTGATTTTCAGAATTTCTATAGCTCATTTAGTGCCTTGGCAAAGTTACTTTCAACGCTAACAGGGATGGATAGACAAACATCGCTAAGTCGACTTCGCAGAAAGGCCCTAACTGGTATAATCGTGTTTTTGCAGGAGGAGGTAAAAACATAATAGAAACTGTATTCATCACCATGTAATATTTGAAATGTAAATGCTTGTAAAACCGTTATTCTTGATACTATTGCATTGAAATTTTGTGATGAGTGGTATCTTTTTGAAAATTTAAGTTAGGGCTTTTCTACATAAGACCAGCGATATATACTTTATGGGGTCGGAAATGGGTATTCAATTTTTGTGGTGAAAAATGCCAAAAGTCCTAAAGAAGCTATCCGAAAATTATAAAACTTGGTATATGTGAATATCTGTTTTGACCCATTGCCACGTATATTTTTACGAATGACTTCTCACGGGCAACTAATTTAAAAAAAGATTTAAAATCAAAATTTTTATTTTATTTTTAATAATATCTCAGTTTAAATTATAAATGCTCATCGACACTTCATTAACAGCTTCCATATTCCATATTCATTAACGACACTTTCTACCTATACTTATTTTTGTTAGTTTTTAAGGAAATAGGATAGATTTTATGTTTGTCGGAAAACCTCACGATAGCAAAAAACCAAAGTTTTCAATGAGCTCCTTCTAAATACCTCTTATTTCTGCCGCTATAGCATTGTCTGGTGAAAAAACACCGCACAAAGGGATATTTTGCCAATCTAGCCGGACATTAGGCCAAAAATTAATTTTGAGAAATGTAAAAATTTAAGTAGCAACTTGACAGATTACTAAATTCTACATCACATATTAAATTTTTAAGTTTTTTGCTTGAGATTTGTCGTTTTGGGATTCTGTTAAAATCGGGAAAGTTAAGTAAATTGCATAAGTTTTAATTGACTTAATACGATTTTAAAAGGTTTGCAATATACATTTTTCTGGCTGAACGAATAAAGCTTTTATAATGATTTTTTGTTTGTTTATGAATTAAAAATTTAAGCATTTAAATTTACATTTAACAAGGAGTGGTTCGTTAATTACACTAATCTGAATTTTAACATGGAAAGAAAATGGTTCTTTGGAAGTAAGTTTGCTCTCCCGGTAACCAATAAAAACTTTTCAACGATACCTTTAATAGCAGATATTTATCATTGTTGACAAAGAAAAAGACACAATAAGATCAAAAATCAATGTTAAACGTAGCTCAAAATATAACGAAAAAGAAAAGTTTATATTAACTATTTACGAAGAAATAGAACATATAATAAGAGACAATGAAAACACAATCATGATTATAAAAGCCGATAAAGGTAAGAAGACTATAGTTTTAAACATAGATTATTATATAAATAAAATGAATCAACTACTAGACGACAAATCAACATAAAAATTATTAGAGAGGATTTAACCATAAAATATATAACAATATTATGATAGATATTTTAAAGGTGAACAAATAACAAAATTTGAAAAAATAAAAACGACGTCACATGCAGCTTCCGCTCCAGAACCTTACGGCTTACCAAAAATTTATAAGGAAAATATCCCACTCAGGCCGATTTCGTCGTCAACAAAAGTACCCTGCAACTATTTGTCAAAATTTATAGAAAAATTATTAAAGAATATTATATCTCCAACATATAATATTAAGAACACAATAAGTTAAAGGAAAAACTCTATGACATTACTTTTGATGAGAATGACATTATCGTATCCTATGACGTGGCATCATTGTTAACCCTATACACATTTACACTTTTTGTTATTAAAATCATACACTCAAAATATTATGTAGGTAAATTTAAATGAAATATCACTTTTAACAACTACTTTTTCATTTAAAAAACGGTCCACTTACATTTCATTTAAATTAAATGTATATTTCAATTGTTTTTGAATGTTGATTTTGTAACTAACAAAATATGCAAAAACAAATTATACCTCTTTAATTTCAACGCACAAAAAAAAACTATCAAAACAGTAAAAAGTACTGTTTTTTCAATTATTTTAACTTACAAAATGTAACCACCTAAACATTAGTAATTACAGTTTTTGTACTTATTTTACCTAACAAAATTTAACTCACTTAAAAATTAAAATTGATTGCTTATTCCTTAATTCCAACCGTCTAAAAGTAATCTGCCAAAATAACAAAAAATACAGAATTATTCTTCTTCTTTTTGATTTGTTGTATATAGTTGATCTTTCTTCAAAATCAATGGATTTCAGGATTATTCTATGCTGAAAAAATAATGTACTTTTATTTTGACATTTGTACAACCAATATTATATCTGTAACTTAGGAATTTATAAAACATACCTTGGTCAACTCTTTTTAATGTTGATTACTACAGAATTTATATTCTTTATTCTGTACCTGTAAAAGATGAACATTAGTTTTTAAAACGTAATAGAAATACGTAAAAGAAAATATTTACCAATATATTTTTGATGTTCTTCTTCCGCAAATTATTTATATTGATTGTAATTTTTTGATGACATATTTTCCAACAGTTTTTTATTTTATATTTTAGAACTATAACAAAATAGTGCTTTTCAACTGACGAACTTTTTATTTAATTAAGTATTTCATTTTTACTCAAACAAATTATAAGTTAATTGATAATTTTGACTGCACAGAAAATCAGTAGTTTTTTTTTTTGTAGTTTGTTTTTCTAACAACAGTCAAAAAATGTTAAATAAAAATTTTCTTCCTAAAACAACTAAATTTTAATTTATGTTTAACTTTACTGAAAACTTCTTAAACAAACTACATACAGTTAATGTTAAAATTTTTGGAGTGTAGAAATGATAATCATAAAGGACAATAATAAATTAATAACAAATAGGTATGCAAAAAATCGCATCTGGAAGACTAATAAGTTATCATTCAACCAAACCGATAAATGTTAAAATAAATACAGCCACAAATTTAATATATAAAATTTTTATATTAGCAACATAAGATTTAAAAATTACAACAATACCAGAATAAAGAATATATTGACAAGAAATTGCTATCCAAAACATGTTTCAAACAAATTGATAAACAAGTGATATAAGAACAAAACACTGAAGCATATGGTAAAAGACGAAAAAACAATATTCACATATAAATCAAATAAAATACTCAGATATCTTTTTACGAATAACACAACTATAATAGACGAGAAAATGCAAATAATGTCGTTTATGAAATAACCTGCCAAGGAAACGAAAGGTAAAGGTGTAACAAAGTACAATAACAAGAATGCCTGAAACAAGAGTTTTAGAGCATAAAGCAGATATTAAAAAAGGAAAGGAGACAACATCTTAAGCACAACATGCAAAAAAAAAACTGGGCACATCATAAACTTTGTCGATGTTAAGAGACTAGACAGGGAGAAAAAAGAAAACAAAAGATATACTTTCGAAAGTTTAAGAATACTACAAAGTATAAGGAAATCAATAAACACCATAGAAGAAAAAGGCAACACCAAACTTTACTATTCCCTGGCATTAGCTTAAAAATAAAGTTATGTGATTTTTGTGTTTTTAGAAAAATTTTGTGTGATATATTTTTTTCGATGACTATTTTTTATATACATATTTTAATGTGTTTTGCTGTCTATAACTTATATTTTTATTATACAATATTATTTAATAATAAAACTTTAGGATTTATTTCTTTATTAAAAAATCATAAAATTAAGATCATAATTAAATTTTAAATATCAAAAATGTCTTTTTATTTGTCGTTAGAATAACTAATAATAAAACACCTCCCCTAAAAGATGAAATAAGAGTTTTACTTGCACAAAAAAAATCTGACCAAAAATAGCCCAAAATATACTCTTCAGAATAAAGGTTTTGTATTGATTTTTTTTTCTGTGAAAGGCTTTAGCTATAGCAGCTACTTATATTGATTTTTAGGAAAATTTTGTTTAAAATTTTTACGATAAGAAATTTCATTCTAAATTAAAAAACAAGGATTTTGTTGGAAAATTTTTTGTCAAAGAAAAAAGTGAAATGGTTTTTGAAAGTGATCTCTATTGCGATCCTAAAAATGTTATAGCGTTTTTGCGCAATTTTTTAAGTTATACCTTCTTCTGTTTTTTCTCATCTTGCATAGGTGAATACGGATAAGAACCTTTTTTATATTCATAAAATGTTTTTGTTTTTTATAATTGAAGGTAGATGTTATTCAATTGAAAAATTGGGAAATAAAATGTAATGCAGTCAAGGCCATTGTTAAAGTGAGGAAAGCATAGAAAAAAAATTTTAAAGTAAATTAGGGCTAATAGTGAATGTACCGAAAGCTGGATTTGAAAACATCATCAATGATATCACTAGCAGAGGATTCTTTTCCAATCCTGAATAAGGTGCAGAAATAACTGGAATTGAACTTGATTTCATATACCGAATCAAAGTTATTATTGAAGTAATATCAAGCGGTCACAAAATCCAAATGCAAGAGATTGCCGGTTGTTGCTTAGATACTGCAACATTTAACGTTTCTCTATTGAGTGGCATTCTATAAAACCTAAAATGCACAAGATTTTAAAACATGGCTCACCTGTTGCGAATAAGACATTGTTGTATATTGGGCTGTTATCAGAAGAAGCGGCTGAGGCACGAAACAAACACTTCCGGCTTTACAGGCAGGTTTTTAAGGGTTCAGTATAACATAGATAAGTTCTAGACTTCTTAAACCCACTTCCCAAAAAAGGCAATTTTTTTATGCTTTGTAGTGTATCTATCAATAATACAATACATCAACATGCAAAATTGTTTAAACATTTCACTCTTTCAAATAAATCGTTAGATTAAGTCAGGTCGGTATCTAAAGAATTGTGAGACGTTTTGGTTATTCATTTAATTTTAAAATTATTTTTGATGTAACCTAATATTTAAAATAAACAAACTTACTATTCTATTTTTTTGTATAAGCTCTAGCCTATGTGAATTAAATTTTGTTAACGCAGCATTTATATTTTGTTATTACCGAAAGCGTGTGAACTAATTCAACCAGATATTTTTTTTTGTATTCATATTTCTACTGATAAGCTTAATTAAGCTAGGGAAGTTTCGCAAAAACACAAAAAGCGAACTTCTCATAAGTAGTTGATAAGGAAAAGAAATCGAAAATAAAGATTCATTCTAATTCTGACAATTTACAAATACACATCAGTCCATTTATTCTACATGGCGATCCTGCCATAATTTAGAAAGTGCCTATAGCATATCTGAAAGTGCCTACAGCATATCAGAAAATGCATATAGCATATCTGAAAGTGCCTATAGCATATCAGAAAGTGCCTGTAGCATATCTAAAAAAGGATCATAAGAAAAAGTCCAAAAAGTGCATTGGCACGTTTGGCAAAAAATAATAAAAATATTTTTTTTTATCCTCCTCAAATCCTAAGGACACATTTCATCCTCCAACATATGACTGAACCACTGTCAGATATCCTCGAAGAATTAAAAGCCGCAGAGGACAGATGGCAAAAAATTCTTAATGAGGGAACGGGAGAAGCAAAACCGGACATCCTCAATATTGGACCAAAACCATTATTCCTAAAAAAAACACAACGTATAGAAGAGCCAAAAGTACCATTCGTAAACACCAAAATAGCTACAAAGGGCAACAGACGAGATTTCGTGTCACGACAGAAGATCCAGCTAAAGATCCTAAAGGACGAGATTATAAACTCTTCCAGCGCACAACACAAAAACTATTTACAAGAAAAAGTATTAGAAATAAAAAAATCTATAAAAGTCTCTAAAAAAAAAAACAAAAAAAAACAATTTTAAAAAATAAAAGAAAATAAAATCTTATAAAAAACAAACTTCCGCTATGGGTGGAACAAAATCAAAAATAGAAAATCCTAATGCTAACGTTGTAAATAATGTTAAAATAATTGATCACACAGAACACTTAAATACACTATACAAATTATTACTAATACTTGTTATTTTAGATGCAATAAATTTACTAATTAAACTGTATCAGCTACATAAAAAATCATTGAAAAAGAAATATATTAGTCGTAGCGACAATTTAGACAAAATATAAAACTAAAATATGAAATTAAAAATAAAAACATTGCTTTATGGACTGGCAAAACATATTAATAAAAATTAGAATAATAAAAGAAAGATTTGATAAATCCTACAAATGCCTCAGCGTCAACAGACCTACGAAAGAAGACACAATTGAAAAACATATCAAAAATTTATTTTTTTGTTTGGAAGAAATCAGAGTTATACTTAACGTACATTACCATCGACTGACTAACGCACATAAAATAGCAGCTGAAGCATTCTTCACTGACCTTAGGGAAAAGTTGTTACAAATAACTGCAAAAAAAGGTTTAGATCTAAAATTGCCTACATCTTTACATGAAAAAATAGTTTACACGACAAAAGGGATAGAAAATATTCAATTAACCAAGATGAATACGACAGATTTGGCTTCGATATCAAAACTTATTCCAATTTTTGGAGGAAGAAGAGAAGAATTAAGTAATTTTATTTCTAATTTGGAATTTATAGAAAATACACTTGAAGACACCAAAAAACCAAGTTTTTTCCAATTCGTTTTAAAAACAAGATTGGAACAAAGGGTACAAAATCGAATTAAACAAAATTCCGTGCCTACAAGTTTACAAGAGTTAACCAATGAATTAAGAAAGTGTTACAAATCTAAAGAAACACCAAATAACATACTTAACAATTTAAACAAAATAAAACAACAAGGTGACGTTCGAAAGCTTGCAGAAAAAATCGACAGTTTAATAACTGAACTCAACGAGCTACAAATCTCAAATATTGGTGAAGCAAATAGGAATGCAATAATACAATCAAACAATATAATTGCATTCAATGCATTTAAAAATGGACTAACTGATAGGGACATAGCAAAAACAATAGAAGCTAGCAGAGTCAAAACTTTCTCTGAAGCATTGGAAATTGTAGAAGAAGCCATTTCCTCTAATACACAGCACAACATCATGTACCAAAATGCTAGACAGAAACAAAATAATAGAAACATTTATTCTAGAAATAATAATTCATGGAATAATAACAATAACAATAATACAAGGAACAATAATAACTCCCACTATCTTAATAGGAATCAGTACAGAAACAATACTAACAGACACAACAATAATAGAAATAACTATAGAAATAATACGCATAGACAGAATATCACAAACCTCGACAGACGAAGAACAAACTACAATAATAACAACAATAGTGTAAACAGAAACAGAAATACTAATAACACATTTAGGAACATTAATCAAATAAATAACCAGGAAAACTACCAAGTTCCGGAGAACATTCACGGAATTCACGGAAGAAACAAATTAAGAAAAATATGTAACATAACCACAACTTTTCAAAACTATATAAAATTAAAAGTACTAAACACGGACAGAGAAATAACATTTTTAATAGACACAGGAGCTGATGTTTCCTTATGTAAAGAAAATCTTCTAAATCAATATGACGAAAACCCTGATGACTATTGTCATTTGACTGGAATTTCTAAAGACCAAATTAATACACTGGGATCTGTTTTAATAAGAATAAATGTGGAAAATAAATTAATTGTTCAAAAGATTCAACTTGTAAATAATGATTTTCCAATAAAGACTGACGGAATACTAGGAATTGATTTCTTTAAGAATTATCGATGTAACATAGATTATGATAGATATATCTTAACAATGCGTATAGAGAACGAAACCATTGAAATTCCAATTGAAAACAATTCAATTTGTATAAATCGGGTGAGAATACCAGCAAGAACAGAAATAATAACACCATTTAACTTGAATATAAAAGAAAACAGTTTAATACAGAGTAGAGAAATATCGGAAGGCGTCTATTTGGCAAATGTTATTATACCTGCGAAAGGACACAAACACATAAAGTTGCTAAACGCAACGGAACAGGATATAGTTTTAGAGAATTTAAAAATTCAAGTAGTACCATTACACAAGTATGAGATTCTACAATTCCAAAAGAAACACAATCAAACAAAAGATCCCTCTCGTTTTAATAAAATTTTAAAAAGTCTCTCATTAGACAAAAGTAACAACAATGATGATAAAGATAAACTCTTTTCTATTATTGACAGATTTCAGGATGTATTCCATCTAGAGGATGAAGAATTAACTACAAATAATTTTTACACACAAAATATAGAGTTGCATGATTATAATCCAGTTTATATAAAAAATTACCGATTACCACAGGCCCATACAAATGAAATAAATTCAAAAATAGAAGAAATGCTTAAAGATAATATAATAGAACCATCGATTAGCCCTTACAATTCGCCACTCCTTCTAGTTCCTAAAAAGGGACAAACTGATTTAGCAAAATGGAGACTAGTGGTGGATTTTAGATCACTTAATAATAAAATTGTAAACGACAAATTCCCATTAACAAGGCTAGATGACATTCTTGATAGAATAGGTCGCGCTAAATACTTTTCAACACTGGATATGACAAGTTCTTTTCACCAAATTTAACTTGATCATAAATCTCGACCATATACAGCATTTTCAACTCCAACTGGCCACTATCAATTCACACGATTACCATTTGGTTTAAAAATATCTTCTAACAGTTTCCAACGCATGTTAACCATAGCACTCTCAGGTTTGGAGTCAGAAGCATTTATATATGTGGATGACATAATCATTTTTGGATGTAGCATACAACACCATAACAATAATTTGATAAAGGTCTTAGAAAGACTAAAAAAATGCAATCTCAAACTAAACCCAAAGAAATGTTGTTTTCTGCAACATGAGGTCATACCTTGGACATTTAATAACTTCGGAAGGTATCAAACCAGATCCTCAAAAATTTGAAGCTATAAAAAATTATCCAATTCCAACAAATGCAGATGACGTAAGGCGCTTTATAGCATTTTGTAATTATTATAGACGATTTATTAAAGATTTCGCTAAAATAGCAGAATGCTTGAACAAGTTATTGAGGAAGAATGTAAAGTTTGAATGGACAGGAATCTGTCAAGAATCTTTTTTTTTTAATGAACCCTCCCATACTTTAGTATCCAAATTTTAATGAAAATTTTGTACTAACCACAGATGCAGCTAATTTTGCTCTTGGCGCTGTATTATCACAAGGTATAATAGGAAAGGATTTACCGATATCATATGCGAGTAGAACTCTAAATAAACATGAAAAGAATAGATCAGTAATAGAAAAGGAATTGTTAGGAATACATTGGGCTATAAATTTTTTTAGACCTTATCTATATGGTAGAAAATTTACTGTAATTACGGATCATAGACCATTGATAGCACTTTTCTCACACAAAAATCCCTCATCTAAATTGACACGAATAAGACTTGAACTGTCAGACTATGATTTTGACATTATTTACAAAAAAGGAAAAGATAACACTAATGCCGACGCATTATCACGAATCAAATTAGACTCGTCAATGCTAAAAGAACTAATACCGACTGAAAATGATACAAGTATAAAGAAAACATTAGCAATTACAAGAAGCAAAACTAAAAATGATATAAAAAAGGACAAAATAAAGGCCTCAGAATGCAAAACCTCAAAAGAGTCTGATCAACTCACAATTTGGGATTGCACTTCTTTAAACGATATTAAGCATGCAAGAAAAATTAAATTTATATTAAATAAAAAGTCGACAAAAAGAATAAATATAGAGGAAAATGACTCAATGAATCAAATATGTATTATGTGTAGCGATAATCCTACTTACTTAGGTAACTTACTGGAGAAACTCACATATATAATAAAATGCCATTCTAAATGTAAAAAATTTGCTCTCTGCAGAGACGATGACATATTTGAAATTATAACTCCGGAGAAATTTAAAAATATATTAAATAGAAAGTATGATAATGTAGAAATATTACTTTATACCAGGCCAAAAGAAATAAAAGATAATATAAAACAAAATGAATTAATTGACTTATACCACAAAAGTCCAAGTGGAGGTCATTTCGGTATTAGAAAAACTTTGCTGAGATTAAAAAAGAAATATATATGGAAAAACATGACAAGAAAAGTAAAAGACTATATAAATACATGTGATCTCTGCCAAAGGAATAAACAAGTAAAACATACCAAAGAACCCTTAAACGTTACAGATACGCCTACAAACGCATTTGAAACAATTGTAATTGATACAGTAGGACCACTACGTCCATCAGAAAAATTCAGATATATACTTACCATGCAATGCGAACTAACAAAATACATTATCGCTTGCCCATTACAAACAAAAGAAGCCAAGCAAGTAGCAAAAGGATTAGTTGAAAATCTTATATTGAAACATGGTATATTTAAAACATTAAAATCCGACAGAGGTACTGAATTTACAAATGAATTGATTAAAGAGATATGTAAACTACTTGGCATAGAACAAAGTTTTTCAACACCTTACCATCACGATACGGTTGGTACTATAGAAAGAAATCATCGAGTGTTGAATGAATATTTTTTATCATTTGTGCAAGACGAAGATTGGGATGAATGGATTCCATATTATTGTTTTGCATACAATACCACACCTCACGTTGATACAGAATACTCACCTTTTGAACTAGTTTTTGGTAAACTACCCAACTTACCAGGTGAACAGATTACAAACAATGACAAAATTTATAACCTTGACAATTACGCAAATGAACTAAAAATAAGACTAAAAAATTCGTTAGAAAATGCAAGAAAATTAATAGAAGCAACAAAATTAAAAAGAAGTCTAGATTCGGAGAAAAATAAAAATAGCATAGACATAAGTATAGGAGACTTAGTTTTAATAAAAATAGAAAATAGGAAGAAAAATGAAAAACCATATCATGGCCCATATGAAATAATAAATATAGATAATGTAAACGTAGAATTAAATATAAATGGTAAAACTAAAATTATACATAAAAATCTACTTAAGAAATATAATAAGAAATAAATATAGTACATACCAATAAAAAAAAAAAAAAAAAATTTATTGTAACATAACATAAAACTAAAAACAACTTAATTTCAAAATTTCTTTTTTTTAACAAAAAATTTATGAAATTTTTCTAAAAGATTGGGGGTGTAGTGTATCTATCAATAATACAATACATCAACATACAAAATTGTTTAAACATTTCACTCTTTCAAATAAATCGTTAGATTAAGTCAGGTCAGTATCTAAAGAATTGTGAGACGTTTTGGTTATTCATTTAATTTTAAAATTATTTTTGATGTAACCTAATATTTAAAATAAACAAACTTACTATTCTATTTTTTTGTATAAGCTCTAGCCTATCTATCTATTTTGTTAACGCAGCATTTATATTTTGTTATTACCGAAAGCGTGTGAACTAATTCAACCAGATATTTTTTTTGTATTCATATTTCTACTGATAAGCTTAATTAAGCTAGGGAAGTTTCGCAAAAACACAAAAAGCGAACTTCTCATAAGTAGTTGATAAGGAAAAGAAATCGAAAATAAAGATTCATTCTAATTCTGACAATTTACAAATACACATCAGTCCATTTATTCTACAGCTTCCACCTGTACCTAACGTTGAAGAGGATTTAGATTCGGAAGAGGTCTCTTACAAAAAGAACCATGGTACTTATCATCATCTTAGTGCAAATAAATTATTTATTTTCAGATAGAAAAATACCATAAAGTAACAAATTAAAAAAAATATCTTTGAATTAATATTCTTGCGAGACGGGAATTGGTCAGGCATTAAAAACTAAAAAAGGAATATTCTTAGGAAGCAAAAAAAATTGAAAAAAAATTTTCACAGGAACGTATTGGAAGTGGGATTGGAACGGCACGCCAGCCCCTGCCAAGTAAAATAATTTTCTTTTTCTTTTAATAGTTATATCAATTTTATTAAATAATATTTTATTTAACCGCCCACAAAACTAGGTGGGACTAAAAATAATATCTTAGAATCTCTTAAGTACAACTTTAATTTTTTGAACATGCAATTGCTAAACAAAATGACGAGAAAATTAAAAAAACGCACTTTTTAGAGGTAAGATTAGTTTTTCTAAAGGGAACTTTTTCTGCTTGTCCGATTTTTACTGTTTATATCTTTAAGTCCTATGGCTAAAATTGATTTTTCTGCCAAGCTTCTTTAATTTAGGGGCACTTAGTGAATTTTTTGAGCAAATATAATCTAAATAGAGTAATGTCCGGCTAGATTGGTAAAATTCCCCTATGTGCGACGTCATAACTATTGTTGTTTTTATGGGTTTAACCAGACACTATATTTTTTTTTTTCAAAATAACTTGTTGCTTTGCTTTGTTAGAACATTATTTCATTTTTGTAATTAACCCTTTGAGTACATTTGACGAGTGAGACTTGTCATGTGTTTACTTGGGCGAAGTTACGGTGGACGAGTCTGACTCGTCATCTGAATTTCATAAGTAGGTGTTGATTCTCGCGACACCTCCGCTAGTTGGCGTTAATCGCAAACAATTGCCGCGTATGTTATAAACATTTGGCGATGCAAACAGTGCCAGGTACCTTTACACTTACCGACATTTTCCAAATAAAATGTATTACTCTTACATATTAATCTATATAGCAATAAATTAAATCCGTTCTTAATGAATAAAAGTTTCCAAATAATTCAATACTCAAAGAGTTAAGACATAATTACCGATTTTGCTTCTGAAATTAATTTATGCATTAAATTTAATTTTTATGAAATTAGCGGTTGAACTGTTGACATAAATGAGTACAATGTACACAATCTAAGATAGATAAATGCGAAGCATGCTGATGAAGGATGTAGCGATCTAGAAAATGCTGCATTTCATTCTGCTAGTCACTAATTTTCCTTGTTTCTTAAAAAACATCCGCATACATTTGTAAATTATTTTTTCTTTCTAAAAAAAGGTTTTCAGAAATTAAAAAATGAGCTTAAGCCAAAAATAAATTTCATAAAAATTAAGTTAATAAAAGCAAGGCACAGCGCACATACATTCATGCTTAACTCATAACAATCAATATGACACTGAAACATGATCTATAATGTTATGAGTAAAACAAGTAAGAATGACAAAAAATAAAAGTTGCATTCGTGATTAACCCAAGGTTGATACAAAAGCAACAACAAATGTACAAGACAAGGTTACAAAGGGAACAGTGAAGAAATACTTTAGTTTGTGTGTCGAATTCTTCTAACCAAATTATTATTGATATGAATATTCCTCGTGTTCTTATTTACAAAATTAGTTGGTTAAATACATGACGTTTACAATGTACACAATCTGAGGTAGATAGATGCAGAGAATGATGATGAAGGGTGAAGCGATCCAGAAAGTAGAGCATGTCATTCTGCTAGTGTCTAATTTTTTTCCTTGGAAACGTCCTCATACATTTGTAACTTAATATTTCTTAAAAAAAAGGTTTTTAGAAATTAAAAAATGAACTTAAGCCAAAAATAAATTTTAATTAATTTATGCATTTTTAACTGTTTATTTATTAAACTTGCGCGTACCAAACACTTAAGAAAATCTGAGTTTTTTTATAGTAAATGATATTGCTACACGTTTTATTTAATTTAATTGTTTAAATGCTTATTTATATTATTATTCGTTTCACTTTATTGATGGAATACATAAAACAATTTTTTTTGCGTTTTCTAAACAAAGCTTTGGCAAAAACCACTGATGAGCTATGCACACAGGGCCAGATTCAAAATATTTTTTAAATAACTCAGCCATTTGTAAACGGCTAGTCCAATCGATGAGCAAATACTTTTGAATTTTTTTTCAAATATTTTGGAACAAATTTGAATATTATTTCTATTCTGACATAAAAGTTATACGTTTTTATACTTGGATATTCCAAAATTTTTGCATATTTGTGTATTTTAGCCTTAAAAGAGTTCTCAACTTTATTTTTTTGATAAAACAATTCTTGAGAAAAAAAAGAAAATTTATATTTACTTTAGATAATTGTACGTGTGTCGTTTGCACCAAATTTCATATAAGATAGATGTCATTTAATTTGACCCATTTTACATTAAAATATTGATTTTACATATATGTTCTAAATTACCAAAGCTGGGAGCGGCAAATGAAGACTACTGTAAAAAAGCTATATAGACTCCGAATCGTTGCTGAAAGCATTACATGTCTCCTATTCCGTGTATTGACTTTATGGGTAACAGAGTAAAAATTCCAATTTTGGAGCTCTTGATCCTTATTTTGAAAATTGTGGAATTTGTTTTATCTTAAAATTGCAGAATTTTCCCTAATTGATTTTAGTTGACCAACTACATATCTATGCTGATTTTATAAAATTTTTATTACGTGTTTAATATTTTTACTTTCCTCAAATGGAACAGTTTTAACAATAATTATTCGCAATTTTCAGTGATCAGCAACAAATATATTAAAGTGTTGTTCTATAATTTTATTTTTTTTTTATGTAACTTAATAGACATAGATGACGCAATTTCCTACCAAACAAAAAACATTCACCTCAATATCATTCTTACGTACAAGCTATGTGTACTTAAATATGAGTGTTCCATCATGTCTTTTACTTTCTTAAATTTATGTTACAATAGATAAACGTTTTTGCGCTCCTGTAAAAAAGTTCCTTAAAAAACAATTATACCTGGACAAAGGCTAAGTAGGATGCATTGATAAAAATTACAGCGCCTTAAAGACTTCAAATAAAAATAAACTTTTTCTGTTATTTCTTATTTATGATAATTTCTTAAAAGTATTTTTTATTTCCTTAAAAGTATCATATATTTTTTATGCTATAACCTAATGATGCATGTCGAAGTGATTAAGATAATCTTTAATTTCTTTTTCTTAGAAAGTGAAGAAGCCTCATAACTAAACCAACGCTTTCTCATGGAAAGATTAAAGAGTTCAGCCGAGATCATTTTATAGAACATAATTGAATGTACTTGAAATCAATGTTTGTTGCTTTTTGGAATTTTTAATTCTACAATTGTTTAACCATAACATAATAGTTTATGTACTAAGGGCGTTATATCCCTGAATGGATTAAGGATAAAAAGTAGCTGAGATATTTTTGCTGTACATTCTTTAAACCGATTGATTTTAGTTTTTGTTAATTATTCTAAGCAAATCAAACTTTTTGTGCATACGTAGTTGGTCTACTAAAATCTTATAGCGTAAGTCCTACAATATTAAGGAAAAATTCCCATATTTCCCAAAATAAACCCCGAAATCCCATTCTTTCATCTGTTTACTTCTACAAGGGTGATCAGTTTTATACGAAAATTAGTGCAAACATACACCAATATGGTTAGCTTAAACAGAGATAAAAAATTTTATGTATTTCTTAGGAAAATTTTTTTTATCAAAAAAAATGAAATTCATATTATTTTTGACATACTATATACATAAATACACAAAAATGCAATAGTTTTGGAATTTTTAAGTTTAAAATTCGAAAAAAAAAATTCTGAAAATTGTACCCAATATTTTGGAAAAGCTGTTCGAAAAATCAAAAATTTTAATTTTAAGATGCTGATGACTGCATTATTAAAAAAATTTGCAGAAATGAGGTACCTATTTTTGAGGCAACATGGCGCATTCCTGAAAAGTGAATGGTACCCAGCTCCAAAAATTTAGCTCAACTACTCCTCTGCTATGCTCTTGTAAAATTTTTGAGCAATCAGCTTAGCCATTTACAAATGGCTGAGTTATTTTCTAGATATTTTAATTTTGTCCCACTGTGCTATGTAAGCGATAGCAAATTGACGTATTGATATGATTTCCCCACAGTAATCAATTGTGTTGTTAACGTTTTAAAAACGTTAATTTAATCATAGCATCAAGAAATTGTTTTTTTTTTATACAAAATATGGATTTTTAATACTTAATCACGATTATTACTTAGACCTTTAGTGATTTTAAATACATCTCCTATTTATTGAATTACTTCAATATTGGTTGGAGAATACTTGTTCATTGACATCTGAACTATTTTAACTGATTAATCGACTGATATAGAGTTCGACAGTGGTAGAAAAGGCGTATATTAGTTTGTCAGGAGTTTTAACTAAAAGTCGGATAACTATGTGTTGAAAAAATACTGACTAATTGTACAGGATTTTTCTATCAATTGAAATTTTTATTAAGACAAATCACATAATTCACTTAGTTGTAGTCATAAAAAACACTAACTATACTTAAAAAAGTCTATATTTCAAGAATGATAAATACATATTGTTGCGTAAATGCTTTATTTAGGTCATAAAAAGAAATAAAAACAATTGTCACCGACAAAGTAAAACGAAATAACCTATTGTATCTGTTTACAAAGCCAGAAGTTTCTAAAAAAACGTCTTAATCATAAAACAAAAACAACTAACATTAAGCAATAAAAATAAACGAAACACATAACCACACAAACACCATAACGACTAATAAAAATATACAGCTTGTATAATAAATTCAAAACAATAATGGAAGGTTCTAGAATCAAATAACAATCATCATGTGTCTCAAATGATAAATGCGTAGTAAAGAAATATTCTACCAATAGATGGAGGAAGTTCTGGCATATTCAAGAGCCTTAACATTGGGTATATAAAAGCAACGGCCATACAGGCAGATTCATTCTTAGTGTAATCGTCAACCAGTGAAGATCTTGTGGTAAACAGTGATATAGTTGCCATCGCGTATTTTGTGTACAAATTGCGAAAAAGTAAATAGTCTAACAAGTAATAGTCGCCTAAATAATGTAATTTAATTAAAGTAGTAATTAAATTGTGTGCATTAAATTTGCAATAATAAAAATAAACGTTAATAAGTTTAAATAAATCTAACAATAATTAATTTTTTTGGTAATTCTAATACCTTGTACGTCTTTTATCATTTTATCTTACGACTTTATTTAATTAATTTCTTGCACTAAGCTGGTTCAGTATATTCTCTTTCCTGCTTTAGGCCTATATGTAGCTCAGTGGTATTTTAAATTCTCCGGAAATTTAGTTAATGCACCTAATAAATTCATTTTTTCATAAATTCAACCAACTTAAACTTTTTTTTTTAAATTGTGTCTGAGCAGCACATTTCACTCAGTTAAAGGGTTAACCTATATTTTCTACGATATGTGTTGTTGGGTCAAAATATATCAAATAATTCGCTGTACGTTAGTAGAATCCATGCAACGTCAGCTGTAATCAATCAAAACTAGTAAAC
This sequence comes from Cistogaster globosa, assembly GCA_937654795.1. Taxonomy (NCBI): domain Eukaryota; kingdom Metazoa; phylum Arthropoda; class Insecta; order Diptera; family Tachinidae; genus Cistogaster; species Cistogaster globosa. Next base: position 46,593,382 of record OW569407.1, read on the forward strand.
GCCGAGAAACATCCGTGTTACACAGAATGTCATAGTTTAGTTTTGACATTAGAACTGGTTTTTTGTTTTTGTAGTTTTAAAGCACCACCCATTGAATTTTATAATTTTTATACCTTCTACTACTGGTGGAAAAAAGGTATATCAAAGTGTGTCATTCCGTAAAGTATATACATTCTGAGTTCTTATGTATAGAGAAGTCGATTGATCGATGTCCTATTTTGCTATTGAAAATCTTTGTGTTCTGTCATTTGTCCTGTTCGCACGCGTTTCAGTTTCGTCGTTCTTTTAACTTATGTTGTGCTTATAAATAAAGTGTGAATTGTTAATTAAATGTGCCATAAATAAATAAAAATAACAACAGAAACTTAACAATAATAATAATAATTAAACAATCAATAACTTAAAACCACAAATATAAACATATAAGCAAAGAAACAAAAATATATTCATTTAACAGTTACAAAAAAGAAAAAAAAAACAACCAAAACAATATTTACAACAACAAAACATCAAAAAACAACACAAAAAACCACATCAAAAGAAGACAAAAAAAATAACAAAAAAATATACAGTGATGGCACGACGGGTCGCATGTGACCAGCTTAGGGCTTTTATGGCTCTTTACGATGCATTGTTACACAAATAGTACCTTTCCTTTTTCCTAGTTTTTTTCTTCTTTTTTTTGGTAATTGTAATTTTATTTTACTTGTACCTTTGTGTTAACTGTTGTTTGACTAATAAGTGGCATAGGTATAACACGGGTCACTAAATAGTCACAAAAGCATCAGTTTTTTCAAGAGTGTTGGTATTATAAAGTAGACAAAAGGTTTGAATCTTTGATATTAGTAATGACAGGAAGATTTAGAATCGATTTCTGCATCATACGTTGGTTGAGAGCGAATTTCCTCTCTGTATATGCACACAGTTGTTTCCATCGGCCTGATATTTTTGCCTTATGTGAGACCTAGGTATCTGAGGATGCTGATCTACAGGATTTTCATTTACCTGGGTACTCTCTTCTACCTTTGTTTGGTCTACATCGGGGCCTTGCGATGTACATTCGTAATAAAGTCGTGTACCAGTGCCAGCAATCATTAGAAACTCTCTTTAGGTTAAATTCAAAATCTGGTCACAATTCTTAATTTTCGGGTTTTTATACAGAAGCCCAAACGCGAGAAGGGATAAATCTATTTCCGGCATCGATGCTCTTTCCGATTCCATATCGAAAATTCTAGAAGGCTGTCCGAATAGTGAAATTGTTGTTGCTGGTGATTTCGTTCACAACTCAACTAGGATTCGCCATTCGAACTATACAGTTCTAGAGGGCCAATATGTTGAGAGTTATTTGCCGGACACAACCACCTCGTGCAATTAATTAAAGAGCCAACACATATTTCGTGTGTTGAAGGGCAGCAATACAATACCCTCGACCTTTTCCTTACCTCACGCCCTGATAAGTTTGAGGTAAGTATTCTTGCTCCTCTCGGTAAATCTGATCACTTCACAATTTCTGTTCTTTTTCGGTCGCTAATCTTCACAACGTTTCAAAAGTGGCCACGAAACGTTTAAAACATATTAACGAAAAAGCTCGTTGGGCTGAGCTCACCGATTTTTTTCGGCATTTTAAGTGGAAATTTGTTTTCTGGACAATAAATTTGCTGCCATGGCGGAAATGGTTGTGAACATTATTTTGCTTGGAATGAAAACTTTCATTCCATCTAAGCAAATCCGTGTTAAGCCACGAAAGAATTCTTGGTTTAAACAGACGTGCAAAAATGCAGTCAGATCCAAAGAGGAAGCATTCAGTATATGGCGGTGTAACAAAAACGCCGTAACTGAATTGCTGCGCAAAAAGGCGAGATCTTCGTTGCCAAAGTACTTAATTGCGAAAAAGCTTAATACGAGCAGCGCCTTCGTGCTAAATTTCTTACTACTCCTCAGGCTAGCAGGAGATTTTGGTCATTTATTAAATGAGTAAAGGATAATGCTAGTTCCTCAATTCCACTTTCTTTAAAGGATGATCAAATAAGTAATGACCCGGTTGATATGGATAACCTCTTGGCTGAAATTTTTGCAAGTAACTCCTACTTGCCGGAAAGCAATCAACCAGTGCCCACACTGGAAAGAGTATCAGTAACTATGCCAGATATATTATTTCGAGCACGTGCAGTTAAAAAGCTTTTAGAGGATCCCAACATATACAAGTCCCCTGGTCTTAAAGCAGTACTATTCGACGTTAGCACGTCCATTAGCAAAACATTTTGTACCATGTTGGTGAGTTCCCTTCATGTTGGAAGGTTGCTCAGCTCTACGGGTGACTTATTGGCCTTCCTTTCAAAAAATGGTGTCAATCCATTCACCATTTCTGCGAAAGTAGGGTGGCGGCTTTAGATATTTCCAAACCATTTGATAAAGTGTGGCATGTTGCACTCACATCAAAACTAATTGCCTTTGGTGTCGGTAATAGCTTCACTCGATTTATATCGAGCTTTCTCAGGGATCGCACTATACGAGTTGTTATAGATTGGATCTGAACAAATGGGTTCAAAGTAAATCCCCTACCCTATTTCTTATTTTTTTAATGACCTTCTACGTCAGACTTCCAATCCTATCTATTCTTTTGCAGATGACAGTATTATATGCCATTCATTTTCGATTCGCAGTAGACCAAGCCTTCGGGAAATTGGGGCTATAAGAAAACACACAGATGATACCCTTAATCGCGACTTTTTGGTGATTTCCAAATGGGGCCTGGCGAACAGAGTTCAGTTTAAAGCTCATAAAACAAATTGCTGAGTGCTTTCGCACAGGCGTACTGCTGAATTTACTACCTCATCTGTAATTATGGGTGATATATATATATATACATATATCTATAGATATATATAAGGTGTAAGAAAAACTTCACTCCATCTGATCTCCTTACTATCTATGCCACCTTATCAGACGAAAAATGGAAAACATCTCTCATGTATGGGCCGGTGCTTTAAAGTCTATTTTGGAGTTACTCGACCGGGTACAGGAGAGAGCGAAGAAGCTAATCGGTGGCAGTAGGGCATCCAGCTCTATAGAGTCACTGGAGCATCGACGCATTGTGGGGTATGTTTAACTGTTTTATCGTTACTACAACGGAATGTGCTCTTATGAAATAAAGGAATTCGTTCCCGAAAACCGTACTTCCATGCGCGCAACGTGCTTTGCATAAAGAGAGCATTCCTTTGTGGTCGATTGGCCAGTGAATCGCACTATGCATTACAGAGAAAACTAAGTTTTTAGCCGAACAGCTCGTATGTGGAATAAACTCACTGCAGAGGTCTTTCCTGCCACTTTCAATGGGCAAAGATTCAAATCAAATGTCCAAAATCACTATTCCCTCTATCCCCCTTCACACAACTTAATTTCCTAGTTCTGGCACAATGCATTGCATAAGTAGGTGTCGTCCCCTGAGTGCCGGTCCTATTTAATAAAAAACATATTTTAATCTTAAGTCGATTTAATTAAATATTGGTCTCAGCTTCTTTTGAAATTCTCGATAGTGCGCCTTTTGACAAAAATGTTATGGGATGGTAATTCTTCGTTTTTAATAGGGAAATATGGGCACCAAATTTTTTCTTTTATCAATAACATCATCTTTGTATGTATATAATAAAGATTTTTACAAAAAAATAAAATCAAATATTTTTATATGAAAAAGTTGATGCCTGCAAACAAAATTGTAAATTTTATTTAATCAGTTCTTAATTTTAATAATTGTTAATTGTGTCGTGATTAAAATGCCTTTCGTGTTAGTTGAATGAAACCGAAATAAATTACCGCCAAACCGTGATGTGATACCAAATTTATTATTTTTGCGCGCTCGAAACAAAAATACTCTCGCATTGTGTGGAATAAAACTAAAACCATATTGCTTTACATTTCCAAAATGCAGATAATAAGAGCATCTTAAAGTCGTTTTTGTTTTGAGGACAGTAATGTAAATATAAACAATAAAATTTAAAAACGTTTTTTAGTTTGCGAAAAAAATATGCCGCCAAAAATTAGTGTATTACTACTTTATTTCTTTCTTAAGTTCTATTTTCATTCATACATGATCTAGGAAATAAATCCGCTATCATATGATAGTTGCCACAAAATTGCAATTATATACATATAAGTATATTCCGAGTACCATGTAAAATTATTCTAATTTGCAAAAAAATATACAAAGTTGGACGCGTCTTAAAATTTTGGAAATTTTGCCTTTTCCCGTATCGGTGAACACTAATGCAATTGCTGCTGTGTCGGGTCATAGGGTTTTCAGAACATAAGCAAGCTTTTGCAAACGAGGCTGTTTTCTCTACTGTCCTTATGACATCGTTAGTGCAAATAAAATTGGGATTATATAATAAAATGCCATCAACGAGTCAAAAGTTAGTTAAAGACGTCTGGATTAAAATACACCAGGCTCAAAATACTTATATCGTTCAATATGTTTCTAGTATATTACAGAAAAAAGAAAAACAACTAAAAATTTTGTTGATAGTATAAAACGGAAGCTGATTACAGTATTCCTTGAATCGAATTTAACAATAGTAGACAGAAAAGTTGCAAATGCAACATATTTGCAGACTAACACCTCCTACTATCAACAAAGTGTTGGAGCATTTCAAAGACATTGTTAAAAAAAACATATTAGATAACGACTTTGTAAGCAATAAACTTAAAAAGTTATTACAAGACGGTATAATCCAACGTAGTAATAGCCCATATTGATCACCCATTTGGACAATTCTAAGAAAGGTGTAGATGAAAAAGGTTGACAAAAACGTCGTATGGTCGTTGACTTTCAAAAGCTTAATTCAAATATGATAGCAGACATATATATTATTCCCGATGTAAACATGACAGAACATAGGAAAAGCTAAATCTTTTACAACGTTAGATTTAGAATAAGAATTCCATTAGGATAAAATTAAAGAGGAAGATAAAGAAAAAACTGCCGTGTGTGTAAATAGTGGCAAGTATGAATTTGTGCGTATGCTGATTGAACTAAAAAATGCTCCTTAAATATTTTGAAGATGTTTACGTTTACATTGATGATGTAATAATACATTCTTTAACAACAGAAGAACACATGGAACATATCACTATCATATTCAATGCTTTAAATCAGGCAAAACTTAGGGTATCGAATGAAAAATACAAGTTCTTATAAACAGAAGTCAAATACTTGGCAACATTATCAAGCATAACAAATCCAGAAAAAGTAGAAGCATATATATATATATATATATATATATATATATATATATATATATATATATATATATATATACATATATATATATATATATATATATACATATGTTTTTTGCTGGCACGCTCCATACCTGCACTAAACTTACCTTTTAAATCCTTGTCATTCTGTAATGGCCTAATTTTTTCCTATTTTAATAGCTTCTGCTTGATATTAATGGCTTTTCCATACATTTTGGTGGGAAGCGAAACTCATAGTTTCACTGATTTATTTTAAGAAGCGGGCTATAAACCAATACCTTCATGTTGAAAAATATCCAGTTTGAAAAGCCAATACTCAGCTTTAGAAACACGTCAGCACAGAAGATTAAGAAAAGTTTGCCAAAGTCGAAATCCCTGCGAAAATCGTATTTTGAATCAGCCAACAACGAATGCAAAACGTTATTTATATTATGTGAAGAACTTTGCGATAACATCAATAAACTTTTAAAAGCCCTAAATATTTGCAAAGCCAAAACAAAATCACGAGTTAGAGGTGTAAATGAACGGTGATGCAGGTGATGATGAAGTAGAACTGAGACTTTCTCAAATAATAAATTTCTTTAGCACGTTTTTATCAACACATTCCCAATAATACTTTCGCGAAATCGTGATCTTCAAAAAGAATTCAGAATTTGAAGTTGATTAAACATACAAATTTTTTGTTGTTGATAATCTCCGCATAAAACGGGAATACCAGTACGGATTTAGACAAAAGCCTGGCTAATGAGATTAAGATCACCGCGTTGGAATAAAATATATTCCAGTTCGTTTTACCTAGACGACTAAGACTTTGATAAAGTTTGGCTTGACAAAATTATTGTCATTGCTTGTGTGAAATTACGGTTTTCGGGAACGACTTCCCTGATTTCATAAAAGAACATTCCGTCGTAGTAACGACATGAAAAATATGCTTGTTCCAACGAACATCGCACTGAATTTTTATGCCAAGAGCATCAAGAGCTTATAATTCCTTAATATATATATATCACCCATAATTACAGATGAGGTAGCATGTTCAGTAGTACGCCTGTGCGAAGGCACGCAATACTGAGGTTTATGAGCGTTAAACTGAACCCTGTTCGCCAGGCCCCATTCGGAAATTACCAAAATGTCGCGATTAAGGGTATCATCCATGTGCTTTCTCATAGCCTTAATTTCCCGAAGGTTTGGTCTATTGCGAAACGAAATTAATTGGCATATGCTACTGTCATCTGCAAAAGAATTGATAGGGTTGGAAGTCTGACGTAAGAGGTTATTAAGAAAAATAAGAAATAGGGTAGGGAAAAGGACGGAACCTTGCGCTACCCCTGAATTTACCTTGAGCTCGTTTGATGAGATCCCTTCTGCAACAACTCGTATAGTGCGATCCTTGAGAAAGCTCGATATATGTCGATTTAAGCTACTGCTGACACCAAAATCAATGCTAAATCACCAAGACCTCAACACTAAAGCTTCAGTTTCAATTTGGAAATTAAGGGGTGTTCCAAACTTTTGAACTGTTATAGATAATTGAAATTCATAAAGAACCTTAATGGCTATAACAAGTTACATATTTGTAATTAGTAATTTAAAGGATAAGTGATGTAACTTAAACTACATCGCCCTATCTTTGAAACCGTTATATACAAACAGTTAAAAATTAGACACAATATCTATTACTATGTCCAGTATAATAATATGTCAAGTATAAATGTTTGAACTTAGAAAAAAAGGGTGCCTGACCAATGAGATATATAGCCAATCTTTTGAACAATTGTAGCCTGAAACACAAGAAAATAGAATAAAATTCTGGAACTTCTAAGCTATTTTCCCGATTTTAATGAAACAAACTAGGATTCGTAGAAGAGGGCATTAAGATACACCTGCTTCAGTGCAGAGTAATCCCATAACGCGTTAAAAAAGGGAATCTCAAATCAGAAAACGGCTTAAAGCTTATTTCCAAAAGTGAAAATATTTTAAAAATTTTCTAGTAATCTTGTTATTGCATAGTTTTATTTATACTTTAAGAGAAATTCGATTTTTAATTTTAAAATACAAAATTTTTATCTTGGAACTTTTGGACTTTCATCTGTAGTGTTTTTCTACTACAAAATAGAACTATTTTTAAATCAGATATAGAAAGCTAACGCTAAAAGAATAAACATGCAAATATGTTTTGTGTTAATGGTATTAATTTTTTTTATTGAATTTCATAAAAAATTGAAAATTGAAATTTTTTTCAACAAGTACTTTCAATTTTTAAAGTAAATTTTAAACTTGTAGTAAATTTTCTTCAAGATAAAGACTTGGGAAATTCTTATAATATATAATGTCTTTTTATGGAATCCTGGTGAAACACCTCATGGTCAGCATTGTTCGAATGTGGACAATTTTTAACAAAAATCTAAGTGTTCGAAACTAAAAAATTGCATGTGGATTGTTTATTATTTTATAACCAACTTACTAGCACAATTGGTTTTTAGTAATTGGCCATTGGTCTAAGTAAGCAATTAGAAAAATAACTAAATTTATGGTAAAAAAAAACTTTTTATCAATACAAAAAATAAACAAGTAGGAATGATTAAAAATAAAAATTTCACTTGTGAATAACCAACAATTGGTAAAAAGCAAAAAATAAATGTACAAGACGAGATACATTGAAAAAATACTTTGGCTTGTGTGTGAACTTCGCTTAACCAAATTAATATTGATATGAGTACACTAAGTATTCTTATTTACAAAGTTAGTTGGTTAAAGAGATGGTGTTTACCATGTACACAACCTAAGGTAGATAAATGCAGAATGCTGATGAAGAGTATAGCAATAAAAAAACACAGCATTACATTCTGCTGGGTCTTTTTTTTTGGTTGGAAAACGTCCACATATATTTGTAAAATAATTTTCCTTTCTTAAAAAAAAAATTTTAGAAATTAAAAAATTTATTTAGCCAAATATAAAATTTCAATTCAATTTAGTTTTTTGTTTGGTTTTAGTTACGTACATATTGTTTTTTAATGAGATGAAAAACGAATTTAATATCTTTAAAATTTTCGGAGATATTCAAGGTAACATTTCTTTTGCAAAATTTCACTTTTGATATTTTTTCTTTGTACACTTTTATCATTAAAACAGCTGCATATGTTGCACACAATTATTGTACCCCCCCCAAAGAGTCTCTTACTTCTTATACTATTTTCTTCTTTGAAATCAGCGATTTTGTTCTGACTTTATTTTTTAGTCGATTGGGGTTGAAAACCCCTCACAAGCGTAATTCTACTAGGATAACGATACTTGCGTTTACGGGCCTGTTTATAAATGAATTTAATGCCTGCTAGTTTTAAAATAGTTTTTATCGTTAATTGAATTTAAGTTGCTATGAAGGTTACAGTGTATTTGAAAACTAATGTTAATTGTCGAGCTCTTATGTCACTTAAATGATGGAATTGTTAACTTGTACCTTTGATCTGTCGGTAAATGCTAATGAGAACAACAAAATAGAAAAAAAATTAATATTTATAAAAAAAAACTTTATATCTAACTTTCAAAATAAAAACGATGATTGGTTAAATATGGGTCTATTTATGGAAATCCAAAACAGAAGCATGGACGCCCAAGTAAAAATTATCACGATATTCCTTACACGACAAAAATATATACATAGTTTATGCTTATTGGGAAAGCCAAATAGAATATTTCTTTAATTTGGATTCAAGTGCTTTACTGAAAAGATAATAGTTATAGTTAAAGGCATACCAACACCTATATCGGATACACTTTCACTGGAAAAGAATCATTAGTGCTAGTTCTGAATTAAGTTTTCTAAATAAATACTCGTAAATATGGTATACTGAAGAAGGCGCTTAAAGAAATAAATTTGGGAACCCTACTATTTAGTAAGCAATTACTAAAAAAAAAGTTGGAAAATTTGCCTTCTGCCGTATTAGTGAAAAATAGAGCAATTGTTGTTTCGTCGGACATTCTTTAAAATTCAGCATCAAGATTTATTGCAATTTTTGACAAGGAATATATTGATATATGCAGTAATTGCGAGTTGACAATATATATATTGTCAAGAAAGAAGAATATATGAAAGCTTCTGAAAACAAGGCTGATTTCTCTATAGTCTTTATGGCATCGTAAGTGGCATTAAAATTGCGATTATAAAATAAAATTTCACAAAGTCGAAAGTCAGTTGAGGACATGTAAATTAAAACTATACTGGGCTTAAACAAACAACTAAAAAACTAATTGATAGTATAAAATGCAAAATTAAAAATATGAAGTCTTTAAATGTTATGATATCTGGTAAGGTGATTACAGTATCGGTTGAATCGAATTTAACAATGGGATTGGAAAATTTTTGGTAAAAAAAAGTTATGAACTCAACGCTATCTGTCACAAAACTACCACTAATAAAGAAGCACTAAATTTTGGCATATTACTTCTTCATGCCCGAATTATATTCATGGAATATATTTTGCACCTTGCTATTTTATTAAATACGGTACTGTTGAAGGACATCAGAATGTGTCAGTTAGAAACAATGAGATTAGAGGAAAAAAAGAGAATACAAGATTAGTTAAAAAAGCATGGTTAAACGTCAACAAACCCCTATATGGTTACCGGAGCTGTAATGATGGCAATAGTGTTACACGCTTTTTTGAAAATCCAAAAACTATTTTGTAATAACGAAAAGCTTGTAAAATATAATAGCGAGACCATAATGTTAATCAGTAAATTATCCCTAGAGACCTAGAACAGTTACTGTCCACAAAGTGTTGGCGCATTACAAAGAATTTGTTAAAAATAGCATTCTTCCCTTCGGAGAATTAACGGGAGAAGCACAGAAAGCTAAAAATAGGGCTAGAACAGCTCAAAATTCCGACATGATGCACTATTTACTTTTGACTGTTAACAAAAATTAGTCTGGAAGTAGAGAAGGATAACCAAGAAGCAATGGAAACTCGCAATCTATTTACTCCTAATTGTGAATTTCAATAATCTGAAATATCCATTAACTCCTGATATTTCAGATTATTTCAAGGAAACTAAATAAGAGATCAGAATAAAATGTTGCTGCTAACATAAAAGAAAGATAAGATATACAATCATCTATATTTATCAATAACTACAAAAATAAGAAATTAATCTACAATTCCCAAAATTGGTTTTATATTGAATTGCTTTTATTAAAATCAAATTTTAATACTATTTAGGATAGACTGGGCATCAATAATAAAGAAACCGACACGAATAGACACGTGCACTCAATGGGTTTTCCGCGTTTAAAAGTACAATAAGTCATAATTGCACCTGCTGAAACAAAATCCCTGATTTCCAGAAAAAAAACGAGAGATTGTTAGCGCGGGGTCTCATAATTGTGTCCAATATTTGTAGCTATTTTAATAAAAAATGTGTACAAATTGTATATTAATGGATAGGTTATTAATTTTACTATATACATAGCTGTGCTTAATATTTGGCAGTAAAAAAGATCAGAGGTAATATTTTGCAAATGTAATTTTACCTTAAATATCTCCGACGTTAAAAATATTAAATCACGTTTTCATCATCAAAAATTTAAATATTATTTTTCTGTAGTTGAAAAAATTTCTTCCCAAAACTTGTTTTTTTTCTTCAATCGTCTCCCAGATCACATTTATGGGCAGTATGTCCACAGAATTTTGCCAGTTACTAAAAAAAGCCAATCGTTGGAGAATAGGTGGTTATGAAAATTCGCATGCAATTTTTTTACTATCTCGTACAATTAGTTTTTTGTTAACAAATGGCCCATATTCCAATAATGTGGACTGTAGTTTGTTTCACCAAAATTCCACGAAATGACATTATATCGATTGCCAAAGGCTTTGTCTCTAAGAAAATTTAAAAATTTTACTAACTCAATAAAAAACGTGAAAAATGTACTTTAAGAACTGAAAGTACTTTTTGACCAAAATTTCACTTTTTTTACGTTCTTATGAAACTCAATTTAAACAAAATTAATACCATTATGCTAACGAAGTCAAAGATAATGAAATTTACAAGTTATTTCTTACAGTATTAGCTTTATGAATTTATTTTTAAAATAGTTCTAACTTGCCAAAGTGAAAATGTTGTATTTTTCATTTAAAAGTTAAATTTATCTAAAAGTATAAAAATACTATACAGATTACTAGAAATAAGCAATTTTAAATTCGGTTACTTTTAAAATTCTAGGTTGCATACTTTGACGCGGTATGATATTATGCTGTACTGCAACAGAGTGTATCTATATGCAGTACACGATAAGTTTATGTTCTCTTCTATTAGTCGCAATTTGCTTCATGAAAATATGGTAAATTAAGAAGTTCCAGAATTTTTTTCCATTATTTTGTATTTCCAGCTCTATGCGTTTGCCCTTAGAAGATAAGACAGGATTAGATAATTAGAAGAAATTGTAAAAAAGTCGAAAATTAGGATTACCCATAACATATAACGACACGTTTCCGCTCTTAGCCTGGGTATGCTTAGCGAAGCTAGTGTCGTGATACAAAAAAAAATATTCCAAATAGAACGAGGAATTTCGAGTTTTGTTTATTTCTATAAAATTTCTTTAATGTGAGTTTACATTTCTAAAACAATACGATATGTATTTATATATTTATTTTCAATTCATAAAAAGTAGTTCTAAAAAGTAGTTCATAAAAATAGTTCTTCTAGTCTCTACTTCTTTTCCTTAAATAAATAGGTTTATTTAGCCTCCTACGCAAGTCAATGCTAAACGATAAAAAGTTATGATCAAACACATAACGTACAATAAGAAAACGACTAGTCACTTCAACCTACCCCAAAAGTCTATGGTTATGATGGCCAACGGCCGCTGGCGTGGTTCGCGTTGAATAAGAGTCAGTACTAGGTGTAGTCTCAGGTGCTTCACCGTCAACAAAGTCCTTTACCAGGGCAGATAATCCCCGTAGCAGTGAACGCACTCACCACGAGAACAGGCCAGTCCGGCGTGTACACGGCCCCAACATACAGCAAACACTTCAGCAACCGCCCAGCACGATAATGTCCGGATGTAGTCTGCTCGGACTGATTACTTCCAGTTGCGGTGGAGAAATATTTATAGTTCCTCCCTCGAAAATCGCACAGGAGACTTGCAACAACCAGTACAAATTTTAGTACATACCAGTGCTGCCAGTTTCTTTCGAGCTTTCTCGCCAAATGGCTTGTCGGATATTGCCAATATTTGAAAATATTAAATACTAGTTTTAAGAACATTTTTATTTATTTTAATTTAATAAAAGAGATTAACATAAACCATTAAAATTGCAATGCTTACAACAATCTAAAAAAGTTTTAATTTAAAAAATACGAAATGGAATTCATTTGTAAAAGGTTAAAACCCACACAACATTTAAGTCACATACACAAAAAAATGCAAAACATAAATAAATAACTTAGCTCAAGAAAAGTAAGGTTAATCAAAGCATAAAATTTAAGTACTTGTCATAACTAAAGATTCAGGCTCGAAAATATGGTGGAATTTAAAATATTTTAGTAAATATAAGAAAAAAAAATTGATTTAAGAACATTGTAATAATTTTTGGGGTTTCCGTATCAACCATTTCCATACAAAAAGCTGCTCATGCCTACGCTACAGCAGTCAGTTTATGAGATTGGTTAATCGATTTGTTTGGCACAGTGTGAAATGTGTTTTATGTATTGTGCGACCATGACCGATAATGTGCAGGTGTAGGAAGGACAAAAAAAGGTCAAGTACGTGTGCAATTAAAGGATAACCATGGCTAAAATTATAAGATGAGTGTAGGTGTGATGTGATCTTGTGTACCTGTAAGGAATGTAATTTTAATGATCTTGTGTAAGGACATTTGGTAGAAAAAATGTTGATTTTTGTTTAAGTTTATGGTTTGGCTGAAACAAACGTGATTTAAATATTAAAAAAGTATAAACAATCATATTGGGGAGTAGAAAATGTTTGTATGAAGTCAGTCAGTCCTAAGCATTATATAAAGTGTGTTGCGATAGGAATTTAAACTTCGTATATACAAAGTTAAAAAACAAATAAAATGTCTAAAATAAATATGTCATTAGATAGTGTGGAAGAAGAATATATATATATAT